>VZTU01027274.1:318952-366050 GCA_013400835.1 Zapornia atra | reverse complement strand
AGCGCGCGGGGCGCCGCGCCGGGGCCGGGAGCGGAGAGGCGCCGGGAACACCCGGGCAGCGGGCGCGGCGCTGGGGTGGCAGCGCTGGCCCCCGAGGGAGAAGGAGCCTTTGCCTTGGCCTCGGCATCCTCCGGCTGCGGCGGCGCGGCGCGGTCCGGGCACCGGCGCAGACCTCCTGCGTAGCCGGGCCCTGGCTCAGCCGCTCTGCTGCCCCACCGCGTCTGCTTCTCCGCGGGAGCCCACGCCACCTTCAGAGCCCTCTTCCAGCCTCGCGCGGAGGTGAAAGGGGAGTAGGGCGTCGTACCCCAGCAGCGGCTCCCGGGGAAGGACCCCCCGGGGCAGCGCAACCGAGCGTAACCGCCGGGTGCGCTCCGGCATCAGCAGCATCTCGGCACGGGAGGCTACAGCCTTCCAGGAGCATCACCCTCGCCCGAGAGAAAGTATCCCCGCATCCCTCAGCGCAGCACAGTGTGGCTGCAAGCCGGGATACATCAATGGCTCTTTCTTCACCCCCTTCCCAGCAGCGTGGGGGCTCAATCTCTTGGTGGAGAGCTGGACCCCATAACCTGTGAGGCAAAGAGGGTGGGAGCCTGGTGTGTGTCAACAAAGCCAAAACCCAAACCCTTCTCACCTCCTTTACCTCCACATTGCTCGGCACTGAGCTCACACTTGAACCATGTCCAGAAATTGGACACACAGCTGGTTCCTCCGGGCTGACAGTGTGTAAGAACATTCCTGCCCATGCCAGTCACTCCCTCCCAAAGGCATGAGATAACCAGTTACCCACTGGGGCCAAGGGGGGGATGAGGTAGATCATGGGGCCGATTTCTCACCACGATGTGCTTACAACCCACCAAGCAAATCAAAAGTGGCAACAGCAAACCAGCCAGGAGTGCCCCGCTGGTGCTCACTGAGAGCGTGTGGAGCTGCCTTCCCTTGGCAAAGTGATGAACACGGTGCTTCCCCCAGTGTTTGTCTCTTTGTTACCCCAGAAATGCCAAACAGGGTTCAGACAGGCAAAGCAGACAACAAACCCCCAAAAAATGGAGAGGCTGGAGGTCCAGTCCTGAGTCTGCATAAAGTCAGAGCATCCCCTGGGCTTCAGGGAGATGAAGCTGCTGTGCCCCAGCTCAGGAGCTGGTCTCAGCGTGTCCTGGTTATTTACACTGTGCAGGAGTAAAGTGTGAGGTTTAAACACATCCAGCCTTTTCTTCCCTTGAGTTTCTGCTCTCATTTCCCTTGGTTTGCCGAACTCTGGGCTTCTCTTCACTCCTTTGGCTCACACACGCTCTGCAATTAAGAGCTGTGAAACAATACCATTCCCCCAGCTCTTTTATCATTAGATCTCAAAAAAACAATTTGCAAGAGAGATGCGTGTCATTATCCCTCCATACTGGGTATCATCAGCAGAGCCACTCTCCTCACCGACTTCCTGACCCCAGTGCACATGGTGGGATGCTTGAGCCAGTCAGCCTGGATGCGCAGGCAGATGTGTGTACCCTGCCTTTGCTGGCTGCTGGGTGGGAAAACGCGGGTCTCTCAGCAGTGTCAGAATTAAAGCAAACACAGTAACGAGAAGCAGCTCAGGGCAGAGACACTGGAGAGTCAGGAACGGGGCAATTACTCAGCGAGATGTACTGCTGTTGGCACTGCTGCCTTAGCAAATCCCGGTGAGGGGATTAACATCTGACTGTAATTGTAATAATAAAATCCGACGTGTATACAGCATTTTTCATTCTGAAGGATCCCAAAGCACTCAAGTAACTTAATTCCTTCAGCTGTCTCCTGGACTTTATAAACATGCTTCTTAATCATCCTGCACCAGGCGAAGATGGCTTAGCTCTGGGCACGCTCACGTCACTTCGACAGGTCCCCCGTGGGAGAGGAGAGGCTCTCCAGGGTGGGCCGGGGAGGGTTTCCCCTTTGGGAGGCAAGATCTCTGGAAAATGGTGCTGGACACATCCCAAGGGCAGTGGGGGAGGTGGGCACCAAGGTCTGCAAGGGGCTTGTAAGACCCTCCCGGTCTTTCTAGTGGCAGGCTAACCACCAGCCTGCTACCGCGCCTCATGCCCTTTGGGGCTCTGCTGAACAGAAGGGGGAATGGGGAATAGAGACAAGCCCCCAGGCAAGAAATCTAAGGCTTAATTCTACCTGCGGTGTCCACCAGCCAAAGGGTCCTTCTCCAGCCCTTTCCTCTTCTTCTCAGGACCAAAGGTGCTAGGGCAAAGCCCTGCTCTGGCTGTGTGTGTGGACTGAACCCAAGCAGCACTACGCATTCATATACCTTCCCTCTGCTCGTGGTGGGCACACAGCCCAACTCACAATCTAGCCCTTAATTAAAGGATTTAAAGTTGGAAAGGGTACATATCACATACAGAAAAGCCTTATCAAAATAATTCCATTTAAGAAGAAAGGCGTGATGTTAAAGGCACCTTCTCAAGGCTGAAATGGTGGCAAACTGCTTATTTTCATTTCTTTCCCTTATCTGGCATCCTTTTGCTGTCTAAAGAAGACCACCAAAAAAATTGTGACAAAAGGAAAAGGGCATTTCTCTTTCACATCTGAAACTTAGGCAGTGCCTACTCTGTTTTTGCTGGAAGGCTCCACAAGCCAGTAAATTCTGAGTAGCAGCAAACCATCGGTGATACCATCTTAGCAACACAGTTACTCAACTGACAAGGTTTTTATCTTTCAGCTCGTTACAGTGGCACCAGTTTAGCTCCAAGCCAGGGGAAAAGATACAGAGCAAAGTTATCTGTGTTATAAAGTCATTCCTAGTCCTTCAGCTGTACCCACAGAAGCTTCAAATCCTGAACCACAGAAAAACCTCCTGCCCAATCCAGGAGAGCAAGAAGCCCACACTTGGAGGGCTAAAAAGTGACCTAAAAAGTGGAGGACAGGAGAGGAGAGGAGAGGAGAGGAGAGGAGAGGAGAGGAGAGAACCTAAATCCCAGCCAAACGTCCTTTGTCTCTTTTGGGGGGTTTTGATGCTTTTTGGGTTTGCTTTTTTTAAGTTTACCAGGCTCTCTTTATGCTTGAGAAATAATGCTGATGGGCCTGCATGGCAAATATGGGGAAAAGCTAGGGTCTGACAAGACAAAAGCCCTAAGTTTCACTTAAGGAACCAAAAAACTAAAGGACTAAACTATGGTGCACCAGGTTTTCATTAGAGATATGTTTATTTTCCAGTAGAAATACATTACCCTGCTCTCATCAGTGTGTCTAAAAGAGCGGTTCCCAAAGTATGCCATAGCAAGTGGTTGGCAGGGGTCCACAGAGCAGCCTCCCACAGCAGCTCCCGGGCTCCCTGCAATCCTCTGTGAGCAGGAAGAATTCAGATGCTGAAGAGAGTGCTTGTCTGGCCCCAAATCCTGGTGAAGGCAAGGGATATATAGCAAGGGCCACGCAGCTGCCCAGGGCTCTCCCCTCTGCCCAGTGCAGGCAGAACTCGGGTGTCTCTAGGCAGCTGGGTTGCCCTGGGGCAAAGATGTTGCCAGAAGGATCAGATGAATGGGACATGGGGACACATGGGCACACAGAGTGTTCCTCATTTTTGTCATAGATCTACTGAAGGTTAATCTCTCCAAGTAGTTCTGTAGTCCTGGTATTAGTGAAGTTACCAGCTCACAGGTTGCTCATCAGGAATGGGATGGGAAGAGAAATGGGATGGGATGAAAGGTTACCCCAGCCACCTTCTGCTTTAGGGGTTTAAAACAGTTCAGCCCCAGCTCCTTCCTCTGCAGCCACAACAAAACCCCTCAGCCACCCAGTGCTGCCCTTCCCCGGTGGAGGAGCATCTGGCAAAGGTCTCCTCTGAGGAGCTGAGCTAGCAGCATCTTGGGGACACCTCATAGCCATGGTCCTGGGAGCTTGGCACCACCCCAGAACTTACCCTGAACCAAGTTCAAATGAAAATACATTCCTGAAGCTCAGGAGAGGGGATTACTTGTGCCTCAGAAATACATTTTCTCTATGGTGAGTAGGGTGTTTTCCCTATTCTGAGCTCCCTGGCATCCTTTTCAGTCCTTATCATGATGTACTTTTCTGCCTTTCAAGCTCCTCATGGCTTTCTTCCTCTGGACACCGTGGTGTCGTGCCCCATCCCTTGCTGCCTCACCCATTCATGGTCCACACTGATTTCCTCCTGTATATGTCTCTGTGTCCTGTGCAGCTGTACCTTACAGTCCCCATCAGCTGCCTGGACTTGGTCCTTTGGTGTTGGCACCATGGATGCCTGTGCTGTGCATCGGCTGCAGCACCTTGCTCTGCAGATACTGGATACCTCTGACTTCAGCTCCCAGTTTCTCTGCTGTCCCTGAGAGACCAGAAATTGCTCTACTGGTTCCAGTCAATAGTCTGCCCAAACCTTGGTGCTTTTCCAGTAGTGCCAGATGTCCTAAATGCTTCAGAAAAAACCTACCCCATTGCCATTACACGTGAAGAAGTCCAGGGCAGGGGGGTGTTCCTCCCTCTTCCCTTACAGCCCACGGCTGATTATGTCAAATTTGCTGTGGCCTATAGCCTGGACAACTGGGGCAGGTGATGCCCAGGCTGGTGGAGAAGGCTGCACTGAGCAGAAGGTTTGGTCTCAGTCCATTCATGGTGACTCCAACACTTGCCACCTGACAGACAGTATTGACTAGGCTGATGTCCTCTACCCAGTTCCTGCTGCTCACATGATGGCATTGCAGGAAGGAAGAAGGAGAGCTGTTTCTCTGCAGCCATCAGCAGTTCTGTGGTCGTTCACCCTGTAAATATTCACACACATGGGTCATCGTGGGCCAGGGAGTGTGTGCACGGGTTCTCACTCCCCAGCAAGGGAATATGCAGAGGGAAAGTCTTCGGTGGAGCAGTTGGATCTTCCTAACCCCCCATCCAGCCTGAAGTGTCCACCACTCAGCCCAGGGGCTCAGCAGAAGCCAAGATGTCACGATGGAGTCCTCGAAAACTTGCCAGGGCGAGCTCTGCCCCCCCTCCAGAGGACCCTGGAGGAATGCTCCTCAGCAGAGAGACCAGGAATGATCCCTGGACAGCTGCCAATGTTAAAAAACAACAACATGGAGCTCTGAGATTTCTACCCGCTTGGCATACATCTGTCACCACATGTGTTGACACAGAGCAATGCTGCCACGTCATGTTGTACGTGGCAGTTGCTGTCAACACTAGTCCGAGGCAGAGAGAACTGCTCTGGGCAGCTATTTTTTGGAAATGTCCTGAATAGAAGGGCTAGAGCGTGCCTTGGGGACATGGCCCACTGCTAAGGATGGCTACTGAGCTCTGGCTCAGGGACTCCTGAGCCCCTCTCCAGGGAAAAACGTGCAGCTGCTGGTGTAAACCAAGCCCAAATGCCCAGCCTTTGGCCAACCTGGTGACACAAGACTTTGCCAGATTCTCCACTCCTCCTTTTCCGCTGTGACAAGCCTGGCCTTTTGGCCAGTGCCATGCTGCAGGGCTGGGACACCTGGCAGCTGCAAGGGGAATGCTTTGCTGAGCAGATGAAGCAGATGAGCAGCAGCCCTACACAGCACCCAGCCATCGCCCAGCACAGCTACGAGGCGTCTCCTCCAACTGCAGCCAGACCTGAGATCCTGCTCCAGCCCATCCCCAGCCTGCTCCCCACGCATCATCCCTCAGCAGGCTCTTTCTTTTTGCTGCCTCTCCCAGCTCTGGCTCAAGCACTCCCTACCACAGGGCACTGGCAGGTTGGGTCCCAGACGTCCCTACCTGCCCTCAGGTTCCGCCCCCCTGGGCCAGCATGCTCCAGGGTCTTCATAGAATCATAGAATCGTAGAATGGCATGGGTTGGAAGGGACCCCAAGGGTCATAGAGCTCCAACCCCCCTGCCACAGGCAGGGACACCAACCTCCAGGCCTGGAGCTACACAAGGTTGCCCAGGGCCCCATCCAACCTGGCCTTGAACACCCCCAGGGATGGGGCACCCACCCCCTCTCTGGGCAGCCTGTTCCAGCCCCTCACCACTCTCTCTGTAAAAAACTTCCCCCTAAGATCTAAACCTTCCTTCCTTTAGTTTTAATCCATCCCCCTTGTCCTGCCAGGTGCCAGCCCATGTCCTGCCACGTGAGCTTGAGCCAAAGGGAGCGGCACCACAGCAATGACGGTCCCAGGGGAACCAACATTTGGCTCTAACTGATGTGTGATGGAGGGACCCAAGTGAGCTCAGGGGGCAGCTGTTGGCTCAGCGCTGGCTGCTGACATCCCCAGGGTGCACAGGGGGTACTCGAGGGGTTTACTCTCCCACACTCAGCTCCACAGAGGTTGAATTGCTGCAGTGCCAGCAGCACTGCTACCCTGGGACACCTCCACCAAGGGACCTGGGTGACCTGCCACACTGCATTTGCAGCCCAGCTCTTCTCCCCAGACTGGCATCTCAAGCATCCACCATCCTCCCCTGGCAAAGGGAGGAGGTATCTTAAGAGTTGCATTGAAGGCAAATATGAATGGACACTTTTTTCTCATCTTCTTTGGTTGGGCTTTTTTTTTTTCCATCTTCCAGGTTTTTTAATTTTCCTTGATTTTTTTCATCTTCATACATTGACCCAGTGGGTGGGTTCAGGAAGAAGACACTTGTTCCCATAACCATGCTGTGATGCTGCCCTGCCCATGGGACTCTCTTGCCAGCTGAGGCAGGGGGCAGCTGGTGCCTCTTTCTCCAGCACACTGCAGGGTCTCAGAGCACCCTGCTCCAAGCTCACAAGGCTACACAGCCTTTGCTGGGTCTTTCTTAAGACAGCCACCCTGACCTGCTTGCCAGCTTTGAAAGGATATATCCCACAGGGTCCCCCAAGAAAGGGCGTCTCTGCCAGCACTGCCCATCCCCACGGCAGGGACATCAGAGCAGGGCAGGGCTAGGAGGGCCAGGCAGCTCAAATCACCAGGAGCTAGGGACCTCTGGGTCTTTGAAGAGCTGGACCCATTGCCCACTAAGCCAAAGTCCACGGAGGTCAGAGCAACCCTGGGAGTGTGGTTGCAAGGTTTAGTACTACCAAAGTGCGGTACTTGTGCTGCACAGCAAGGGGCAAGGGACAGGCAGAGGTCCTTGGGTTTGCTTCCTCCTGTCCCATGTAGCTCCATGGGGACATTTCTCCCCGCAGTGACACAGGTCCCTGCCCAAGAGAAGCCCAGGGAGGGCAGCAGGAGGCATGAGCGGACACAGGACAGGAATGGGATCCTATGTCAGCATGTAGCCTCGTGCTAACCCCAAGGGAGACATGTTTGCAGTGGAGCTCTCCTTCCATCCACCTCTCCCTCCTGCCCCACAACACGAGGAGACTTCACTGTGCACCAGCACCATGAGGGACAAGTTCCTCCAGACTTTAAATCCCAGGGAACCCAGTGGCTGGGCTGATCTTAGCGTCCAAGAGGGATTAGCACTGAGCCACCTTGTGCTGTGGCAGAGCCTGCCCAAAGCCAGGAGGGGCAGAGTAAGGCTGCTGGTGTCCAGGTCATTCTTCTCATGGAAGAGATTTCAATTCACATGATCTAACAGGGGACGCCAGTGCTGGCTCTGAGCATCATCCTGGAGGTCACACCAGCTCTGAGCTGCAGCTTCTCAATCAAGCACAGGCAGCCGGCTGCCTCCTGCCTCCTGTTTTCTTCCACAGCCTTATTACCCAGCAGCTGGGAAACTTACTGCTGCGAACACTCCACCTGGCATTTCTCACTCCAGCCTGCAAATTCAGCAGCAGAAGACAGGGTTAGATGTTTGACAAAGGTCTTTCTAACACAAGGCACACAGCAGCATGCCAGCTTTCCTGAGCGTGGGCTCAGGACACCCTGCTACCTGGTTCAAAACCTGTGAGAACTTTGGCTTCCCAGCTTGCTCTAGGCTTTGGTCAACCCCCCTGGGGGTAGTATGTTGCACCCATGCAGCTTTCTTTCAGCTCTGTTCTGCCAGTGTATTTGTTTTATCTTGATTCAGTTCCAGCTTTACTTGTCCCTGTGATGCTCTGGAGATGCAGGGAGATAAACACGAGGCAGGGTGACTCAGGGACCCCGTGGGAAGGGAGCAGGCAGAGCCAGGGGGGTGGGTGCCAAATCCTCCCTAAATTCCTGTTTGAAAAACCCTGTCTGTGAATAATAATTCAATGTAATAACGTCATCTCTGACCAGTTGCAACTCTTCCTCCAGACCCTGAGGAGTGTGAAGCCCAGGAGGAAGGCAGCTGTTGCCGGGTGGAGGGCACGAGCATCCCAGAGCACGGTCCATTGAGGGCAGGCAGGAGCAGGCAGGGGGAGAGCTTGCAGGACCAGCAGCACATCCCAGTGTGTATGAACTGCTCCCCACCCAAAGACCTCTCCAGACCCGGGTGGATCGGAGGGAAGCCCTGGCTCTGCATTCGGGACCTGTTCACATGGCCGCGGCACAGTCAGGATTCGGTCCTCTCTGGGGCTTGTGCTGTGCCTCCCGTGCTGCAGCCTGAGCTGGGCTTGGCTGCCCTCCCCTGGGACCTGCAGCAGGGTTTTGTGGGGGTGAGAACCTGAGAAGCCGTTTGCATTTTGCCCAGATTTTCCCAGTTAATCGGGACCCTTCAGTCTAGTCGCTTGCTTATTTTTTTAAAGCAATGAAAGAGATTTCCCAAATCCAGCCGGCTCTAAGATTACACACAGCCAGAGACACCATCAGTCTCTGTCAGTCATTCCCTCCGGCCGGAAAGTCAGTGGCAACGGGGTTCAACTGCAGGAGCGGCAGGGCTGAGCCTGGCTCCTGATCCCCCTCCCGCCCTGCACAGCCCTTGGCGGGTGCAAGGAGCTGCTGCTCTGCCCTACGGCCTTTGGCTCCTGCTCACCCCACGCAAAGGCTTGGAGCGCAACCAGGATTCGCACCCAGGAGCTGCGGGCCTTTCATCAGCCCCAGAGGGGGCCACAAAGGCAGCAGGAGAAACGCTCTTGGTACTGCTGACACTTTGACGCGGCCTTTGTCCTGATGGACGTTCTCTGAGGGCGGCGGCAAAGAAGCAGCAGAGGGGAGGGATGACATCGAGCTAGAGAGAGTTGTGAAATGTCTGCTCCCCAGCAGTCTGGGGCTCCTCAGTGCCTTCCCTCCCTGGTGAGAAGTTCCGCCTGTTCATGCCATTCAGGCTGGGCCCGCCAGCGCTGTGGGCCCCGCCGGAAGGAACAGTCATTTCTTCATCAAAAACTGGTAAAGAAACCAAAAGCCTGGGCTCATCACACTCAGGACCCCCCCCCCAAACAGGGGGTTTCTCTTGGGGATGGACTCTAGCAGGCAGAGAGGGCACCACCTGCCCGTGCAGTGGCCTGAGGAGGGGAGGAAGCCCCAGCACCCTGCAGTCCCCCCCCCGGTGCTCCTCACATCCCTGCTGCAGCGAGCAGCAGCGGTGGCTGCTGTGCAGCCCGTGCCTGTGGCGCTGGCTGCTGCAGGATGGTGGGGGGCTGGGGCATGGGCTGCAGGAGGGGTGACACACATGCACTGGTTGCAGGAGGCTGGGAGTGCACTGGGGAGGGACAAATTTGCCTGTGCCCTTGTCACTGGGCTTTCCCATGGCATCTGCATGGGGTGCCCAGCTCCGCTTCACCCCCTGGGCAGAGATGTCCATAGGGATTATGTTGCTTTTTGATGTCTGAATTAAACTTTTCTGCACTTTTCCTTTCCTCCAGAGGAAACTGCTTAATTTGAGCTGAATTCAGGGCAAGACTTGATTGCTCTGAATCTCCATGTAACAAAAAAAGGCAAGAATCTATTCATCTAAAAAATTCCATTCAGCCCTGTCCAGAGACCTTCCTGCTCCAGCACCTGGCTGCCTCTGGGGAATGCATGATTTGGAGAGTGAAGGTGAGGAAAGGGTACAGGGGGGGTGACCACTTAGAGCACACCGAATCTGGGGGCTTACACTGGCAGGGCAGGCATCTGCAGGCAGGGTAGTATGGACAGATAGGATGCAAACTCCTTGCTGGAGAAAAAGGAGGAAGGGAGGAACTCCACTTGCTGCATGAGAGGATCCTGCCCTTCCCTCCACACTGATGGGAAGCCCAGACCTGAAGCCGCTCCAGGTCGCAGCAGGGGGTTGGCAGTTTTTGTCCAGTGAGCGAGTGATTTATTGACCTTCTGCACCAGAGGACGTTCCTCATTATTCAAGTCAACTTGAATTATCCAAGTCAACTTACAGTCGTGCTTCTAAGTGCCTTCAGACGTCCACAGTCTTTGTCCTGTTACCTCCTGGTCACCACCAGGTCCCCTGCTGTGTTTTCGCACTCTTGACTCCTGCACAAAGCCAGAAGCAATAATAGCACAAATAAGAGACAACATAAACCCGACTCTTGCACCTGTGCCAGGAGGTATGGAGCAGCGACTGGGACCTGGCTGGAGACTGGCCGTGCTGGAGCCTGGCTGGAGCCAGGCTTTGTGGACATGCTGAATGGGATAACCTACTAAAAGCAAATATCTTATCCTGCAGCTCATCAGCTTGTCTGTAACATTTTGTAACTCTTCTCCAGCTTGGCTGGAATCACAGAATCAGAGTCACACAGAATCACAGGATCCCAAATGGGTTTGGTTGGGAAGGGACCTAAAAGCCCCTCCAGTCCCACTGCCTGCCATGGGTGGGGACAACCCCCCACCAGCCCAGGGTGCCCCAAGCCCCATCCCACCTGGCCTTGAACCCTGCCAGGGATCGAGGGGCAGCCACAGCTTCTCTGGGCACCCTGTGCCAGGGCTCTGTCACCCTCAGTGAAGAAGATTTTTCTCATATCCAAATGGATCTTCCTGTGTTCCTAGTTGGAAACTGGAATTTGGAGGTTGGCTATTCAAGCAGTACTTTTTGTATGGTGACATGTCCCCTTTAGTCACAAGAGATGAAAATAATGAAGCAGCAATGTTAAAGAGAAGCATCTACATCAGTGTTTATAACTTGAGGGTCCCCATTGTTGCGGTCTTCAAGGCAGCCCCACTCCGGGGCAACACAGCAGGGGATGGTCCAGGTTTCCCCTGCTACAGCTCTGCTCAGCTCCAGTGCAAGCTCCAGCACCAGCCCTTCCACTTCTCTTGTGACCCTGCTTTATGCCACACACCCACCGAGTCCTTGCCCCGTGCTTCACGCCTCCAACTGGTGACATGAGCTCCCCAAGGAACCCCAGTGCCCATGAATCCCTTGAGGTCGCTCTCCTTGGCCCCATGTGAGTCTCCCAGATCTTCTCCCAGCTGTAGCAGGATAGTGAGAAGCATAACCCAGCCCAGCCCCTCCATCCCTCTTGGGCATGGGCATCCTGCTCCCCTGAAGCTTCCCATGCTTTCCACCAAGGTCAGCCCTGGCCGTGTGCCTCCGAAGCCTCCTGCAGCTAAAAGGACACCAGTCACGGGGAGCCACAGCATCTCCCTGACTAATTCCCACTGGAATCAGGAAGCTGAGGCTACAGGGAGAAGTTATGAATGAAAGGAGCCGGCCCCGGGTTCCGTGCAGACCAAAGGCATTACCATCCTACGCGACGTGTAATTAAGCTCTGGCCCTCCTGGCCACAGGATGCTGCCTGGCCAAAAATACACACGCCTTTGAAATGAGATGAGACGAATCCACCGAGGGCAGACTCCGCGCTGGCTGCTCCACGGGCCGGCACACACACTGCTCCTGGCTCAGGAAGTTGCTAAGGCATCAATTGCTAGAAAATGGAAGGGTATCGCAAGGGCAGGTCGCCTGCCTCTATCTGCCTGCAATGTGTCAGCAGCGCTGGCTGGGACAGAGCTACCTCAGCTGACCCGGGACCCATGGCAGCCTGCTCTGCTGCTCTTTGCAGCTGCATTCACAGCATCACAGCATCACAGCATCACAGCATCGTAGGGGTTGGAAGGGACCTCGAGAGCTCATGGGGTCCAACCCCCCTGCCAAAGCAGCTCCCTATCTCATATTACACAGATAGGCATCCAGATGAGTCTTGAATCTCTCCAGAGAAGGAGACTCCACCACCCCCCTGGGCAACCTGTCCCAGGGCTCCCTCACCCTCACTGTGTAAAAGTTCTTCCCCATCTTGGTGTGGAACTTCCTGTGCTCCAGTTTACAGCCATTGCCCCTTGTCCTGTCCCCACAGACACTGAAAAGGGGCTGGCCAATTCCCCCTGCATCCCATGTCTAAGATATTTATAAACACTAATCAGGTCCCCCCTAAGTCTTCTTTTCTCCAGGCTGAACAGCCCCAGCTCACTCAGCCTTTCCTCATAAAGTCATTCACAGATGACTTGTGCAAAGAATGGCATAGTGCAGAGAGGTGGGTGTTCTGGGGACCCTGGCATGCTGCCTCCACCTAGATGTGCGCTCTCCTGCATTGCTTTGCCCTCTGAGCAGCCTCACCCAAACCAGCCCTCTGAAAGCAGGGCTCAAACCCCTCCTCAATG
The DNA here is from genome assembly GCA_013400835.1 of Zapornia atra. Classification (NCBI taxonomy): domain Eukaryota; kingdom Metazoa; phylum Chordata; class Aves; order Gruiformes; family Rallidae; genus Zapornia; species Zapornia atra. The sequence continues at coordinate 353,690 of VZTU01027274.1, read as the reverse complement.
CACATGGCTGCCCAGAGATGTTGCTGCTGGGAGGTTAGCAGTTCATGGTCCTTTGTGGTTGGACCTGTTCTCAAACCTGAGAGGCCTTTGGGCTTGCCCTTTCCTTATGCTCTGAGGACCTCCTGGGGTGGATGAGGATGAAGACAACTCCCTGGCTTGCCCTCCCTGCGTGCCCAGCCAGGAACAGTACAACTAAGCATCTCCTCTTCCCTGGTCCCAGCAAAAAAATCTCTGTCTCTGGAGACCAGCAGCTCCAAGGTGCTCCTGGTGCTCCTGGTGCAGAATTGCTGCCTGGTGCTCTCTTAGTGCTTGGGCTGACACTATTGCCCAGCTTGGCAGCCTCCCAGGACAGCTGTGCTATGGAGCTAATGGCAGGGCTGTGGTCACAGAACCTCTCCCCCTACCGCATCCCTGGGTCGCACTGCTGCCCCCTCCATACCCACAGGGCTTAGTCCCTGCACACTCAGGGGCTTCCCTGAAGTTCTCTCATCCCTTTTCTTCCCTGGCACCCTGTCCTCTTTTCTATACCCCAGAGGTCCTTCACATCCTCCCAGCCACGGTGGGCTCAGTTTCAAGTGTCTCCCTCTGCCCTGGGTTCCTTTAGATGGAGTCTCTGCTCTTGACCCTTTTCACTCTGTGTCTCCACAGCAATCCCTGGCAGGGAGTCCACTATTTAATTCCTTGTCAGACCATTGCTGTCAGCGACCTTGTCAGACCATCGCTCCATGGTCTGGGGCTACTCCAATGCCTCCAACTCTCCTGCTTATCAAATTGCACCCTCTAGTCTGGCATTTGTTATCTCAGTTTAGGATGCTGGGCCGAGAGCGTGGGAGCAGGCGCTGTGTGGGCTGGACTTTGCTGCTTGGGATCACAGGGGACTGGTGCTCGTGGCTCAAGCCAGTTTTCCCAGCTGCCCTCCCGCTGCTGTACTGGCCACAGTGGGCAGGCTAGTGCATGGGTGTGGTGGTTTAGGCCTGGCTGGAGGCCACACACCCACCAAAGTCGGCCTATCGCTCCCATTTTCAGTTGGACAGGGGAGAGAATAGATATTGAGAGGCTCAGGAGTGGAGATAAGGCCAGGGAGAGATCATCCCACAATCAGTGTCACGGGCAGAACAGACTCAACACAGAATAAAGGAAAGAAACTCTCTAACTGATGGCACTGCCCTGCACCCCCAGTGACACCAGAGTCGGGGGATGAGAAGTGGGACCAGATCTTAAAGCATCTCCCCCCACCCCTCCCTTCTCAGCAGACTGCACTTTAGTCAGGATTTCTCTCCCTTCTTCCCCACATTGTGGCACAGGGAGGGGCAGGGACTGGGGGAATGGGGGCTTCAGTCAGTTCCTCACAAGTTGGTTTCCTTTTTGGCTGGGGGGGGGCATTCCTGACCCCCTTCCCCTGCTGCACCGTGGGGTCCCACCCACAGCAGACAGTCCTCCATGAACTTCTCCAACATGAGTCCTTTCCCATGGGGCTTCAGCTCCTCACCAACTGCCCCAGCGTGGTGTCACTGCTATGGTGGGCAGCCATAAATCACAATGTCTCTCAGTCTCTCAGTCCCAGTCCTCCATGGGGTCACCAGCCTCCCCCCAGCAAACCAGCTCCAGCATGAATGTCTCCCTTGCTCATCTCTGTGTCTCTGTCTCTCTCCATGGGCTGCAAGTGCTGGCAGGGCCTTGCTCCAATGTGGGTCACAGCATCTCCTGTCTGTCTCCCCCTGCTCCAGCGTGGGGCCTCCCCACGGGCTGCAGGTGGGGTCTGGGCCTTTTCCATGGGCTGTGGGGGGACACCTGCTCCCCCATGGGTTTCTCAAGGGGCTGCAGGGGCATCTTTCTCTCCAGCACCTGGAGCACCTTCTCCCCACCCTTCCGTGCCCTTGGTGTCTGCACAGCTCGTTACACCTTCTCCCTTCCTTCTCTGGGGGCAAAATGCAGCTGCCTACAGGTTTTTTTTCCTCCTCAGTGTGATTCCCAGAGGTGCTGTGACCATCACTGACGGGCTCAGCCTTGGTCAGCAGCGACACTGGTCTTGAATCAGCTGATGTTTACTCTCTGGGGCCTGCAGAGAGCTGCTGGCTGCTTCTTACAGCAGCCATCTCTGCAGCCCCCCCTTCCCTACCAGCACCCAGCTACACAAAACTGTGACAATGGGATGGGGCAGAGCCACAGCACGCAGCCTCCTTGCTGGGGTGTTTCCTTTGCCCTCCCTTGCCCTAGCTCCAAGGTCTGGATCCCCTGTGGAAGAAGAAGGAATACAATTCTGGTGAAGATGTTGGCCTTGGGGTTTGGTTTTCAGGAAAAAAATGAGATGAGAAATGACTAAGGGGAATAAAGCCTTGAGGAATAAGGCCCAAAGTTCAGAGGAGCTAATGAAGGAGTTGTAGGGAGAATGCTGTTTCTTTATATAAAACCAGGAGAGGGACCATGCACACCTGGAACACTGGGCTGAGCGTGTTGCTTTGGAGACATGAAGTGTCTGCATGTGAAGCAGAGGGCAGTTAGAGGAGTGTGAACATTGGTGAAAACCTCCAGTCCTGCAGAAACCGTGCTGAAAGACAAGAGCAATGGGATGAGATTTAGGGCCACGAAGATGATCAGAGGGCTGGAGCAGCTGCCCTACAAAGAGAGGCTGAGGGAGCTGGGCTGGTTCAGCCTGGAGAAGAGAAGGCTGTGGGGGGACCTCATTGCAGCCTGCCAGTCCCTGAAGGGAGCAGAGAAACAGGAGGGGATTCAACTTTTTAAAAGAGCAGATAATGGCAGGACAAGGGGGAATGGATTAAAGCTAAAGGAGGGAAGGTTTAGATTAGATCTTAGGGGGAAGTTTTTTACAGAGAGAGTGGTGAGGAGCTGGAACAGGCTGCCCAGAGAAGTAGTGGATGCCCCATCCCTGGAAGTGTTCAGGGCCAGGTTGGATGGGGCCCTGGGCAACCTTGTGTAGCTCCAGGCCTGGAGGTTGGTGTCCCTGCCTGTGGCAGGGGGGTTGGAGCTCTGTGATCCTTGGGGTCCCTTCCAACCCAGACCAGTCTATGTTTCTGTGCCAGCACACATGTGCGCTGCTCACAGGCTTGTCCTCTGCCACTACCCCACTGAAACCAGCCAGCCTGAGTGCAGGGAGGCCTCTGGCTGCTGTGTAAAGGTGCTTACAGCAGGAAGGGTGTAAGTGGTGTGAGCAGAGGAGCAGCGCTGGCAAGATGCAAGGGACCTGGGGCTGGTCCTCACTCTGTCCCACCTGGCTGACATGTACCAGGTGGGTTGCTTTGCCATGGGGACTGGGCTGAACACAGCTCAGCAGGCTGGCTGGCACCTCCACACCCTGGTATCACAGGCTGCACGAGCAGCCTGAGCTCTGGAAAGCCTTTAGCTGAAATGTAGTGGGAGCTCGGATGCTGGAGCAGTTGTTGCCCCACAGACATGAGCAATGGCAGAAGCCTCGTGGCTGTTCCCAGGAATAGATTTGCCTGCTTTTCTCTTTCAGGCAAGGCTTGTGCATGTTTTAAGGTGAGAGAGGTAAGTCTCTGGTAGCCAAAGGGCAGGAGGGCAGTGCCACAGCCACATTAAGAAAGCAGGTACTGAGATGGGAGCATGGGCTCCCATCATGTAGGAGTGTCTCAGGCTCCAGATATTGGTGGGACACATGAGGACCGCAAGTGCAGCCTCAGAGCAGCCAGAGGTCAGGAAAAGTGGGGCATGCAGGTTTTTCTGCTCTTTTCCCCCTCCACCCTTCAGTTGCTCACTTCTGGTTTTGTTTTTCGCTCCTTTCTGAAAGAATTACATTACTTTTCATTTACTTCTTCTTCTTCAAAAAAAAATTAATCCTCTTGTCCTGCCAGCTCCTCCACCAGCCTGTGCACTTCCTGAGACTCAGCTCAACCCTCTCCTGCCTCATCTCCATCCTGCCTTTCCCCATTACATGCTTCCCCCTCGTCCTCCTCACTCCCATCCCTCCTCCCTCCGCCTGCATCCTCCCAGCCCTCGCCCAGCTGCCCTGCCCCGCTCCGGGGCTGCAGGCTCTGCTCACCCTCCCTGCCCCCTTCCCAGGCCCGGAGGTACAAATGATTAGATTTTCAGCCCAATTAAGGCAGGCTGTCTCCTGGCTGGGACAGAAAAGGTTGGCTCTGGAAGGTGGGAAACAAGCTTTGACAGGTCCTGGCGTCCCCAGCGCCCTCCGATGGCTCTGCCTGCTGGGCTCTTTTGTGCTGCTCCAGGAGCGGGGCCAGGGCTCAGCTGGGGGTGCGTGAGGGTCTCCTCTCGCCCCTCCTCTTCCCCAGCCCAGCAAAAAGAATAGCTAATTAAGAGGTCTAAATGCAGGCAAAACTAATTCCCTATTCAGAGCTCTGACGGGCAGCGGGGAGGGAGGGGGAAGGCGGCAGGCAGGCGGGTGAGCCCCGTCGTGGCATCGTCTTCTGCAAGAGCAGAGGACCCGGGGGAGCAGATTAACCCTCTCCTCCCTGCCCTCCGCGGTGGGCCAGCCGGGCCAGACACATCATCCCGTGTCCCTTAGGCACCAGGACAAGGCCCTGGGGTCCCCCCACAGTGGTGATGCTGGGCCATGCATGCTGCAGCTCCTACTCTGCAGCACTGTCCCGACGCAGGGCTGGCTCCATCTCAGCCAGGCTCTGCAAGGAGAAGCTTCTGCTGCAGCTTTCCTGTCCCCATTGCCCTCCCCTAACACACATGGGTAACAGCAAAAGGCTTTACTTGTACCCAGCAGCACCACCTCATCCTTGTGAGCCCCAGGGCAGCCCCTCTGCCCCTGTCCCAGTCCTGGGCCTGTTTGACCACTGCTGCCTGTTGCCAGTCTGAGCCTTGAGCCATGAGCAGCCTCCCAAGGCAGCTGGGGATGAGCCCAAAGAGCTCAGCTTCCCGCTTGTGCCTGGATCCCACGGCCCAGGGTTCAGCCCCATGTGAAGCTGCGATACCACAGAGGGGATCATGGTGGCCTATCCTGTCCAGCCCTGCTCCTGCTCACCTGAGAATGGTGTGTGGCCTTTCCCTGCTTCCTGCAGCACAGCCTGAGCCTGGCACAAGCACCTGGCTCTGAAGTGGTCAAGCTTTAGGGAAGTGAAGGTGAAGGGCTGAGACTGCTGGAGGGAGAGGCTGCACTGGAAGCAGAGCCAGGCATCCTGGTTAGCCCAAGGGGGTCCTGCTGGGATTTAATTTGCTTTGCTTTAAATAAAAGGAACCTCATCCACGCAGATGATCTTGAGGAGCACAGAGAGGTGTAGAAGTCCTTAGCACCTGTGCATGTGTGTCACTGCAGGCAGGATACAGCTCTTTATCTCCTACATGCACAGATCAGTCTGTCTGTGCAACGCCAGCTTCCCGTGCTGCCCTGAGGCTGGGTTGGAGAGCCACAACCCAGGCATAGCAGAGCCAGCATCAGGTGAAGTCTTCCAGAAAAGTCTTGGTTCATGCACTCTGTGGGAAATGAGCTTCCTGGAGATTGAGATCCTCCCCGGACCAAGAGTATCCCAAAATAGGTAAGAGAGGAGATGGCAGATAGCCTATGGTCACTGCTACCTCTGCCTGCAGTGACATCCCTCTTCCCACCCTCCCTCTCCTGTCAGACACACCTAGGTTAACATCTGAGTGAGGATACCCCTGTTCCAGGTGTCCTTGTCCTCAGTCAGCCACCTGGCTTCCTGCTCCAGAGCCCGTACACTCACCCAGCACAGACCAGCAAAGCTGTGTTCTCTCCTAGACAGCATTATTTCATGACAAGGCTCTGGTTATCTCGTCCCAAAATCCAGCTGCTTTTCCCCTCTGCTGTGCATGGCACTCTGCAGCCCATTCCTCTCAGCAAGTATTCCAGCAGGGCATCAGCCCATGCATGGTGCATACCTGCTGCAGCGGGGTGTTGCCTGTCCTGCAGCAGGACTGCATGATGCCCACTGAGCACCTCCTTCCCAGGTAGTGCCTGAAGCCAGAGAGCACAGACAGGGTCCTCCATGTCCCTAGTGATGCAGGGCACTGATGCCATCTGCACTGGCATCGAGTCCCACGGGTGATGGCAGGTGACGAATGCACAGCCCCAGCCTCTCCCCTCTTCCAGAGGTTATCTGTAAGGGAGGAGGGAATTCAGTGATAATTAGCTTCCTGGCACAAATCACTGCCCTGGTGGGAGTGACAGGCAGAGCCCAAGAGCGATGCAGGAGCTCTTGGCTGCCAGAGAGCTGGGAATGCTCTGGCCAAACCGTGGTTAGGAGGAGACTTGAGTCTCCAGAGCTTCCCAGCCAGTCATGGGCTGACTGGCCTCTCCCAGCCCTGCCTGGGATCAGCCATGCTTCATCTTCCCTGGTTGGGTCCCCAGAGAAGCTGGAAGCAAGATGCCTGAAGGGCGCCCTGTCCCCAGTGTACCTCACCATGTGGGGGGCACGATGGAAGCAGGACTCTGCCCTGAGTAGCAGACCAGGCTCCAGTGGCTGCTCCCATCACAAGCCTTTCAAGCCTCCTGGTGCTGTGCACCGGCTCAGCATCCTCAGTGGCTGCTGCAGGCTCCAAGAGCCTCGTCCTGCCCAGCATTGCCCTGCTCTGGGAAGGGTTTCTCCCATGAGCTTCCAGTGTCTTCCTGACATCCTCTATTCAAAAAGAAAAAAGCTTGACACAGTCTTGCCCTGCCTTTAAGCAAAGCATGGATTGCAGTTTTACTTGTATTTTCTGCAGGAAGCCCTCATCTAGGGAGTATTGAGCAATCAGGTCTCAGTACTATCAATCACAGTGCCTCATACTATGAGCTGTATTCACCAGCACCACCCAAGATAATGTCCACCTAGAGCCATGTGCCCCACATCCTCACAGCCAGCAAAAGGGCCTGCTGTAAATCTCCTTCAGACTACAGCAATGAGACAGATAGAGGGTGTGTGTGGGGGAGAACCCCAGCTCTCTATATTTCATTAAAATGGAATTATTTTCTTTAAAAGAAACTAGGGGAAGAGCATCAAGGAAAATCCATAGAGTTTCCACAAGGTTCTACAACGTCGTGTCTTTCAAAGGGATTCCACAGAAAATGTTAGCAGCCAAGTGCCTTCATACTGCTGGAGAGCTGGGGCAGATGGCCCTGGGTGATGTTATGTCTTGAAACCTTTGGGTGACTTGACCTGAAGCAGGAAGAAGAGTTCAGAAAAGAAGGTGAAATCATAGAACCATAGACTGGTCTGGGTTGGAAGGGACCCCAAGGATCACAGAGCTCCAACCCCCCTGCCACAGGCAGGGCCACCAACCTCCAGGCCTGGAGCTACACAAGGTTGCCCAGGGCCCCATCCAACCTGGCCTTGAACAGCCCCAGGGATGGGGCACCCACTACTTCTCTGGGCAAGTTCATTTAATAAAGGAGGAGCAAGGAGGGGGAAGGTGGCTGAAAGAAAATGAGGCTGGGGGGTGTGGAAATGCCTATCCACATCTCCATCCTAGTGTGCACCAGCTCAGCCAGGGTGTCCAAGCCCACCAAGGGGAGCTGGGTACCCCCCTACCTGGCCAAAGGGTGCGTGAGAGCTGGGGTGGTGGGCAGGGATGCTCAGGGCCCCTCAAACAGCCCTCTTCCTGCTCGGGCTCCGTGGTGTGGCCATTTCCTTGGACTGGGCCCCAATTAAAAGAGCCAAATGGAAAGGGCTGGAGAGAAAGAGTGAAAGAAACAACATTTCCTGCCTGAGGAGATTAACTCTCCAAATTACATGTGAACAGAGGGGGAGGCAAGAGGGGAAAAGGAAACCCAGCTTCCACCCCAATAAAAGCCAGTTCATTTAATAAAGGAGGAGCAAGGAGGGGGAAGGTGGCTGAAAGAAAATGAGGCTGGGGGGTGTGGAATTAGCCTTGTCAAACAAGGGGCTTTGCTGTCCCAGAACTACTTCTTTATTGTTCCAATTTTTCATGCTTACTTAGCTCTCAATGCTGCACAAGACAACAGCTCATTATCGGGGGGGGGACGGGACGGGACGGACACGGCTGTGGCAGAGCTGAGAAGTGGAAGGGAAATAAAATTTTTTAAAAAGGAGCCTTTTCCCCAGGGCTTCGGCCTCTCCCCCCCTGTGTGGAGCTGCAGACGTGGTGGCTGGGAGGAGCAGGGCATTGCCAAGCCAGGAAAAAAGGGGTTTCCACAACCTTTGGCACCAGCACCGGGACAAAAGCAGCTGACCCTGAAATGCCATCTTATGGCCTGGGGAGGGGGAAAGAGGGGTGACCGTGGGTGTCACAGAGGGCTCCCCCATCTCCTTGATGCTCCCAAAGCCTGGCTACAGAGGGGAGAGGGGCTGAAGAAGGGCTGGGGTACCCAGGAGTGTTGGGACAAAGCCCCCTCTGCCCTATGGCCAGGCTGCCATCTCCTTACGCATCAACTGGCCAAGGCATCGCTGCCTATTAAACAACATCTGTGCTGGCTCTGGAAAGTGACTTCCAGCCTCCTCCTGGGGCTCCTTGTTTGTTTTCTCCCCAGGATTTTCCTGATCAAATTGGCTTGGCTGACAAAGCCAAGCTCACACCAGAAAGGGTATCAGGATGCTTGTGGGTAGGAAGGTTACGCGCCGTATCAGGGATGCTGCCTTATAAAGCCCTGTCTGCACAGGCTCATAACTCTCAGGAAAACGCTCCCTTTTAGGATCAGGCGGCAGGGACAGCTCAAAGAGCCAGTGCTGGGAAGCTGATGCCTTCCACCAAGTCACCTCCAAGCTGTACTCTTAGCACCCACCAGCAAGAGCAGGTCCGGCAGAGAGGCCGGGCTGGAGGACATGCAGGGGGCTGAGGGATGGGGGAGCCTGGGGCTAAGAGCAGCGATGGCCAGGCTGGGTGGTCTTCTGTGGTTCTTGGTAGAAACCCATGAGAAAGGAGTGCAGACTGACCTCCTAGATAACTGCTGTTTGGAGGTTTCAGCCACAAGCCACAGAGGAGACAGTTAGGGGACACAGGGAGGAGTGACAGCTCCAGTCAGGACTTTCTTGACACCTGGAATGGATGGAGGGGTCATTTTGTGGTTTTAAATGTGTTCAGCAGCCTACCAGAGCTTAATGCATCATGGGGTGACCAAGCACTCCTACACTGCAGCTGTTCATGACCACTGAGACCCAGCAGTGCTATTGTCCCCAGTAAAACCCATGGCAGGTGTTTGCAAAGGAAGATGTTGGGCATGGACATGACTTGCATCTGCACTTGCATGTTACAGGTTGAGTCACCATTTCTCAGCAGAAGGTGGTTAACCCTTCCAAAGCAAAAACCTCTGCTAAATCTCACCGATGTTCTCCAGGAACGGAGCCAAAAGGTTCCCCATTCTCCCCAGCTTGCTCAAGTTTTCCAGTTACTGGATCCAGTTCCCACTTGGGAAGCTGCAAGTGCAGTGAGGTCTGTCCTGGAGGCAGGAGGAGTGAGGGTCCATCAGGGCACCCCTACACTTCCCGTGTTATCCCATTTTCTGGGCACAGTCACTACAAGTACAGGGTGCCACCAGGCACAGAACACTTGTAGAAGCAACACATCACTTTTAGTGCCTGAGAAACCTTTGTAGCCCAAGAAGCTTCTTAGGCACCAACTCCAAATCCAGCCTGGCTATGGAAGAAAGTGCATCCAAGTCATGGATATCACTAAGTTCCTTTGCTCTGTGACAAGGGTTGACCAGGCTGCCTGGCTCAGAGTGAACCCCGCTCTCCTAGTACTGTGATATGAATCCTGGAAACTTCTCAACTGTTCAGAAACAGTTCCTTTACTCAAAAAATTTGAGGCATGCCTCACTTGGAGAGCTGCATTCCCTCCCACCACAGCAGTGACAGCATGCAGCAACCTCATACTTGGCCTGCCAGCCTGGGGAAAGCCCACCTGATGTTCAAGCTCTGGAGGGAGACCACAGTGGGCAAGTTAAGGCCCCAGCATCACAGCTCTTTCAAATGAGTCAAAAGGTCTTTTTATGCTCAGGAAAACTATCCCAGCACCCCCCCAGAATCTCTGCAGCTGCAAAACCTTCTTCTGAGACAGCAGACAGAGAGTAAAACTTGTCAATGAACGTCAGGGTGCCATGTACTGCAGTACCTGCATTGCTCTTTGCATTGATTCCAGTGTCACTGTTCAATTTGTCACAGCAAAAATGCCCAGAGCAGCTCTGGGCGGGATAAAAGCCCATGGGTAGGTGGGAAAGAGTTCGGTTCAGCTGCCAGAGCCAAGCTGTGCCTGTCAGAGAGTGCTTCTCAGGCCATGCACAAGCCTTATGGGCAGGCACAGTGGGGACGGGCAGGCAGGGGCTCTGGCAGAAGGGTTGGTGGTGAAGCCCACCCCACCGTCTCCCAGGCTGTCCTGCCTTCAGTCCCCCCAGCTTTCAGAGGTCCCCAGACCCCGAGCTGGAGGGTGCAGCTGGGATGATGCTCAGGGTCTCCTGGCTGCAGGTGCTCAGCGGGAGCAGAAGGCAGCCCTTGGTGGGATGGTTGGTTTGAGGCAGGGCAGACAGACGGACAGATGGATGGCATCAAAAGCCTACAACCAAGCTGAGAGCCCACATCACTGCTCAAAACCTTGCAGGATGATAACCCCAACCTCTCAAGGGAAAGCCACCAGTTTTCCCATCCCTCTCAGGTGGGCTGAGCCCAGGGTGAGCTCCAGAGGCGTGCTGCCACTTCCACCTGGGGCACAGCCTGGGTCTGTGCCAATCTGTCCCCCACAGGACTGGCACCTCCTTTTTCTCCCCCATCTATCCCCTCTTTTCTCTCCTCCCTCAGCTTTGCCTTCAAACAGTAAGGAACAAATTCCAGGGATTTTGCCTGGGGGCCCACAGAGTGGGGATGCGAGCTGGTCTCCATCTGACTGCGACCAAGTCTCTCCCCCTCACTGGAAATTGAAAGCAGAAGCTGTGGAGCGGTGACAAAAATCTGCATTACGTTATGGCAACTGGATTTTTTTTTTTTTTTCCCCCTTTTTTTTTTTTTGAAGATTTTATAATACATCGTTTTGAAACTCTGCCAGTGATCATCATCAAAGTGAGAGAAGCGCCTCAGAAAGAACAATGGTGGCGGAGGGTGGGGGTGAGCAGGGTGGCTGGGTATTGATGTGTAATCCTTTTTAAAGCCAGTTCTAGAGACAGCATGGGTTATTTCTCCTTTTTTTTTTTTTTTAATTTTTTTTTTTCTTTCCTGAAGCAGAGATACAATTTAGTGTGGTAACAGCAGCCAGTAACACCAGAGCTCTAGATAGAGGCACTGGATTGCATTAGGGCTGCACCGCAGTTTAACCCCCCCCTCGCTGCCTGCCGCCTGCCCCCGCAGCTCCGGTCCCAGGAGGGCAGCGTGCAGGGCAGGGGGAGGAATGGGAAACACAGAACGGTCCAAAACAGAAGCTCAGGAGAGACCAGATGGAGAGGAGAGGAGCGCACTGCTGCAGCAGGACCAGGGCTCTGGATCCTGCTGGGAATCACAACCCGGAGGCATCATCACCTCCGAGGGCAGCGACGCGGGCGCTGCCAGTGCGGTCTCCTGGGCTCAGCCAGTGCCATGGGCTGCCCGTCTCCTCCCCCATCAAAGCCCAGCCAAGCCAGGGGAAAACTCTCATGGCTGCCTTGACATCAGGTCCTTGGCCTGTGTGTCTCCCTCTCTACCCAAGCAGTCACTTTTATTGCCCCTATTTCCCTCCATACAAGGGTTCCTCCTTCAAGCCAAGCAAAACTCAGGACCTTTCCCAATCCCTGACCTAACGTCCTCCCACTGCACAGAGAGAGGGGAAGGACAGATCCCAGCACACATCCCAGGGGCAGCAAATGCAGTGAAACCCTCTTGGTTCGGCGACCGGGGCATCAGGGTCCCTGAGCGCTGAGGTGCTCCCCAGACCCTGCGACTCTCTTGGTTTGGAAAAAAGGAAAAGCCACCCCCACAAATCAGCTATTCACAGTAATTTGGTGACAGCAGCTGTGTCAGAAGCATCAATCCCTCTGGGCAAACTTGTAAGGATAAAGTTTATTATTTTGGCATCTTTGCAACAAGCTAGAGCAGATGCCCAGGTGTGGTGGCTCATCACGGGAGATCTGGGTTTACCCTGGCTTGTCTGGTTAGGTGGGAAGACCCCATGGTCCCACAGTATCATTTTACATCATCTGCTGCTGCTCTGGGGTCCAGTGACCTGTTTTGCAAACACTGGCCATGCTCGTGCTGACTCAGACAAGCTTGTCCAGGCCTGCTGGGCTAGTGCCTGCCCCGTCTGGGACCTTCAGAGTCTGTTGCTTGCTGCTGCTGTGGGGAATCAGGCCAGCAGCTTTTCTGTGTGCAGAGTCCAACCCTATAGCCATCTCTCTCTGGCTTCCTCTTGTGTTCCTATCACTGAAGCACAGCTTCATACACCTTTGTAACCAAGTATTTCCTCCTGAGATGGACATACAGTATTTTGCACCACAACTCTCCCTTCCTCTGCCTCATGACAGGTCCCCATTCCTAGCAAGCTCGGTTGTCCGGGGTGCATGGGAGCTGCTTGGCTGAGTCCCACGCACTTCTATCTGGGAGCAGACCTCATACCATGCACCTGGGAGCATCCCATCCCATCCCAGAGGATCCCATCCCATCCCGGAGCCAGGGGAGGCCGGTGGGAGGGCAGAAGCAGACCCGAGGACAATGGTTCAGAGCTTCCAAGACTTTCCTGCTGTGCCTTCAGAAGGTGACAACATGGGCTCACTGTTGGTCCATGCTGCCCCAGCTGAAGTGTGCAGCATGCAAGCTGAGGCCACCAGCGTACTGCAATGCTCACAGATCCCATTGTTTTGAGTCCTCAGCTGGATGAGAGATGCTCATCAAAGCATGCTGGTATCATGCACGTTTTGCCCAGATCACCTCCTTCCCCACTCTGCATGTGCATCAGCCTTTCCAGCTCCACATTCAGGTGCTGGGTACCTTTTCCTTGCCAGATGCAGATGACATCACATAGCAGCAATTGCTCAATTCCCTCACACCACAGAGAATTGCACTGCCTGTCAGAAACTGTGAATCTTCCAGGTAAACTACAGCCCTCCTTGTTAGAAGTGACTGATGGCATCAGCTCAGAGCTTCCCGCTTCAGGAGACAGCCTGCTAGCTAACGATGTGCTGATAATTAAGTCCAGTCCTTTCCAAGAAGAGCTTCCCCTAATGAGCTAATCCCCACAGCAAATAATGCAGATTGACTTTGTCTTGGTCTGCAAATGCAGGTACAGCCATGAAAACTCTATCCCAGGAGCTCTCCAATCTCCATTGTGGACAGGTCCCCACTGCACCCTGGGGAGCATGGCTGGGTGGGGAGGAGGTGCAAAATGCCTCGGTGAGACACAAGCTCAGCTGGGGGTCTGGACACCCCCTCCCCAGCTGGTGGGTGTGGGGGCAGCCCCAGCTCGCCATGTGGGTGTGAACTGCGAGTGCATCGCGGTGGTCCAGATAGGGAGGCCTGGGGTGCCATAAAAGATCAGAGGGCCCCCAAACTGTGATCCCTTCTCCACACAGCAGGCTGGACTTGGGAGAGAGACTGGCTGGAGGAGAAATTTAGCTCCTGCAACCCTGACCTGCTCCTTCTGCACACACAGCACTGGGCAGCACTGTACCATGGAGGCAGAAGAGGCAAGCGACAGGTATTTTTGTGCTCATCTTCCAGGCAGGTATGTCCCAGGCAGTGAGACATGGTAGTGTTGGATTGCCCAGCTCAGAGCTAGATAAAAACCCTCCCTGCATGTTGGGCCCGTGCTGGAGCTGAACTGCACACGTTGTCATGGTTGAAGACCTCACTGCAGCTCTCCAGACCCTTGGATCATGCCAGAGACTCTTTCCCTTCTGGTGCCTCCCAGTGACAGCAGTTCTGGACATCATCTGCAGACCTGAAGAGTGATGCAAGCCCAGTTCCTGATATTCTGCCACCTGCCAATCCTTCACATGAGTTTTGGGGAGAGACCATGGGGTGGAAGAGTGAAATGGTGCCCTAAGCTCAGACCCTTGCGCTCACAGATGTCCTCATCATTATGAAGTCCATCATTGCACTGAGAGCATCACGTGTTGATGGCAAGTATCAAGGGGATCGTTGACTTACAGACTGCTGAAGCCCAGACTCATCTTCCTGCCCACAGCTAGGATGCTGGGGGAAATCCATGGTGCTTTTGGCTGGGAAAAAGGGGAAGGGTGCTGGCAGTGGCAGCAGGTCTTTAGGGGTGTGTCATGATGCTCAGCTCCCAGCTGGGGTGAAAACCTAGCTGAAACCAGAACAGAGTGGTCCCAGATAACCATGGCAGGAGCAGGAATCCCTTTGCATTTGATATTTCCTCTGTCCTTTCCTCTCTAGATTTCCATCTACCACCTCACATGCAACCGTCTTATGGACAGTGTACTGGGCACTGCCCCCAGACCTGACTGGACCCACCTGTCCTGTTCCCAGTTCTGGGGGGTGGGGACATTGTCCTGCTGGCATGGCAAGGGCCAGGCCCTCTGACCCTGCTATGTGTGGATGGCACCTTCTAGAGGATGCTGCTCTCCGCAGTGCAGCCCTTGCCACTGCCTAAGGTGGGCCCTGGGTCTCCTGACCCTATAAAGCTAAAAACCCACCAGCTACAAAATTTTGGCCATTGCAGAAGGAAATTAGTTCCTCAGGCTTCCTCCATTCCCTGCCCAGGTGGAGTCTTCCTCTTCTTCCATCCAGCCTCAGGGTGCCTTCTCTCTGCCAGTCTGGGAAGACACGGTTTGCTTTCTGCAGGATGCAAGCAGGACTGCCACCCTCTCCCTTGGATAACTTGGAAGGTCCCACATCCATGTCCCCATGCACCTGGGATGGCTCCCAGCCCTGACCCAGCATCTCCTGGCCCTGACCCAGCAGCTCACAGGAAGCAGGAGGCTGTGGGCTGCCTCCCGTCCTCCTTCTCCTTGGGTACAGAGATGGAGGATGCCAAGGAGGGACCAAGCACACCCACACTGGCAAACACACACACACACACACACACGCACACCAACGCACACCTCTGAAAGGAGCAGGCTCTTTTGATGAAAAGCAACAGATGGGTGTAGCTGGCAAGTGCAGGCTTCCAGGATGGGGGCGTTTAATGATGTCTTTAAACATTGTGAGCGTGTCTGTCTCTCACTCGTGTCCCTTCTGCTGTGCAGTGGGGATGCCTCTCCCCAGGCCGGTGCCTTGGGAAGAGCCCTCTCGCCAGCGGGGCAGGTCAGGGAGATGAAAGCATGCCTGAGAGCCCCAGCTCCCACCTCCTAGGAGACGGACATCGCCTCCCAGCCTGGGGACAATGGTGGGGTCTGGTCCCCCCGCGTCGTCTCTAGGTGATGTCACATCGATCAGAGCAGCCGTACCGAGGGGAGGGGAACAAACACGCAGCACACAAAGGAGCCTGCTTTGAAGTCCTGCGAAGGAGCGTGCCTGCTGCCTCCGGGCTGCCTGTACCTCCCAGCGCTCGGGCCGTGGGTGTGTGTGAACGGGGCCGGGGCGGCGCGTCACGGAGGGGTGGGTGGATGCCCGTGGCGTTGGATGGGAGGGCTGGAGACCACGAGCATCTGCTCTCCTCCCGAGATGTTGGAGGGGGTGAAGGCGTTGGTTTCCTACCCTCGCCACAGCCTGGGTCACACGTCAGCCTTCTCCCCTAGCACAGGCACCGCAGCGGCTGTGAAAGCAACCTGGCCTTTCTGTGGCCAGAGGGATGTTCGTGGACCCCCCCATGTTAACTACACCCGCTCCAGGAGTCGCTCCAGGTTTGCAGCCGGTGGTGCTGCCCGTGGCGAAAGGGATTCGCTTGGCCACCCAGAACCAGAGCTCCAGTTACCGGAGGTAATTAAACACATTTGGGCTCTTTGCATTTCTTTCCTGATGGGTTTTTCACCACAACTAGGAGGCCTGGGAGATTACCCAGTGAAAATGGAAACCCTTGCTGCATTGCATGGCTCCGGGAGCTGGGGCTTCGATGGGAAAGCACCAGCACACGTGCTGGCACCACCACTGCCGTGACAGAGCCTGGTGTACCACCAGCCTTCAGCTCCTTGTAAAGCAGAAAAGATACAGGCTATTTTAAATGCTCCAGGCTATACGTACCAGTGACTGGATTTGCATCAGACATTCTCCTTTGCTGTAGACAGCAGTGGTTCCCTTCCAGAAAAGGAGGAGCACAAAGCACCCATCACCCCGTACCATGTCCATCTTGCTCTTGCTTCAGCAGATGTTCTTGGGTCGTTCCAACTGGTTACTGCAAGAAGTAAAACACATGCAGCCCCCAAGGGACAGCCCTCCCAGTGCCACAAACACAGGAGGAAAGCTGGGCAGAAGACTGGGGAGCACAGACAGTAACTGCTGGGCTGGAAGGGCTCCCATCCTCGCACTTCAAACTTCCACAGACTGCGGCACAGGCTGCAGCATCATGAGCCACATCCCCAGCCCAGTCCAGCCCTGGTGGGACTGGGAGCATTTCCCATTGACTTCAGAGTTCATCTCAGAGAATGCATTTACTCCCTGGAGAATAACTCCCAGATTGGTATAATTTTCACTCATTCTACACCCCCACTAAATGCCAATTCGGTGCCAGTCACCCTGGTTTCCCACCTCCACCCAGAGCATAACTTCTGGCCCTCGTCACATCACAGCTGAACAAAGCAAAAGAGACTGTTGGCTACAATTTTTAAAAAGTCACTAATTGTTTTCAGCATCTTCCTTTTAATTCAAAAATTAGGGATCAAACCAAAAAACCCCCAAGAAGAATCCAGTTTTTAGGAAGAGAGGAGCACTTGTCATCTAGAAAAACGAGGCAGCTA
Source organism: Zapornia atra (assembly GCA_013400835.1). NCBI lineage: Eukaryota > Metazoa > Chordata > Aves > Gruiformes > Rallidae > Zapornia > Zapornia atra. Next base: position 336,985 of record VZTU01027274.1, on the reverse strand, counting down.
AAAATGGAGATCTCCTGGCCTTCTGAAAGCTGTGCCCACTTCGAGCTGGTTTTCTTCCGCTCAAGCCACACACAAAACCATCAAAACCCTTTCCCCTGCTCCTCTGTTTGGGCACCAGTTTAATCAAACAGCTCGGGGAACAGCATGCATCTGCAGCTGCTGGGAGGGCCAGCAGACAAGCCCTGCTGACAAGTAGGCTCTCTGTAAACCGTGGCTGCAAAGTTTGTTTACAGTGTTAAATGTCCATGAAAGTGGTGGCAATATTTAAAAAAAAAATAGGAAAAAAAAAAAAAAAGAGAGAAAAGGATGTTTTTTCATCTGCTGAATGGAAGTCTGGGCCTGGCCTGTGTTGTTGGAGAGAGGCAACACCATGGGCTCCCGTGGCAAGGGGGATGGATGCTTGTGCTGGGAGCCTCTCCCAGCTGCCTCCTTACCCCTGGAGCCGAGTGGGCACTGGACTTGCTGTGGCTTTCTGGAGTCCTTGCCCTTCCAAGCCACCCTGGGCAAAGAGACAACAGTTGGTACTGGCCAGGGAATAGAGGTTTGCCAATGCCTGCAGGCCGCAGGGAGAGCAGGCAGGGCAGGCCTGCGCCAAGGGGCTTGGAATGGAGACATGAGTGTGCAACACCTGCCCGGGGTGCACAGCTCTCGCTCTGTGAACTCACAGTGTGGCGGGTGTGCCCACATGGCACCAGGTGCAGCATGGGTTTAAATGGCAGAGCAGCTTGCAGAGCATCTCTGCCTTTAAAAGAACCACTTTGGAAGCTCAACCTGGAAATCTTTGGAACCAAAGAGTCCTGTCTTGTGCAGGGCAGACATGAAAGAGCTGTCAAGGCCTGGAACAGGCTGCCCAGGGAGCGGGTTGAGTCACCATCCCTGGTTGTGCTTTAAAAAGGGTAGATGAGGTACTTAGGGATATGGTTTAGCACAGGACAGGAATGGTTGGACTCAATGATCTTAAAGGTCTTTTCCAATCTGGTGAGTCTGTGATTCTGTACTGATGCTTCAGGTCTGCTGCCTCGCACTTGGAGGAGAGAAGGCATCCAAATGCAAGAAACCAATCTACCAAAGCAAAACACCATCACCACAGTGCCTGCCTCTGGGAGTGAAGAGAAAAGAAATTAAAAAAATAACCAAAGTTCTAAGCAAAAATTCTAGGGCATCTGAAAAAGAAGGAGGTAAAAGCTTTAAGTATCGTGTCCTTCTGTCAGAAACTCTTTGCTTCCAGCAGATCTCCTCTCCCTGAACAACGCAGCACATTATTGCCCCTCTGTGATAGCAAACACGCCTGCTGACCAACCCCTGGAAAACGGTTGGGCTTTCATTTTCCACCCAGTGGGTACGTTTCTTTGGCATCTTGGATGTCAGGCATTCCTGAGGCAACACGGTGAAAACACACTCCACTTGCAAAGGGGGGATGTTTCGGGGCTGCAGTAAACACCAGTGCTACTCCCTTCCCCGGGCTTCTCCTCCCCTCTCCGTAGCCCAGACTGCACCACAAAGGAGCAGATGCTGGTGCTGCTGCAATTTATTTTAATTCCAACCCCCCCACACCAATCTTTTTCTCCCCCCCCTCCCTTTTTCTTTCTTTTTTTTTTTTTTTTTGATTTTGCGTGTGTCTGGGTAAATTTAGTTCCCATAAAAGTGAAGGACTGTCAACACCAGCTTTGGAGCCAACCATACTGCCAGCAGCTGTTGTGCGGGCTGTGCACACACAAAGCCCCTCAATGCACCTCGGTCTGTCCCCCCCCCTCACCCCCAGCCCTCACACAGCCCTCTGGCAGGTCCAGCTCCTGACCCCCTTGGCTCTGCCCCACGGCCTGGAGCCCCAGCTCAAATCGCACACCCCCAGCCCTGCTCCTCCCAGCCCGCCCAGTTCCCTCAGCCTGGCTTGATCTTTCCTGAGCCCCATCCATCCTCACGCTCATACTGCTCCTCCAAAGCTCCCTGTCCTCTCCCGTCTCCTGCACCCTCCCAAGGTGGGGGTAGCTGGGCAGAGATATCAGCCCTTTGGCCAAAGCACTGCCCCAAAGGCAGCTGGACCCTGGGGAGGGACAGGACGGGGTCCTCCTTCAATGGAGGGTCTTGGTAAAGTGGTCATTCTTGGATGGAGGATCCCAGTAAGGTAACGACCCTTGTGTGGGGCTCTCACCAGGGAGCAGCACATGACCCAGGCAGGATGGCCATGCTTTGGGGTCCTGCAGCACTCTCCACTCCTGCCCCTTTTTCCTGTTCCTTCCCTGCACTGTTCAGTATCTCTTGTCTCCCTTTGGGTATCAGTGGACACCTGGGGAGGGACTTCACCTCACCTGGCTCTGGGCTATCGTGGGTTCCTTCTGCACAGCCACCTGCAGGCACAGGCCAAAGGAGCTCTGCAGGCAGTGTCCCTCTGCCACTTGCTTTCCACCAGCAAAACCCAAGTCTCTGGGGTCTTTCCTGTAGTTTCTTGTGAAATGGTGCCTGGAGGACATGCAGGAGGAACCCATCCCCTGCAAAGCTGGGCCAGCCCAGGTCTTGCATGTGGGGTCTTCCCACCAGGAGCCTTGGAGGACAGGGGAGGGGGTAGTGCTTGGACTGGGGATCACAAACTGCTCCACTGCTGGAAGGAAAACAGAGTTATGCTGACTGAGCAGCATCACCTCCAGAGTCCCATGGAAGAAAACCACGCGGGAGCCAAGGAGGCCCATCCCTGCCATTGACAGTCCAAGGGGGACCCAAGGGCTGAGAACCCCTCCTCACTGCCCTGCATCTGTAAAATCACAAGGGGATAATCCTCTTTTCCTCCCCCAAATCATGAGATGGGTATCAAAGCCTAGAGGAACACTTGGTTTTCAAGACTTCTCTTTAAATGGAGGAGTTTGAACATAATGCTCTGGCTTGTGTTTTGAAGCACCTTCACCAGTGCCTCTCTGCTCCTCTCAGCACAGCCCTGCCAGCCCAGTGCCCACACAGCCCTCTGCATCCCTCTTCCCCCAGTCACAGGAACAGCCAAGTTCACCTGGCTGCTTCTTGGCCTTGCTTACCCCTGGCATCATGTCTGCTCCTACCTCCTGCATGGCATCTGGGTGGCTTCAGCTCCTTTCCCTGCCCAGGGCTGGGTCCTGCAGAAGATCTAGGCCTGGGCTGCTGGGCTTCCTCCATGCTGGCTGCATGGAAACACTGTGCTCCAAGGCAAGGGGAAGGCAGCTCTTTGTTGGTGGCTCTTCTCCAGACAGTGGAGTCCACCTCCACGAGAGAGCGAGGTTTGTTTGGGGCATGACCAAAGGGACTCCATATCTCACCAGGAGAAACAAACCTTGATACTAGACTTAGTTGCACCAGCCAGCACTAAGAGGCTCTCCAAAGCATCCAAGCCATCTCTGCACCCCACTCGCCTTCTCTGGCTCCAGAACACCTACAGCAGGAGACCCCCAAAACCTCTGGCAGGGTCTGCTGGTCTGGGTGAGGGGTACCTGTGAGGAGCCCCCATGCAGGAGCAGGTAGTCCTGCCAGCACACTGCAGTCCCTTGAGGACTCAGTCTGCTGACAAGCCGGTCCAGCCCCTCCATGCTGCCGGCAGGCTGTCCCTGCCAAGGACTCATCCTGCTCCTCATCTTCTGGGAAGCCAACTGCACAGGCAGCCAGACTGAGCTCCTTTGTGCTCTCCTGCTCTGCTGTGTGGCTGGAGCCTTCTCTGTCCAGCATCTCCTGCAGCCCACACGCTCCTCCTGAAGGTTCACCATGACTTGGCTGTTGCTGCCAGCCTTCTCCATCCCTCTCCCTGGGGAAAAAGGGGTGATTCACCAGACACGGGGCCAGGAGGGGTGGCCTGGGAGTGCAGTGAGGTGAGATGTTAGGGGCCAGCAGAACTTCACCTTGTCTGGAGGAGATGGCTGGGAAGCGGTTAACACTTTGGTCCTGGATTGATGTCTCCTGGAAGGAAGGAAGTGTCCTCACACAGCAAAAATGCAGAAATAGCAGGGTTGGGGTTGGGGTTTTTTTTCCCTTGTTTTTTTAAAAATAGCTCTTCTCTTTTTCCAGCCATCTGTGCCATTTGCAGCTGATGGGAGCGAGGACGGTGTTGGATGGGGAGAATCATTTGGGTTTGGGACCAGTATTGCATTTACAGTGTCCAAAACAAGAGAGGACATCTGTCCCCAGTGGAGTATTACGCACAGAGCCAGGATTTCAGCACCGAGCTTGCGTCCAGCGCTGTCCTTACAGATGCTGAGAGTGGAGATGGTCACGCGCAGCACCACGCTCCCTCCTCCACCCTCTTCCTTGCCTGCAGTCCACCATGGCTCCCTTTGCCCACGGGCTGCTCCTGCTAGTCCAGGCTTTTGAGTGTTTTCCTACCTCAGTGATCTCCTTCCAGCTGCAAAACCTGCCTGGCTTGTGGTGGATGAGAGACTGAACATGAGCCAGCATTGGCTCTTGCAGCTCACAAGGCCAATGGGATCCTGGGCTCCATCAGCAGAGGGGTGGCAGCAGGGACAGGGAGGGGATTGTCCCTCTCTGCTCTGCCCTCCTGAGGCCCCAGCTGGAGTCCTGTGTCCAGAGCTGGGGCCCCAATACAAGAAAGATGTGGAACTGTTGGAGAGGGGTCAGAGGAGCCACGAGGATGATCAGAGGGCTGGAGCAGCTGCCCTACAAAGAGAGGCTGAGGGAGCTGGGCTGGTTCAGCCTGGAGAAGAGAAGGCTGCGGGGGGACCTCATTGCAGCCTGCCAGTCCCTGAAGGGAGCTTATAAGCAGGAGGGGATTCAACTTTTTAAAAGGGCAGATAATGGCAGGACAAGGGGGATGGATTAAAACTAAAGGAAGGAAGGGTTAGATTAGATCTTAGGGGGAAGTTTTTTACAGAGAGAGTGGTGAGGGGCTGGAACAGGCTGCCCAGAGAAGTAGTGGATGCCCTGTCCCTGGAAGTGTTCAAGGCCAGGTTGGATGGGGCCCTGGGCAACCTTGTGTAGCTCCAGGCCTGGAGGTTGGTGGCCCTGCCTGTGGCAGGGGGGTTGGAGCTCTGTGATCCTTGGGGTCCCTTCCAACCCAGACCATTCTATGATTCTATGATCTGCAGAAGAGGGTCTGGGCACTCCACCGGTGCTTCCACAGGGAGCAGGCTGGCTGGTGTGGATCAGTAGAGGTGGGGACCCACTGCTGGGAGCATCCTGAGGGAGCCCCTGTACCAGGGTAAGCACGCAGGAGGGGAGGGTGCTGCTCCTGCCAACAGTTGGATGCATCCGGAAGACAGTGATGCTGAACTCAGCCTCTGGCTGGGGTGTCCTTGGGGACAGTCCTGGCACTCACAGGGAGGCTGGAAGTCCTGGATGGGGGCTTGCTAGACCTGCCATGTGCCTGGAGCTGGCTGGGCAGGCTCTGCCAGTGGACAGAGCATCTTTGCCAAACGTTTGTCAAGAAAACCTTCAGCCTGATGTCAGCTTTAGCTTTTGGTGTGTCTATTTCCTGCCTTTCCTGGTTATTTCCAAGGGTGAGATTACCCATCCAGGATTTCCAACCCCACCAAAAGAGCTCATTTAAGTTTTTAGTGGGTATTTGAATGAAGCAAGATGCAGTTGTGTGCAAAGTGTGAGGGCTCAAATGAAGAAGACACCTGGGGATTGCTGCTCTGCTGGAGAGGCCCCAAGTCTCCTGTTCCTTGACTTTGGAGACAAGAGGGTGGAGAAGAGAGGGACAGGTGCTACTTGAACCATGGGAGGGAGGAGGAGTCATCGAGGGAATAGAGCAGCCCATATTAATTGTATTATCTATACATAAGCATGTAGAATGATGATTTGCACTGCCTCCAGAGCAAGCAAAGGGGGCCAGATGTGGTCAGGAGGGGAGGTGGTGGTGGCAGGGCAGAGGCTGTGGTCTCCCAGTGGTTGGGAGAACCTGCTTTTTCAGCAGGGAAGTGAGCACGTGCCCCACGGTTCGTTACAACCAGTCAGGCAATTAAACTCACTTGCCTTGGGACTTAGGAGGAGAGAAGCACCAGACTGGTGGCTACATCCCACCAGTGATTTATAATACATCTGATAGTTCTAGCCCATTAATAAAACATGCAGTTGGCCACAAAAGGCACATCTGCCTATTTTAAAGACTATAATAATGGATAAAGCTCTGACACATGGATTTCTGTAAGAAAAACTAGCACTGTAAATAGCATTCCAAAATCATGTATTCCATCAAATTCAATGGGACAGTTATTGTATGCTAATTAAATACTACTGAACTATTCAACGGTTGGATGGTGAATAGAGACCCAAGTTAGGAAAGCCACACAGTTCCCTGGAACACCCACAGACTCCCAAGGCTTTTGCTGCTGTCCCGAGCCTGCAGTCAGCTCTGGTAAGAGGAGGTGGACAGGCAGGGCACTGGGTCTTCACAGGTCAAGTGACCTGTCCATCAGGAACATAAGCAGGGCTGCAATCTACTGTTTGTGTGGTTAAATGATCTCAAACAAGGATTATGCACCCTGTCTCCTGGAAATCAAACCACCCAGAGCATCACTTGCTTCACAGGAACACTTATTCTCCTGGGAGAAGAGCTCCACGCACTCCTCACCCCTGTCCCTTCCCTGTCCTGGGATGACCTCCTGCCTGCGATGCTTTCCAAGATTTTCTTCCCTCTGATTCACCTGGGTTAACCTTACTCAGTCAGCTGGAAGTACATGTTGGCCTCCCAGCCAGCACAGACCCATTTCCATACAGGCTACAAACAAGCAACCTCAAGAAAAAGGGCCAACCACAGAGACAAGCCCAGTGTTTGCAAGGGGAGGGGAGGCAAGCCTTGCCCCAGCTCTAAGCTGACCCGCTGAGGGCTGAAGATGTCCCCTGGCAGGGATGGAGAGCCACAGGGGAGTTCCCAGGAGCCGTGCCATGCCCTGTAATCCTACGGGAAACCCTTCTCCAAACCCCTGTGCTGTGGCAGAGCAGCCAACCCCAGCCTGCGGGGCTTCCTCCTCCTTGACCCTTCTCGCAAGTAGCCAGACCAACAGCTAATGAAGTGGAGACAGACAGGCAGACAGACGACAGAGATATTTCCAAATCTTCACTGGTGCCTGACATTATAACCTAACACATGGGATCTCATTCTGCCCAGCACCTTGGTCCAGCAGCTTCTGCACGATCTAGCCCAGCACTGCCAGGCTCTCTGGAGGAGAGCAGTGCATCGATACAGCCTGTGGACACTTCCAAGTCTGCTAAAAAGATGTTTCGAGGTGACAGATCTTAAGCAACACACAGAGCTGAGCGCTGCTCTGCTCTCCACACCCTTCCCTGCTGCCAGGGGAAAGCAGCCACTATCAGTGATAGCTGGATCCAATTTATTAGGCGCTTCGAGGAGACATTCATCAGGCAGGGAGATAAATAATCTTCAGACGGAACAATTAAATTTAATTGCCTGAAGATTATTTGTCTCCTTCCCTGATGATTGTCTCTGCTGAGTGCCTTATAAATTGAATCCAGCTATCAGCAATATTCACTGCGCTTCTCCTCAAGACTGGCCCAGCTGCCCAGACCAAAACACTGGGCTCAGAATAAACTTTCACTGTTACACATCAAAACCGACGTTGCCTCAAGGCTCCTGGGTGGGGTTTTTTTATGGCAGATAGGACTGTGGTGTTGGTGGTTGGGTTTTCTGGTCCCCAGCGGCTGCATCCTGAGCTCAGCAGTGCTGCTCATACTCCCAGGGACCTGTGGCAGCGATGCCCAGCCTTGCAAAGGCTTGAGGAGGGACGTGGTGATCCTTGAGGTGGACCATGCATCGCTTCAGTGAGCTGGATTTTGCTGTGGCTGAAGAAATGAGGAACCAAGGTGGTGGGCCCTGCAGCATGCTGCAGAGCGGTGACGGCACGCGTGGAAGCGTGCTTGTGCTGCCTGTGAGAGAAACGGTGATGGAGCCACTTCTCAGACTGACAAGACCTTCAGGATGTGTGTGGGCTCACTGATGCCTGTCCCAGTCCATCTGCCAGCTCGATGGCCAGCAAGCTGTGGGAGCATGGCTTCTCCATGTAGAGGCAGAGCCAGGGAAGCCACCATATTCATATTTCTCCAGGCCGGGACCAAAGCTGGAACGTCTTCAACAACCCAGAAGCCATCAACTCTCTTCTCTGTGTATGTCTGAAGTCTGGAAAATATCTTAAATACGGGAGAGGAAAGGGAGGGGTTTGATCCTCAGCTGGTGTAAATCAGCGGAGCTCCATTGACGTTGTTGGACAATTACTGAGACTTATGTCCTCTGACCCCAAAAATTTCTAGGGAGGGAGGTAATGACTACAGAGCATTCCAGTGTTGCAAGAGCTCTTCCTCCAGCCCGGCTGCGGGGAGGCTGTAACTCCAGGGGCTGGGAAGCACAGGCATAAAATCTGGGTGAAGGAAGGGGAGGAAATGCCCCCAGATTCCCGTTTCTGAGTCCCAGTTGGAAGGCAAGCTGGAAGCCAGAGAGGCTGGGCTGCAGGGACCATGTACCATGGGGACATCTCATCCCCCTGCACCTTTCTGCGTGTGGAGGGTGGACAGCTCTGGATGCAAGCGCCATGATGTCCTACTCTCAGCCCACCTCTGGGCAGCGGTGGAGTTTAGCGCATCTGCCAGGCAGGATTGAGTCCAAGCCCACCAGTACCCACCCTGCACCATGGGAGCAACCAGCATCTCACCCTGCATCATCCACCCTGCCTGCCTTGGGTGGGCTTTGGGCTGTTGGCAATTGCCAAGAGCCGTGGGGCGACGCAACCCTCAGCTCAATGGCTGCCGACCCTCCGACAGGCCGGAGCAAAAGGCAGCGTTCGGTGGTGCGGGCCAGGTGCCAGGGCTGTGTGCTCCTTCCTGAGAGCGATGCAGAAGAGACCCTGGAATCAACATGTTTACTGACAGGCTCCTGCTCTCTTGGCCTGGTTTTCTACGGAAATGAAGCTTGTGCAATCACATTGTCTGGGGGTGTCTGTTCCTAATAATTTCTCAGTCCCCCAGCCAATTCCAATCCGATCTGACAGAGGGGGAGAGGTCTCCAAACATTGCATCCTCCCAGGTCTCCTGGCAGTGCGCTGGGTAGCTCGTTGGGGTGCAGGTAACTCGGACCAGGCAAGAAACGGAAGCATCTTCTATACAAAGTCATGGAGAAGAGCAACAAGGTCCCAGTGGGCTGCCAGTAGGTAGCCCGCAGCCCCGCTGGGAAGCAGACCTGGCCAGCAGTGGCCAGAGCTGGATGCACACCATCAACTGGGAGAAACACGTGTGTCCGGAAGGACGCGGCGCTGCCTGCAGTTAGCACACGTCTGGGCAGAGGAGGAGAGAGTCTGCAGCGAGCCATGGCTGCCAGAATGTGTGGAGCTGAGCCCTGAAAAGCCTCCAGCTCCCCAAAGCGCTGGGGCCGAGGGATCCTTGTCTGGAAGGCGTGGACTCCAGCGGGCAGCAGTCTCCCTTCCGCTGGAGACCGGCGCTTCCAGGGCCGTGCTGTGAGCACCTCGCCAGGCAGAGCGGGACCCATGGAAGCCCCACGTCACGTCTCGTCTTGCTGCAGTTTGGACAGGATCTGGACAGCAGTGCCTTGCTTCTCCTCTTGTTGATGCTGGTTTAATCTGCTGAAGGCGTTCGATGGTGCACATGGTCTCTCCAGCTCAGCCCTGCCAGTAACAAGAGCATAACAGGGCTGCAGAGCACTCCTTTTCTAAAGTGCCTATACAAACATGATTTGTTTTGTAATAACTCTTCTTCTGTTCTGTTTTGAAGGGGATGATGGCTCTGGGATCTGAGGGGCTCAGAGACAGCTCAGCACAGCTCAAATTCCTCCCCACGTGCTATCAATTAACTTCTTCATTAAACACCCAGATCAAAGGCGCTTCCAGCCAGAGCATGACGGCGCAACTGAGCTCAGCCTCATGAAGTCACCCTCAACTGGTGACACATCAAAAAGGACGTGGTTTGTCCTGTACCAGCCACACATGGAAACTGGTGACAACTGCCAATGGAGGGGGTGAGTGTCCTTCCTCAGCTCCCCAACACAACCTGGATCAGAAAAGAAGACCCAAGCCGTGGGAAAGTGGTGGATCACCACCCCTTGCCTGGCAGCATGCTCCTAGGACAAAACTCTGGTCCCACTGGTGCCAAGGGCAACTCTCTGCTTGATTTCATTGAGACTTGACCTTGGGTTAACCCAGCAAAGCAGGAGGGCTGGGGAAGCCATCTGGAAGGAAACTCCACCACAAAATTGGCCAGGTGGTAGTTTCTCAGGACTCTCTTTTACCTCTACCCTACTTCCCAGGAGGGTATCCAGGAATCCCAACCCCTGGCAGTGTATAAGCTGCCCGTCTCCACCACCACACACCTCACTGTGCCATCAGGCCTGACCAGCGAGGACCATAGCCTTCTGCTAGCATGGCTCCATCTCTGCTTGCCATGGCAGCACAAGACACCAGCTGGCCCTGAGCTGGTCAATCCTGTGTCCCAGGCTTCATACAAATAAAGTTTGTGCTTCAACCTGGCACAAAAAGGAATGCTTCCATCTACAGTCACAACATGACAAACCTGGGGTGTCAGTCCCTGCAGCAGCTTGGGTGCAGGGTTAATCCATGCTCTGTGCTCAGCCTAGAGTGGAGTGACTGCAGACCATATCACAGAATCACAGAATCACAGGGGTTGGAAGGGACCTCGAGAGCTCATGGGGTCCAACCCCCCTGCCAAAGCAGCTCCCCAGCTCATATTGCACAGGTCGGTGTCCAGACGGGGCTGGAATCTCTCCAGTGAAGGAGACTCCACACCCCCTGGGCAGCCTGTCCCAGGGCTCCCTCACCCTCACTGGGGAAAAGTTCTGCCCCATGTTGGTGTGGAACTTCCTGTGCTCCAGTTTACAGCCATTGCCCCTGGTCCTGTCCCCACAGACACTGAAAAGGGGCTGGCCAATTCCCCCTGCATCCCATGCCTAAGATATTGATAAACACTAATCAGGTCCCCCCTAAGTCTTCTTTTCTCCAGGCTGAACAGTCCCAGCTCACTCAGCCTGTCCTCATACGGGAGATGTTCCAGGCCCCTAATCATCTTCGTAGCCCTTCTCTGGACTCTCTCCAGGAGATCCCTGTCTTTTTTATCCCAGGGAGCCCAGAACTGGACACAGTACTCCAGGTGGGGCCTGACCAGGGAAGAGTAGAGGGGGAGGATCCCCTCCTTCGACCTGCTGGACACACTCTTCCTGATGCATCCCAGGATCCCATTGGCTCTCTTAGCCACCAGTGCACACTGCTGGCTCATAGCCAACCTGTCATCAACCAGAACCTCCAGGTCCTGGATCTTCACAGGATCTTCCCCTTGCAGAGCCCTTCACTAGACACCAACAAAGCCAAACCCCTTGTCAGACCTTGCAGCACTAGGTCCTCATGAAGTCACCCTAGGTGACTAGGATGCCATGCAGGGAGGCCATCCACCTCTCTCTTCCCACCCTTCTTCCCAGTCCAAGCATGCTGGGTACCACCACCTCACCGTGGCTTCTCACTCAGTGCTTGTGATGGGGAGGGTGGCAGGACCAGGCACCCCCTGGGTGAGAAGATGCCACCAGGCATGGCCAGGGCTCACCTGCCAGCCCTGAGGTGTGATCCACACTCATGTTTGACCAGCGCTGACTGCAGGGTGCAAGAATGGGACCATGGTGTATTCTTCCTCCCTTGTTTCTGTGCCCAAACACACACAGGGTGTGTGGCTGCTCTACCAAATGACACCCAAGGGACGTCTTCCTTAAAGATACACAGATCTATAATGTAAAAGATCCACAGATCTATAATTAGTTGGCCATTTCCCGCATCCTTTAAGATAAATTTAGTAGACTTCCCCACGTGGTTTCAGCTTACTGGTGTCACTACAGGGTAAACTGTGGGCAGAGTGAGAATCCAGCATGCACAAAAGCAGTGCTGTCACTTAAGCTGTGCTGTTGTATGACAGCCTCCACCCCATGACCTGCTGGTCCTTGCGCCCAGGAATGGCACTGAGGGAGATCAGGCTGGGTTTGTTCTTAATCGAGATCAATGAACTGTGCTGATCATGAGGAAGCAGGAATGGCAGCACTGGCTCTGGGGATAGCTCAACACCTGGGGCTATAACCTCTCCTGGTACGTTCCACCACCTCATCACTCACTCATGAGCCACAGCACACGCTGCGAATCCTTTCCGGGGCACGTCAGCTTCTCTGCCTCCAGCTCCTGGCAGCATGGTCAGAGGCCTGGTGGGATGGCTTTCCAGGGCAGCAGTGGAAGCACCTAATGCATTTAATTTCCACATTTGAGGCATTGTTGCTAACTAGCTGTCTTAAGGGGGAACGCTGGGAATCGGGTCAGCCGATACCACGGGGGTGACGGAGTCGGCACCCGCGAGCAGGAAGGGTGCCAGCTGTTGGCACAGAGTGCTCTGCTGTGGTTTGGCTGTGGTGGCACCACAGGGGGCTTTGGGGGAAGAGAGGAATGTGGCTGGCTCAGGAGCAGCCTTTGCAGCTATTTCTGCCACAGCCAACCACACCTCAACATCAGAGCTGCTGTGATCCTTCAGGATGGGCAGCATGGTGTTTCCTGGGGGCTGAGTGGGGTGAAAAGCAGGATCCAGACAGCTGCTCCCCAGCAAGGAGCTGCAGGACCTACACAAGACCGACCTGCTCTGAGCCAGGGGCTGCAGCTCCTGCTGCCTGCCACCCCATCGCAAGTCCAGGGACGTAGGCCAGCAGCTCAGAACCAGCCAAGGACAGAAGAGCAAAGCCATGTTTTTGTTGTTATCTGAATTTACACATCAAATTAAGCTACTTTGGGACAAGCACATTTGCATCCTCAAAGGTTCTTTGAAGCCTGAGTCAGCAAAGTGTATGCTGAGCTTTAAGCATGTGGTTTACAACCGACTGGATTAAGCTGGGCCTTGAGGGAATAACCATATAAAAATGTTGTTTTAACACATCATCTGGTGGGTTTTCCTTTTTTTCTTCCCAGCAAAAATGCCATGTTAGCTGCAATACAAATGCACATAAAAGGATGTTGGTTTCAACAAATGGTATCTTCCAAAATTCTTGAGTAGATATCTACAGAGTTGTATTCACTGGCCTATTTCTGTGTTTTGGGTTTTAAAGTGCAAATTAGTTTGGTTTTAAAAAAAAAAAGTGTGGGTTTGTTTTTTTTTTAAAGTGGAAAAATAAAAGAAAAAAGCAGAATTGCTTCCCTGTGAGTTTTTACCTTTGTATTTTCAGTTACTGTTTTCATGATGGTTTATTTCTCAGGCCACTTTGGGAACACAAGACTTCCCTGTGTCCCAGGAATTTTCGTGGTGTGGCAAGATCTGCTTTCTGCCTGGTCTATAGGTGGGTTGGGAGAACCTCAAGCCAAAAAATCCTAGACACACCAAAGCCAGCCAGAGCTTTCCGATGGTACTAACTTTACCAGGACTCCCATCTCCTCCAATCCAAGTGTCTTTGTGGTTGGGAAGCTACAATCTCGGTCTAAAATCTGCATTGTCTGGCCCAGTTCCACGTGGGAAGTGGCTTTTCCCACAGCATACAGGCTAGACCAGTGTGTGGTTTCTCAGAGGAACCTGGCCTGCCTGAGTAAAGGCTGCTTGACAGCAAGCCTCAGGCCAATGGTGTTTTGCTCAGTGGCTGCTGGGCAAAGCTGCATCCTCAGTGGGCATCTGTGCAGGGGATGGAAAGTGTGGGCACCCTGCAACCCCTTGGTTTGCCCAGCATAAACCTGATCACACCACGTTTCAATTACACAGCAACTCTATTTATAAGCGATGTGGGTAAACAGTCTGTGTAAGTGTACAAAGTTCCTACAGATGATAGAGCAATAATTACCTCAGTAATTGCATGTGGCAGAACAGCCCTGGAACTTCCACTGCGTTTTGGATGGCTGGCATGGCTCTTGCTCTCTTTCTCACCTCCTGTTTGAGGAAGGAAAGGTTTCCACTGGCTTCGACAGATCAGGCTTAGAGCATCTCTGCTGACATTGCATCTGCTCTTCAGCTTTCCCTGGTACCAGAGCTAAATAAAGAGATTTCAGAGCAGGAATATGAAAGAAAAGTATCCCAGGGGGTGAAAAAGGGGTGGGGGGAGCAAAGAAAAAAGTGGCAAAAAAAAAAAAGCAATACCACCCCTTCCCCTCCCTCCCTCCCAATGTCTCAGTCACAGAGAGCCAAACCTTGGGAAACACAAAGCTGGATTCGAGTCTGATAAACAGAGCAACTCCCTGTGGGTGGGAGAAAATAAATGATGATGCTTTAGAACTGATGCCAAGAAGCTCCTGATTTTGGGAAGGAAATACAGTGTGTCACGGTTCAGGTTTATTTCTATGAATACACAGAATGTGAGAAAAATACCATGCAGGGGTGGCTCTTCTGGTGATGTAAGTTAATACATTCCCATTAATCTTCATGGAAGTACGCCAGTTTCCTCCTGCTGATTTTCTGGACCAGGGTCTACCTCTTATGTGGAGGGAGCACAAGACCTGGTTGCCAGATTGGACAAGCTGATGTTGGGCTTTGACTGTCCCCAACAGCAAAAATTAACACCCTGATCTGCATTTAACTGTTACTAGTCACAGAAGTGATGTTGACAAAGAGATGAAAAAAAAAAAAAAACCCCAAACCCTCACAAAGGACAAATTGTTCTGCAGCGTCATCTTTTGGTGCTCCACAGCTCCTGGAAGAGGAACCCATGTATCCCAACTGAGGCAACCCCAGCCCCTGCCTCCCAGGCATGGCAGGAAATGCATCCCCATGCCATGCCCGCTGCTGCCCTCAGCCCCTGCATGCTGCCAGCTGGAAAGGAAACCCCAGAGCCATTTGGTTTGCTCTTGGCTTAAGGTCAGCAGGAGAGGAGCAGTGTTGGCAGCAGTGAGATTTCCTACTGAGCTCTGGTTTGTGGACAGCGGGCTGCTCTTGATTCCTCCCAGACCTTTGCTTCCACCTCACCTGCCAGATAATCATTGTTCACATTTGCCTGGAGCAGGTGAGATTTTTAAGGATGCTCTGTCCCCCAGGATGCAGGGTTGTGCAGGGTAGGCAGGTGCATGGCACCCAGGTAGGGACAGTGTGTGCATGCAGGGTGCCTGGGTAGCACGCCGGTGCAGAAGGGGTTAGTGAGGGCTGGAGGTGCTCACCTGGGCTCAGGGCTGAGGCCAGGTGCTCTGGGGATCTCCCTCTATTGCCTGTGCTGTGGTGCACATGCCAGAGCAAGGGCCAGGCTGGTCCTCACTGAGAAAGCTGCTACCACCAGTGGGAGGTGACCTACAAGGGCAAACACTGTTCATCCTCATGCTGCTGGGAATGACTGCCCTGGCCTCTCCTCACCTGACAGCAACACCAGCTGAAGCTGGTGGGAGGTTGTCAGCCCTGTACCAGCCTTGCTCAGGCCACTCGCTGCCAGGTACGTGGCTCCTGGTTGGTGAAAAGAGGGAATAGAGAGCAACCATGGCACAGAGGTGTGGAGAAGAGACAGGGAAAAGCCTGAGACACTTAACCCAGAGCCTCAGTGCCCCTTTGGGCCTTGGGCCACTAAGTCCCAGTCCTAACTGTTAACACCATGCTGCTGGAGAGTGTGTGTATCAGTCTTGAAATGTTAAACAACTTTTAGGTGAACGGCTCATGGGTCCAGGCTGGTTCCAGCAGCCACATCAGCTCTCCATGAGCCTTCCCACTGAGATGATAGCCTTATAGACTGCCTCTGTAGAGCCTACATGGTTTCTGCCCCTGCTCCTTAGCCATGGGGAAGGGCAGAAGAGTATCTGATGGCTTCAAGACCTGTTTGGAAAACGAACATTGGGATGTGCCCGTGAAGCTGCCCAGGGCGAGAAGGAGAACGTGAAAAGATGCAATCACCTTGCAGGTGCCATTGTGCCACAGAGCTTACTCCAGAAACACCTCTTCCTCACACAAGTCCTTTTTTTGCTCTGCTCTTCATGATAGTCTCACCTTGTCATGTGTTGTTTACCAGGGCAGGGCAGAAATGTGGTAAAGTCCATCTCAAGGAGCTAAAGATGTGCCCGGGGGAGAAGCGAAGCTTCCATCAGGACATCAAGCATCCCAGTGCCCCTGGTAGGGGAGTTACCTACATGACTGCCATGCAACTCCCATCCTTCCTACTCTGCATCCAACTCCGCTTCTACCCAGGTCCCTGATCTTTCCCTCTTCCTCTTCCAGGCAAGGGGAGGGGCTCCTATGAAACCACACACAGTTTTTGTTCCCTGTAGCCAAGCAATGCATCCTGCTCTGTGGCCAGAGAAATTCCCGTGGAAAAGTACTTCATGGCCATCAAGAACATCCCAGGGCAGGGACTCTGCAGTGAGAGATATGGGTAACCAGGTCCCAGCAGGGTCTAGCTGCAGAGCTTGTCTCACACCCACCCAGGCCAAAGTGACATTGCCTAGTTTGGGGTCATGTCTCCATCTCTTTCAATGGAGCAGGGCTTCTAGGAAAGGAGAACAATTGCATTTCCCCCTCTGGGGTCAAATAAGAGGGCAGCAAGAATTGCATGGATTCATGCTTAGGAGCATTAGGAACACAGATGTAGCTTTCTATATGTAGCCCTGGTCTAATCCTGAATCCACTTGGTGACTTTGAGAAAGCCACTTCACAGTTTTCCACCCGTTTTGCCTTCCCTGTCCTCTGCCCCAGGCTCTGAGCATCGGCAGGTGACCCCCGTGAACAGGCTCTTCCCTGCAAAAGGCTCCCCCAGCTCCTGCCTCTCCCCCATGCCAATGCTTGTGGATGCCCGACAAGGACAGACTCATGGGCACCTCTACACCCACCAACCTGCTTCTCCCTTGACCTGGGACAGTGGGATTGGCTTTAACTTGAGGCAGGAGATGAGTGAAGAGGGAAGGAGATGGGAGAAGTGCCTTTTTAATTTGCCGGTCGCCTCCTCGTCCCATGGCGGCGTCTGCGCTGACGTCAGTGCGGTGCTGCTGATTGGCACCAGCTGAGGGGCTGGCACACGATCCTCCCCTTCAGAGGGGCTTTGACGTGGGGCAGCAAAGGGCTCGTGCTGGGATATGTCCCTGCCCACGCCGCACAGCACGCCGCTGGCTCACCGCGGCAAGGCAAGGAGTAACGACGCTCCAAGGAGCGACAGCAGTCTGCTGGCAGGCCCCACACGGCTGCCTGCAGAGCCCCTGCCTTCACCCTCACACCCAGGGACGGGGGTCTGCTGCCCAGCCTGAGTCCCTCCACGCAGAGAGAAGGGGAAGGAGGTGGCTGCTGAAGGGGTCAGCGTCAGCAACATGAGCCTCACCTCATGACGGACCTCCGGCCTTGCACCTTGCTTGCTGCCACTCGCCTGGAAGGGTTTGTGCCAGCTGCAGTCCAGCTGTGAGCTCTCACAGCCTTCCCCTGTTGTTCTTCCCGCAGTGGAGGTGGCAGGACCAGGTTAACACCTTTAACTCCTAACACTCAGGTACTACAATCACTACAACCATTGCTTTCCCAACAACACGTGGAGGTGACTGCCTTTGCAGGCCAAAGCTTATTTTACTGCCTTAGAGAGCGCAAAAAAAAACCCCCAGAGAAACATTTCTACCTTGCACTTCACTCCCAGACACACCATGCGCCTGCTAACATGAACTTCTACTGGGAGGAAAGGGAGAGCAGTCCTGGGAAGGATGAGCCCAGCCCATGAGATCCAGGCTGAAGTGGGGGATGAAGGAACACTACACATCCAGCCGCACGAAGGAAGAGAGTGATACGCAGTCAGCAGCAGTCATCTTTACTATGGACCACAGGAGATCAGAAAAATAACCGTGTTAACAAGAGACCTAATGGCTAACAAAACGTCATGCTATAGGACGTACAAGAAAGGCCAAGCACAATCACCAGAACGAAACAGCAACCGAGGAGGAAAGGAAACCCCAGGGTGGTGCGCAGGGTGCTGCAGTAGGTGCCCTATAGCAAACCTCCAGTGGTGGTATCGACACAGCTGTGTGCACATCTGCATGTGCACAGGGCAGCTGCGTGGGTTCCTTCTGCCTTTCAAACCCCTCAAAGGGTCTTCACTGTTGACACAACTCCAGCTTCTCTAGCACAATTATTATTAATTTTTTTTTTTCC
>VZTU01027274.1:226766-318917 GCA_013400835.1 Zapornia atra | reverse complement strand
TTGTTCCAAGAACTATGTGCAAGAATTATTTCTCCAGGTAGAGTGAAAGGAGGGCAGACAAGAAAATACCCTTCTCAGTGCTGTCCTTGGGACTCGTGCCCTCTCCTCACTGACACCACAACCCTCCTCAGCAACCCTCTGTGGCTTTGCCTTCAGTGAATNCCCCCCCCCCCCCCCCTTTCCCCTTAAAAATGTTTACTTTCAAAAATTCCATTCCTGCAGAGATTCCTCCCAAGCTCTGAGGTCTCTGCACTCCACCCTCCTCTTCTGCAGTCAGAAAAACTGAGTCTGGATGTCTCTTTGGTTAAAAAAAAAAAAAAAAGAAAAAAAAAAGGAAAAAAAAAGGAAAAAAAAATAACACAAACAAATAACACATAGCCCAGTATGATCCCATTCCACCCCGCGGACGCCTGATGAGAGGGTGTCTGTGGAAGAAGGAAGCATCAGAGACGAGCTGTCTGCTCTCTGGAAGCTGAGGTTCCCACACCGCCCGGCCGGCTCTCCTCCTCTCATACGGTGGTCGCTGGCCCATATTGGAGCACCAGAGGGGATGTCTCCTTGATCCGGATGTAGAACCGCCCCTCGGGCCGGGTGGTTTGGAGGGACAGAGGCAAGAAGTCATCGGGAAGCCACTGCTCGCTCTCGTCGGAGGCGAACACCAGTCCGAAGTGCTCCAGCTGCTCCTCACCGTAGCAGAAGGTGCTCGAGCCGCCCTGCGCGCCGCGGGAGAGGTCGTTCATCTTGAGCACCACCAGCTTCACCATCTCCCCAGCGGAAGTCTGGCTGGTGATGTGCAGCTGTGGAAAGATGGGAGAGATGGCTGGTAAGGGGGAGGAACGAGGAGGAACTGAGGGCCAGAGGCAGCAGCTGGCGTGGAGCCGCAGGCATGCCAGGGCCCCGACTCGAGCACTGCTTTCCTGACACCTCTGTGTCCTTATGGATCGGTTCTTGCATGTGTCACCTACAGCTCACCTGCTCTGCTCAGTCTGCCCCATCATCACATTATCTGCAGCCAGAGCGGGCTCGGCCTCAGCCCTGCTCCTGGCACCACTGAGGCATCTGCATCAAGTCCCTCTCATGAGCAGGACCCAGACCTTCAGACCAGCGGAACCACAACAGCTCTGCCAAGCCAGCGGTGCCAGGCCGAGAGCTCTCTGGGAAGCAGCACTACATTTCCTCCCATCCCCAAGCTCGGGGTTCTCTCACCAACAGCTACCTTCTCTGCCCTCAGAATCCCAAATGCAGCCGAAAAAACGAGCTCATCTGGGCTCTGGCCACTGACCCACCAGGAGCCTGCTACTTGACTTCAAAGGCCCTGAAGCAGGACATCTATCCTTGCCTGGGCAAAGCGACCGTTTCCTTTGGCACACCCGTAAGGGCTCGTGGAGCACCGCAAGCAGTGCCCTGGCAGGGTGGTCCAAGCCCTCGGCCCACGTGAGCCCTGCCAGCTCCGAACAATCATCGCAGGGCTCATTTGATTTACGCCAGTTGAGGAGCTTTTCCTTTGAACTCGGCTTTCTTCGAGAAGAACATCGTAAAACGCTTTCAAGCAGGCGTGTCCAGAGCTTTGCAACTTCAAAAGCCACGTGGGCAGCCCGCCAGGAACCCGAGGGCTGCGCTTCAGTTGCATAGAAATCTATGGTAATTTCTCAAATGGAAAATAAATACTGCGAGTCAGATTCCCCTCTGCTTTTAACATCCCTGCCGGGGACGGAGAAATCGGCTATCAAAACTCCCCAGCAATAAAACCCATCAGCCCACCAGCTCTGTCCTTCCTCTGCCATTTGAAGGGTGAGATGTTTACGTTCTGGGCACCAGCAACGTCGGAAGGGAAATTTCAATGGAGAAAGGAGCTTCATTGCTGGGAGCAAAGGAGGTAGATCTGCCCAAGATGGGTGCCTCTGGGGACCTCCTCCATGGTTGGCCAGCTCTCAGCAGCAAAGCCCTTGTGTAGATGAACCAGGTCGCATAGCGACTCTGGTGGATCCCATTGCAGGAGGCAGCTTTGCTCGGTCTCCTTCAAGGGCTGGATTCCAGTGGCTCCTGCTCTCTCTTCTCCAAAGGCACACAGGGCTGGAGGGCTGAGCAGAGACCTGGGCAGGAGAGGCTGTGGGAGGGCTGGGGATAGGGTTGGAGGTGACAGCTGTAATCTGGCCAGGGGACTGCTGTGTTTGAACACCAGGACATGGCAAGGGAAACCCATCAGTGTGACCGTTGCTCACCCCCTGCTCACCCTAGCTGGCACTAACCCACTGTCAGCCACTGAACTATGGACTGAGAGCTGAACCATGGCTCCACCTCCTCGTCCCCCAGAAATACCTCACCCGTGGCCCTGTCTCACCCGCTCCGCAGCAGCAGCTCTCGCTCCCGCAGCACCACGCGTCACATCCTGTGCTGCTGGGAACCTCATCACCACTGCAGGGACAAAGGGACACGGGGCAGGAGTGCTGCAGGTCTCATGAGGACCTCACCCCTGGACGGTGGAAGATGGAGACGGCAGTGCCAGGTGAGGGGCACGCGAGCCCTTGCCGCCTGCCTCCCCATCCCGCCAGCCTTTCCACCTTGACACGGCAGAGCCATGACACTGCCCTTTGCAGGCTCTGGTGGTACCTTGACAGTGGTGTCTTTGGGGAGTCCGGTTTCATACTGAGGGCAGACCCACAGGGTGACAGAGCCCGGTTTCTTCTCTCGGTCGGCCAAGCACCCGGGCTGCTCCGGCTGCTCCTGGAAGCTCTGAGTCCACTCGTCTGAGCGTGTTCGGAAGACAGGCTCAGAGCTCTGCCCACCCCGGCTGTGCTCGGGGCTGTGTGTTGAGCCAGTCCCCAGCCTGAGCTGGCCGCAGTGGCCTGCGGTCCTGCTCTCCGTCGGGGAGCTGTCGACCGAGCCGGGGCAGGACTTTCTGGCGACCTGGCAGACGGGTTTGGGGAAGTCCAGGCTGCTGGTTCGAACGCAGTACGCCTGCCGCTTCTCCGTGATGCGCAGCAGCTCAATCTGGCGGCTGGGCAGGACGAAATCACTGTCGTAGAGCTCGGGAGGTGGACGGGGCTCCTCCAGCGGTGGGGGTGGGGGAGTCTTGAGCTCATGGGTCTGCAGGACGTCCGGGGCGCTGTCCCGCAGGGTGCGGGCGACTCTCCTGCTGCAGCACTCGGGCCCCGAGGAGTACACCAAGTCAAGCTCCTTTGGGCTCTGCGCTCTGCTGGAGTCATAGTCGCTATCGGTGGCCAGGAACACCTCTGAGGAGCCCTCCTCATCCGACAGCCCGTGCGAGTCTGCAAGGGGCGTAACAGAAACGAAGAGGGGCTCAGCCTGGCTGTCAGCAGCCCCAGCTGAGGGTTTACAGTCAGAGCCCAAGGAAGCCCCTGAGCACTTGCGCCCTTACTGTACACCCGTGCTGTGTTTGCCAAGGTGCAGGCAGAGCAGGTCCTTCCCCAACCGAGACTGACGGCCCTGCCATGCTCATGACACCAGCCTGCCCACACCCCCATGCTGCAGCCAGCCAGAGCCCTCCCGTTCTCCCCTGCCGTGCCCTGGGCAGGAGCTTTGCAAAGCCAGGCCCTTACCAGAGTTGAGCTTTCGGCTGGTCTCTGGCGAGGCTGCTGGAGAGGGAAGGTAGTCAAGGTGGGACGAGGTGGATCGGGTTTTCTCCTTCGTTGCCCCACCAGCCTCGCTGAGGAAGCCGCTGAGAGACACCCCGCAGGAGGGCTGCTTGTACCGGGCGTGCTGCAGAGCATCCATTATCCAGCGCATCTCGCGCCAGATCTCCTCCATTTGCTGCCAAAATAGGAAACGATTCCTTTCAAAAACCAAAGCCCCACAGCAAGACACAGGCTCTCACCACACAGCTTCCCAAGAGGGAAAAGCTTTGGGAGAATCCCTGAGTCAGGAAATCCCAAGAAAGTGCTCTCAGGTGGGAAGATGCTGCTTCAACCACCAGCAGCTACAGCTTCAGCAGGAGCTACCTGCTGCAGGCAGGGTGCTGGGGAAGGGGGTAGCGTGGGGTAGCTCTTTTGCATGGCCGTCCCAAGATGTGCTTCCAGGCCCTTTTCCACCCACAGAACGGGAACCTCTGGAGTTTTAATGCGATCACTGCAGTAAAAAGTAGCTAGACAAAGCCCTGCCTGCTGCTGCCTGTCTGGTGTGTCAGAGAAATCCCACAGGAGCCACAGCCACCAAGACCAGTGACCTGCCCAGCGGGGATGATCCTAGAGCTCGTCCAGGGCAGGACTGACCCAGCCATGTCCCATGGGCACCGTCGAGTCTGGCTCCATCCCAGCACACTCTGACTTCATGTACCTGGATGTAGTCCTGAACCTGCTGGTGCCTCTGCTTCGCAGTGGAGAGCTCGGCATCAGAGAAGGCCTCCCTGAGGCTCTGCTGAGACAGGAGCGACTCCAGTTCCAGGAGGGCGGACACCTGGCAGTACTGGGTGATGAACTCCCGGTCATACGTGAAGAAGTGGACTGGGAAGGGAATGAGGAACATCAGGGCCCTTGTTGTAGGTGCTCTATGGGCTCCGCTGCACTAGCCCAATGCAAAGAGGAGGCAATACTCTCCTCTAGCCCACCTGAAGAGCCCTTGGCATCCCCTTCCATCCCTCCTCTCCTGGGGGAGGTGAGGGAGTTCCAGCCCACCTCACTGCCCATCCCAGCTCTCGAGAGGTCTCAAGAGGGCAAAGACACTGGCAAGGATGGGTTTTGGCATCACCACTCCTCACCTAGCTCGAAGATCTGCAGCGGCAGCGTGAGGAAGCCGGAGCGAGGGGTGTAGGGGTTGTTCTGGCCTGGAGCAGTGCAGACGTCGTCCGATGGAGGCAGCAGCAGCAGGAAGGAGACCTGACCCCCAAAGTCCAGCACCTCTTGGCTGTACAGACGGAAATCTTTGGCCTGCAGGAAGAGACTGCAGGTAACAGCTGCCAACACCACAACTCCAATATCCAGCTGTTTGAGGCCTGAATACTGCTGGGTGCGGGGGCAGTGCCTTCGAGCATGCCTACTCCTCATGGGCAGAGAAGTCCCCGGGGCCAGGTGCAGCAGGGGACTGCCATTCCAGCACCCAGGCAGAGGTTCCTTGCTTTCAGCATCATCTGTGCACCTCCCTTTCTCTCTTATTGCTCTGAAAGTCTCCAATCTACTGGTGACAGCCAGTACAACAGGGTCTCAGAGAAGAAGCAGCACCAGTGATGGTCTCAGCCCTGCTCAGAGAGCTGTCCCAGAGTTGCCTGGCCAGAAATATGTGCCTGGTACTCGGGCTGGTGGGCATCTTCCCAGAAAATACTCGGCATGGCAGAGGAGGGATTTGTGCCCATGCAGTCTGGCGCAGGGGGTTGGAGCTCCATCTCACCACTGCCCAGGGACCATCCTGCTTTGGAGGGATGGAGTTGGGTTGGTCTCATGCTGTAAGGGCTGAGCCCGGGACCAAACCAAATGGCCAGCAACAACGCAAACCTGGATTCACCATCCTTGCTTTGGAGGTATGGGTGAGGGTAAGAAAAACAGCTCCAGTGGACACTGGCCCTGGGCAGGTGGATGTTTCAGATGCCAGTTGTCCACCACTTGCCTTCTGTTTGCACAGGACTAAAATCCAATCAATGCTGCAGGCTCTCAGTGAGGGACATGGGGCTGTAGTACTCTGCCTGCTGCAGCGACCAGCACGATGCTGCACAGCTTCTCTTTCCTCCTCCCCACACACTGGCACCTGCCCGTACCTCTTGCAATGGGATGTTGACCAGGGTCATCAGCTCCTTGATGGCTCCTTGGAGCTCCTGAAACAAGTGGTTCTGGGAGGTTTCAGCCTCTGGCTCTGCAGGAACGGGCTCCTCCATGCTGGCCATCTTCTGCAGCCATTCCCACTCCTCCCTGGAGAAGGGAGACACAGGCACATGCAGGATGGGACAACCTGGGATGGACCTGAACCCACAATTGCTATGAGAGCTCTATTTGCTTAGCTGTCCCTCCCCCAGCTGGTGCAGTACTCTGAGGGATGTGGGAGCTGTGGTGGTAGAGGGAGACCTTGGTTTGCTCCAGCTCCAGGCTGCATCACATGGCAGACAACAGGGCTGAGATGGAATATTGCCCGAAAGCAGAAGCAGGGTAATGGATGCTCTTGGGCTGGGGGTGTGGGTGGGACAGAGGAGCCTGGCTGCCCTGGATGAGCTGCCCTGCAAGGCCCACCTGGATATGTTGGGGTTGGAGCGAATCTTGACGTGGCACAGGATGTTGGGGAGCTGCTCGGGCACCAGCACTCGGATCTGATCCACGGCGCTGCACAGCTTCAAGTAGCCCAGGTAGAGGCCCGGGGAGAGGGCATGGCTGCTCCGCTGGTGGTAAGCCAGCTTGTCCTGAGGAGAAAGCCACTGCTGGATTGAGCAAACCCTCACAGTGGGGCTCTCTCCTCCCTCACATCAGGGCACAGCCAGCCCAGACACCAGAAGGGAAGTGGCAGAGCAGGTACAACCCAGAACTGCTGGGACAAATCCCGGCCCCTCCTGATGCCCCGCTCAAGGCAACAGACTTTGCAGGCTGGCCAGGCTCTGCTCCCCCTCTGCCTGCACTCAGGACCAAGCCCTCGGTGGCTTGTGCTCTGCTGGGACTGCCCCCCTCCTGCCCCAGCGCAAGGGGGAGCAGGGAGCACTGGTGGTCCTGCAGTGGATCCCAGTGCAAGCCCTGCACGATGGCACCAGTGCAGCACCTGGAGGGAGATGAGCAGCATGTCCAGAGCAGTGGGCTCCTCAGGGGAGGACACGGACTTGCGGCCGGTCTGCAGCTTGCATATGGGAACCCAGCGGACGCTCTCGAAGGTCTGGTTGGTCTTCACCTCCTTCAGAGTGACGATGAGGATGTTGCCCTGTTTGTCTTTGACAGGCTCGAAGAAGACCTGCCCCAGGTCCTGGATGCCCAGCAGCCCCTGTGGGATGTGACAGGAGGGCAGGAGAAAGCAGTGGGTCAGAGGACAACCTTGAGGTACAGAGCTCTATGGGTCTGGGCAGCCAGAGCGTGGTTGAGGATCTCCCCTTTGCCAGCTGGAAACCAGTCTATCCAGCAGAGCACCCACTGACAGCCCCCAGCCCCACAGCATGAGAAACCATTGACAACCCACTGCCCCACAACTGACGTCCTGCCAAGGAAGACAAAGCAGGAGCACTTGGCCCTGCTGCGGATGGAGTCGCAGGCAGGACTGGCAGAGCCTGAGGTACTCCTGGACACAGTGCATCCACGTGCTGCTTCCAGCAGGGGATTGGCTCACAGTGACCCCCCAAAAGTGCTGGACATTCCCCTCACCTGCATTTGCGAGATGGCCAGCAGCATCTTGAAACGTGTCTGCAGGATGCAGGAGCAGGACGACTGGGAGACAGTGACACACTGTCGCAGCCACAGGATCTCGTCCCACATGCAAGACACCTGCAGCACACCAAAGGGTCACCACTGCCTGCAGCTGGGTCACACAACAGCATTTTGGGGAAATGCACCTATCATCCCTTGGGAGGGGGGCAGTGCCCCGAGCCACAGGCACCCTGAGGTGCCTTCAGAGACTAGACCTGAGGGAAGCTCTCTGTCAACTCAGATACATGTCTTTGCCTACAACTGAGACCTGCTTAAGTCTGGGTAGAAGATAACTGAGAAGGAGGGAGTAGATATCCTTCTCTCTCAGCAGAGAAGGAGCCTCCAGCAAAAGATTTTGGCCCTGAGCCACCAACCTGCCCTCTCACTAAGCTGACTGACAGCAGTGGACCAGGCAGCAGCACCCTGCACCTCCTGCTCTGTACAGCAGTGGCAGAGCTGCAGCAGCAGGATGCTGCCATGAAGCAGTTGAAGAGCAGAGAAGCTGCTGGCATCCCTGTGAGGATGCAGCACCCGGCTGTGGCACGCAGCCTACCCAGCACGGCACTGGGCCATCTCCCACCTTTGTGCTCCCAGGGACTGGGATGGAAATGCCATTCCCTGGCAGTTTCTCTGTCCATACCCAACCCCAGGGAACAGCTACAGGCTGCCAGGCATGGGCTGAGCCCAGCGCTCCCTGGCTGCGAGTGGCTCTTGACACCACGCTGCCCTGTGCAGCGCACGAGGACGGTGGGACAGCAGAGGAGCCAGAGACAAAGCTGGGAAGGCCAAGAGTTGCCAGATGTTGTGTCGCCCAGTGTGAGTAGCTGGACTGGCTCAGGGTACTCTGTGCATATGGGGTGTCCCTGGTGCTGCTCCCAGCCCCACATCAGCCCCAGCCAGCCCCAGCAAGAGCCCCGCAGTGCTGCACACACAACGGGCACTGCTGCTGGTGCGGGTGGCACCGGGGGAGCTGCTGCAATGAAGGAGGCACCCTGCAGATTGTGACACCCCTGGGGAAAACAGTGTCTGGGCTGGTGGCCATCATCTCAGCAGCATCTGGGGTGGCGGCCAGGCAGGCAGATTTGTCAGTAGACACACTGCTGCCATGCCCCAAGAACACAGCACAGGGTCCCCGAGCCACCCACCTTGGTGAACCAGAGAAAATCCTGCATGAGCAGGCAGGAGTAAGTGTCATCAATCTCCACCACGGGGATCTGGTCCTCATGGGTCACGAGGATGTTGTCGTCCTTGTAGAAGATGGCTGTCAGGTAGAGGCCCCTGCATGGGAGGCAAGACAGGCTTCTGTGTCACCCTGAGCTGACCAGTGCCACAGCTGGTGCTGTGGCTGATGCTCTGGCCAGCACAAGGGAGAGCAATGGGGCCAGGCCTCTGCAGGAGACATGCTGGGAAGCCTGGAGGCCAAGTGGGAGGGTGGGTGGTGGGAGAGTGGTGGGGTCTAGAGGAGAGCGGAGTATTGAGTGATGTTCAGTGATCTGGGCACAGGCACAGCTTGGGCCATCCAAATGGAAACACCAAGGAGAGCCACTTGATTTCTGGGTAATGGGAGTCTCCAGTGCCACCACCAGCTCGCTCCAGGCAAGGACCCACCTCTGAGCACCCCCCAGTCCCTGGCTTGTGCAGGCAGCTCCCTGTTGTGCCCAGGATAGGCAGCCAGCCATATGTCCCTGCTGGGAGATAGGCTCTCCACCACCCCTGCACACCAGCCTCTCACCGCTTCAGCGTCTTGAGAAACTTGCTGCCAGGGTGGAAAAGGTGCTTGAGGCTCTTGGAGACCGAGTGCTTCCTGCTCTGGGGCTGGTTCTTGCAGGGCTCTGGGGAGCAGAGAACAGAGGATGTTGTAGCAGGAGACAAAGGGCCAGGCTGACAGCCCGTAGCATGGCATGCCAACCCAGTGGAAAGGCTCTGTCAAGGTCTCCACTGCCTGAGCTGTCTCCCCTCTATGCCCATGCAGGGGAAAGACCTACTCCTGGTGCTACCCCCAGCCCTGCAGACCATGCCACAGCCCTGGGGTTTTGGCTGGATCCCCCAGCCCAGCCTCCCCACAGTGCTATGCTGTGCACTTACCATGGCAAACACAGTGCTGGTGGACAGTCTTCACCTGGCCCAGGAGATGGTCCAGAGCTTCAGCTTGTCCCCTCCGCCGTGGAGCCCGGCCATCGTACTCCCGCCAGTCTGCGGGGACAGACCAGCATCACTCCCAGCACCTGACCCATTGCCCCAGCACCTGCCCCTCAGCCTGGGAGAAAGGGGGCTTCCCATCCTCTCTTCTCCATGGTAGGTCACCCCCTGGCACCCCACCTATGCGTCCCACATGCACAGCATGGCATGGCACAGCACAGCAGCAGCCACAGGTGCTGGGTGGGAGGGCAGGGCTTTGGGAGTGCCCCAATTTTGCTCCTCTCTTTCCAGGAGCACCCTGGCTCTGCACAGCACCCCATGGCCCCCAGCACCCTGCAGTGTGGCGGGGACACAGCAGAGGGAAAGAACAAGGTCCTGTCTGTTGCTGCTGCGCTTCACCAGCCTTAAAAAATTCTTTCCAGTGTCTTCCTCCAGGTCTTCCCCAGAGCTTCGTCTTTCTCCAGGGGAGTGCCAAGAGCTGGGCTCACTTTGGCAAACACATAAATAAACTCTCCTGCCAGCTCCACCCGTTGCGAGACGGCAGCAGGACCAGGAGTGGGGCTGGGGACCTGCCGGCACTTCACCGTTAGCTTTACATTAATTGCTTCAAACACCCCCTGTGTCCTGCCTGCTGCTGTTTTCCATGGAAAGTTCAGCTCTGTTAACTTTGGCTGGGGCTCGCCACTATTTTTAGGAGCTTTAAAAACACCCAGGGAGGTGCCTGACTATATTCTGCTGGGCCAGTAAAGATCCCTACTGAAGGGAGAAATATTAATGGAGGTAAAAAAATAAATAACCCCCCCTCAGGTCTGATTCACTTCAGCTGTACCCTGGAGATGCCTTGTGGGGCTCGGCCACAGGGAGTGTGACCCCTGTGGGATGGCAGACCCCAAATGCTGCTTCTGCTCCTGGGCACATGAGACCCCATCCCAGCAGTGAGAGGGACCCTCGGATGGCACAGGGAGCTGCTGCCCACTCCCCCCACCCCTCCACAGACAGTGTCAGCTCCCACAGGTATTCCCAGAGGTACTTACTGGAAGGGATGGCGAAAGGGGGCACGGAAGCTTGCGGGGGGCCCCAGCCCTTCATGTTGTAGGCAGACACTTGGACGTAGTACGCCGTGCCCTGCAAGGAGAGAAGCCACACTCAGTGCACCAGCACCAGTCCCGCCTCAGTGTGTGAGGGAAGGAGGATCCACCCCTGCCCAGTACACCAGCACAGCCACGAGGAGTACCCACACTCCGGGTCACTGGCTCTGACCCCCCCCAGCTGTGCAAAGCTTGTGTTATCAGACACTACAGAATCTCCACAGCCCAGGTGGCTGGTTCAGGGGGAGGCAGGGGAAAGATGGGACCCTGCAAAGGCCCCTTGCCAGGAGATATTCTGGCCTCAAAGACATAGTGCTTCCAGAGCTGGGAGGGTCGGGGTGCTGCCTTGCTGCTGTGATGTGCAAGGATCTGTTCCCTGGAGAGAGGGAGCTGGCCCGGCGCTGTCAAGGACTTGTGGCATGGTGGCAGTGATTAAATGCCTCTGATTAAAGCTCAGTCAAGCTGCCAGATGTTGCAAGGCCTCCAGGCACTCATGAAGGCAAACAGGAGCCTGCGAAGCAGCTCTGAAAGCGTGATTGATGGCTTGGAGCCAGCTCCTTGCAGCAGCACTGCTCCGGGCTCCGCTCCGGGCTCCGCTCAAGCCCCGCGGTGCTGCACACCAGGGCAGCTCTCCTGTCCTGACAGCGGCTCCGGGGCTTCGGCATCGATGCCTTGACGAAGCCCCTTTAACTGCACCAAGGGCTTTCCCAGCTCCTCAAGCTGGCTGTCCCTGCCTGCCCCAGCGCTGCGGTGCTGCATCTCCCTGGTAAGGGCAACCCCGCCAACTCCAGCATCTCCCCACATCCCATCCCAAGCTCCATCCTGCCATGGTCCCCATCCCACCCCGTCTCCCCCCGCCAGTCCAATGCATGCCAGGGACAGGGCGGCAGCCTCCGGGGAGGGGACAACTGACAGGCAGCATGGCCCCTGTGGTTCTCAGGGAGATAAAACAGCGGGGAGGCCCGGCTCCAACCAGCCCGTGACCTTGCCGAGCTGCTGGAGACAGAGACGGGGATGGTTCCCCCTCTCCAATGAGCGATGGGCTCCTGTGGGGGGTTGGTCTGTGCAGGGGGCAGAGGAACGAGCCACTGATTTACTGCCCGGGAGGAGAACGGTGGAGACAGGAGTGAGGTGAGGGACAGAGAATAAATCAGGCACTGGGTGAATGGGCCTATCCTGCCCTTCACTCGAGAGTCCCCAGGCACCCCATGCAGGGACTCTCCCCATCTCCAGGGTGGCCACGGCCATGCAGGGACAAACAGATGCCTCTCCTGGCTCCATGCTCTCTGCTCTGCTGTGTTCCATGCTCAACACCACTGTGGCACAACCCTATTCCTCCTGCTCAAGACTATGTCCCATCCCCTCCCTGCGACAGCTGCAGAGAACGGCCTCACGGGATGCACTGTGACCAGTGGCTTTTCCCAGCCACAGGCTCTTCCCCCCACAGCCCAGACCCCTGCTGGGTACCCCAAGAGCTCACCGACACCAGCCCCCGGATGGTGAAGTGCAGGTTCTTGAGCTTGTCGATCACGGCCTCGCCGAGCAGCGGTGAGAAGGTGGGGGAGCAGCTCCACTCCACTGAAAGGAGAGAGACCCCAAGGTGCCACACAGTGTGGGGACGGGCTACAGGAGCTGCTGCAGGGCCTGAGGGCCAGCCGATGCAGGCAGCATGGGAGGGGGAGGCAGCAGAGTGAAGGGCAGGGGAGGGGCAGCCACAGCGGGGAGGCAGCACAGGGAGCTGCGGTCCTTCTCCCCAAGCCATGTCAGACAGGGCCAGCACCCTCAAACCACGGGGGTGGAGTTGGGGATGGAGGAAATTCTCCCAGAAGCAAAATAGATGTTTTAAGTGGTGAGGGGCACAGAAGCAGCAGGACAGCAAAGTCCTCCCCACTGTGCAGGATGTGGGGGGCAGCAAACAACCAGCACCCTCAGCCATGCCTTGGCGCAGGACGTGTTGCAGTCCAGCTCAGACCGTCTGGGTGGCGGCCAGGCTGTGCAGCAGCATGCAGCCCTGGCTCCTCCTGTGCTCAAGCACAAGGGCAGTGTGACAAGGGATTGGCAGCACTGCTGGTGTGCAGATGAGCATCGCTGCACACCCCACCAACCCACTCAAGGCCCCTGGCGTCGCTGCGTGCCCCTGCACTGCTGTGGGGACCCCGGTCCTTACCTTTGTACTTGGTGACAACAGCTGAGTTGACACTCAGGGGCTCCCAGAAGGTCACCTGCACTGAAGAGCTGCTGGCCACGGAGAGGTGGACATTGGTGGGTGCGTCTGGCACTCCTGGGGACAGAGAGCATAGGGACCATTACAGTACAGCTGATCACCCTGAACCCCTCAGTGTCCTTCCTGGGCCTCCCCCCCATGCCCAGGGATGTGTTCCCAGAGCGCTCCACTGCCTGGATCACACACATCCCTGCTGCCCCCCAGGCCTCCCCCAGGTCCCCAAGCCCTCCTGTGGGCACTCACGGGCATGCTCAAACCCTGCCTTCATGCGCTTGTAAAGCCGGTATCGCCACTCCCAGGCCTTGAGCTGCTTCTCCTTCTCAGAGCAGTCGGCGTTGGGTGCCTCGTTCACCACCTGTGCCATCAGCTCGTTGACACGCTGCTCTGCTTCCCGCACCAGCGTGGAGAGGTGCAGTGAGCGGCTCTCCAGGCTCACGACTGCAGGGCCATGTGTCCCAGGAGGGCAGCCAGGAGGAGGGAAGAGAAGGTGGTGAGGGCAAGCCCAGGCTCTGCTGGCACCAATTCCCCAACCTGAGACCCAGTCCTCCCCTCTGTGTCCTGCTCCTGAGCTCCACTCGAGCCCCTGCTAGAGTCTGCACCAGCTTCCCAGAGCCCAGTGACCGCCTCTTCTCCCCCGACCTGAACCCTTCTGCTCAGAGTGCCTCACTCCACTGGGCTGGAGGCCCAGGTGATGTGCACAGCACACCCCACACCAACTCACAATGCGGGCTCTCCTTTGCTCCTGCCTGCAGCAAGGCCCTGGCGATGGGAGCGTTGTTGGTCATGATGGCGATGTCCAGGGGCAGAAGCCCCTCGCTATTGGGGGTGTTGAGGTCTAGCTCCTCGGGGCTGTACTGCTTCAGCAGCTCCTGGACCCTGTCTAGGTCCTGCAGCTCCACGGCCTCAAACAGGGCAGCATTGCTCTGGAACTGGATGGAGGGAGAAATGCAGGTCAGCTGAACATGGGGCAACCTCCTCTACCCTACCCAACACCCCAGCCCTTTGTAAGCACCCCACAAACCCAAACAGGTGGGGGGATGCCCTGATGCCAGGGGCTCAGGAGCACTGGCTCTTTGCGGATGCAGCCAGATGATGCTGAGCAAACCCTTGCACCAGGCTCCAGCCGAACCTGCTCCACAGAGGCTTCACTAACACACTCCTGGGCTTCCACCCAGGTGTCAGCACTGCCCACGCCCAGACCCTCCATCTGCCCCTGTAACACTGGACGGGGCCAGCGGGCACTGACCAGGTAGGATTTGCGGAGCTTCTCCTTCTCGCCCCGTCCCACCAGGCTCCCCTCGTCGAAGGATGTGTAGTTGACACGGAACTTCCCCGACAGGTTTCTGTAGAGCCTCTTGGCTGCGTTGGGGGAGGAAGGGCCCGGCGGCTTCCTGGCCTGCGCCAGCTGCAGGTCCCGCATCTGCTGCGTCATTTTGGGGGAGGATGACCTGCAGAAGGGAAAGGAGGTGTGGGGGAATAAGGCACGTGAGGGTGTGAGAGAAAGGCAGAGACACATCTGCGGTGTCGGGACCAGGGCATGACTCAGGAGAGATGGAGCAGTGCCAGGGCAGCACCAACATGAGCGACCTCAAGCACCTCAGCTCTGCAGCCAGTCCCCATCCATCACACCACAGAAACCTCTCCCTAATCCTAGTCTGCCACCAGCTCCCACAGAGATGCGTTGCCCATCTGGGGCTGCCCAGACCCCCTCTACAGCAGGGGCCACAGGGGCCAACAGCCCCGTGCTGGGTGAGTGCTGCCTACCAGACAGCTAGATGGGGACAGCCTCATGCACCTGCTCACGTCCATTCTAGTGGGAACCTGCATCCTGTGCTTTTTGCCATCCCTCAGCACTCCCTGGTACATGGCTTTCCCCACGGCCACTGTTCCAACAAAGTGCACCCTCTGTAAGCCAAGTGTGAATGGACAAAAGGCCACTTCTAATAGCACCGAGACAATACCAGGTCCTGATGGGGACTGGTGAGCCCCAATCTGCCACTCAGCAGCAGATCCAGGCTCCACAGCTGCTCCTCACCTTCTCAATCCACAACAATTAGGCTACAAAATCTTTTCTCCCCCCTGATTTGGATTTCTACTTCAAATAGCCCTGCTAAACGTGTACCATTCACTAGGAAAGCTGGCATCTTTTCTTGGCTTTGCAAATTGGGAGCTGCCTGTCTCCCTGGAGCCACAACCCTCATGTCCCCACCAAGACTTCCTCCCCACAGAGCAAAGTCCCCCTCTCAGTTTGAGCATGGCCTGACTGCTGCCTGGGGCTTTTGCCCATGAGTCATCCCTGACAGCACCGAGAGTTTTTGCTGGCGTCAAACATCTGATCCCCTTCTTGTCATAGCCTGTGGCACAGTTCCCAGACAAGGAGCATCAGGTCTAAAGAGCATTTAGTGCAACAACACTTAATACAGTTTCTCTCAGTTTTGATCTCGTACCCCCGTGTATAAGGTCAGATATTTAGGGGCAAGGTCTTCCCCATATCACTTTATTGGTTAAATATCAAGCAAGGGCTAAGCGTGATAGAAAGCAGGACACTTGTCTGGAAGGTCATGCCAAAATGCTACTGTGAAGCTGTGCCTGTGGTGGTGATGTTTATAAAGCCATCATCAGGAGGCAGGATATTAATAACAACCTTGCAACGTGCTCTTCATCGCCCTGATTTCAGATTAGGCACAGGGGGATGCACGAGTCCTTTAATGATTTTTACCTCTTATTACTGTGATAGTTAAAAGTGGGAAACGATGGGGAGGTTGGGTCCTGCCAATCACTCATCTCTCTGGCTTCAGCCTACAGATTCAGAGGTCTCAAGTGTGGCTTAAGCCCTAGTGTTGAGCTGCTGCCCTGGGTTCCTATGGGGAATGATTATATTGTCTGAATGTAGGGCTTTACAGACTGGACAGAGAGAGAAGACCAACCACATGAGCTTTGGATGGCAAGAAACTCCGAAGATGCCACGTGGAGGTCAGTGATATGCCCACAGTGGGGTCCTGTGGTTCTGATGGGAAGAAAGTGGAACAGGAGGGCATCACCACATGGGGAGAGACCTGCATCACACAGGCAAGTGCTGGAGATCCAGCCCTGGGCTCACTGGGAACTATGGGACTCTGCACACAGAGTCTTCATCTCACAGCTGTGGCAGCCTGAGCACACCGTGTTTCATCATGGGCGTGGAGCAGCTCCTGGCACAGCCACCACTGAAGGCTCTACAGATGGCAAGTACCAGATACCAAAGAAGCAGAAAAGCATCATGAGGCTTTGCTGTCACTGGTGGACAAAAAATAAAGAGAGAAAAGACACCCATGCCTGTGGGCAGGACACTCTGGCAGAGACAACCAAGAAGGCAGGTCCTGACTCATGGACCAAGCCCAAAAAGCAAAGTGCTCCTTGAAATGCTTAGGAAAGAGAAATAACCAACTCGAGGGACTCTCCAGCAAAACTGTGCCTTTTCTCCCATGTGTAAGAGCTCCTCTCTGCCCAAGTCCTCCTCTCCCTCCAGCTGCTCTTCAGAGGTGAAGATGGCCCTTTTAACAGGCTTGTTAACAAGGTGCCAAATTTGTCTGCTGTTCCCCTTCATCCAATGCTCTCCCACATCAGGAAAGGAAGGAAGACCCCACAAGTACCTCTCTGGGAGCTGGGTTAGACCCTGTTGTAACAAATCCTTGCTCCATCCAAGCCTGCAGAGTCAAGCTTTAAAAAAAGGAGTAGTGCTTTGGAGCAAAAGCACTTTTTTCTGCCAATTAAAATATATGGCAAATGACCCAGTATGGGCAGACTGCACAAGTTGGAGGAAGTTCCCTCCGAGATGGTAGAAACAGAGGCAACACAGAGCAATTTCTCACTGTTTTCCCTCATCTGATTTGTTTTTAATGAGAAGTAAAGACACAGCAATTATTCAGAGTTCAGGAGTGAACATCTATCTACATTAAACTGGCTGCCCCGAAGATAAAAGAGTTTCCTGCCCTGTAGTTATGACTCATCTGGACTCTGTGAAAGAGCCTTGATTTATCTGGAGCTAGACTTTGCAGTGGAGCAACTGATAGCTCAGAACAACACCCACAGATGTTGTGCCCTCAAGTTACGACCAGCCAACACCAGCTCACCCCAGTGGCAAAGCCCATGCTGTGAGGAAGTGGTGGAAGGAGGTCCCACCTCCTCTGCCCTGAGAGTCTCAGCAAAGCCAACCTAAATTTATCTCAACCACGTTCTTGTTGCTAATTATTTACCCACCTACTGCAAGCCCCACAGCAGAGGATGGGTGCTTTGCCTGCCCCAGCAGTTCGGCCTTCTTCCTGTGGGATGTGTTTGCAGCCATTAGGGAGGTGGTATGGACATCAGGTCTGCAGTGCCATAAATTCAGCAAGCTCCCATGGGGAAGGCAGAGGTTCTGCTAAAGGATGTGCTGGGGCTGGCCAGACCCACCTCATGAAACACAAGCAAACCCATGGGGTAGTTTGTAGCACTGTGGTTTCTCCATAGTCTGGGTTTTAATGTCTCCAACACTGCAGATCTTGGCCTAATAAACAGCGTTAATAACAGTTCTAGTGATATGATGTTAAGTGCATTTTGTTTAAGGGCACAGCCTCCCCAAGCCTCCAGCAGAGAACCAGTCTGTGTCACACAGGCCTGCTCTGTCCTGCCCTCAGTGCCCAGGCCCTGGGCTGGCTGGAGGGAGCCCTGCCTGCCCCACACCTGGCAAGACCCAGCCGTCCTCCCCTGAGCACCCAACAGGGATTGTCCATGCCAGGCACCTGCAGCACTGGACATGCAATCCCCAGGGGGACGATGGGCTTTGTCCTTCCTGCCACCACACACTCCTGTCTCAGGGACAGGAGGTACTTGGACAGGTGGGCAATGACCGTCCTGCCTGGAGGTCACAAGATGTGGCTGGTGGGGACTGCTGGCAGCCGTGCCACCCCATCTCCCACCAGTGGGAGCCTGGCCTGTGAGAAGGTTCATTTGCAAGCAACGTTGCTGCTGGTGGCAGTGGCCTTTCAGCCAAACACTGAGGCCGCCTGGGCCCTG
This sequence comes from Zapornia atra, assembly GCA_013400835.1. Classification (NCBI taxonomy): domain Eukaryota; kingdom Metazoa; phylum Chordata; class Aves; order Gruiformes; family Rallidae; genus Zapornia; species Zapornia atra. Next base: position 301,113 of record VZTU01027274.1, on the reverse strand, counting down.
CCACCCCTCACGCTGGCTGGGGAAAGGATTAGCTCACGGGCGCCTGCCCACGCCAGCAATAAGAGGGCAGGCTGCAGCCCGTGACAGCAGACATGAGGTCAGAACCATGCTCCCATCCTCAGGGTCAGCGTGGGTGGTTGTCACTTCGGGAAGCTGCTCCCTGCCATCTGCAGCCTGATGCAGCAGAGAGAGCAGCCGCAGGGCTCTGTGCATGAGAGAAAGGGAACCAGAAGAATGGAGGATGGAAAGTGTTGGTTTGAAAGGATGAGGCTAGGGGTGGGAAGGAGGACAAGGGCTGGGTCTTTACAGATCTTGCCATAGCCTCGTGGAGCTGTGGATGTTGGTGGTACAAGCACAAGCTGTCCCAGTCAGCCCCCAGGGCTGTCCAGTGAAGGAACGGTGAAGCACAGGGGAAGCCTAAAAACTTCTTGGGGAGAGCCAAACCCAACACAGCCAACCTGACCCCAAACTGGGAGCCAGCAAGATCAATGTAGAGGCTGTTTCCAAAGAAATCTGAGCGCGAGGGGTCATTCTCCTTTGAGCAGACTCAGCTCACCCTTGGTGCATGCAGGAAATCACATCAGGTCCCCAAACACTTGGGACACTAACGCTCTGCTGCAGAGACCACTCCAACTCCTAACACACAAAGGAGCAATGCTCGGCTCACGGGGACGCGGACCAGAAGCGTGGCGTCCAGCACGAAGAGGAGCTGTTGATGCACTCGCTTCTCCACTCGCTCTGCCTGACTACAAGCAATGTTTCAGGACCAGGGAAATAAGAGGCTGGATCCAAAACGGAGCACAAGTAGGGCAGCCCTTCCCAAAGAGTGGGATTTCATATCCCACCAAAAGCCACGCTCAAAGCTGGGACCAAACGCTGTGCTGAGCACCCCTGCAAGGAGGCAGGAGTCACAGGAACAGCCTGCACACCAGTTAGTTCCCCATCCTGAGGTGCACAGACCTCAAAGGTATTTAAATACCGTAGGACGACCTGGCTAGGCAAAGGCAAAGCAAAGCACTCCCGCTCTGCGGAAACATGTGCGTGCCTGGAAAATGCACTTGCTTAGAGCAACCTGGGTCCAGGGAAAGGCAGCAAAACAGATCCAGGGCTTTGTTTGTTTATTTCCTTCAGATTTTTCTCTTTTTTCCCCACTTGGCAAATCCGCTGGGGTTTGTTTTGAATGGAGCCGAAACGAGCATGCCTCTTTTGTTTAGCAATAACAGCTAACTTATATAGATCCTGCTCTTGCCAGGACATTTTTGTTTGAGCTCCAGAAGCCCAATGCTATTAGCCCAATGCTCAGAGGAGCTCAGCGTGGTGTAAGGCCAGGAGATGCTGCACAGCCCTCCAGGTTTGTGCAGTCTCCCAAGCATCGGGCACCATTCTGGCGATGCTAGGAGGGCTGCAAGTTGTCCCTGCCATCATCTTGAGGAGCTCATGACTGAAGGCAGTAGAGCGTGGGTCCCGTGGCCATGCAGGCTGCCACACTGTGGCTCTGAAAGTCAGCTCCCATCAGCTGGGTACCTGAATAAACTGGAGAAGAAGAGTACGTCCTGGGTGAGACATGCAGCATCCTGCCAGCATTAAACAGGGGAAGCAGTGGGGGATTCCCCTGTGGAAGCAAGACAGGATCAAGCGTGATGCATCGCCATCCAGGCTGCTCCCTGAATCAGGAGGCTTCTGCATCCCTTGGGGAATGTTTGCCCTGGGCTGCAGCAGCTGCAGTGTGCGATGAGAACCCCTGGGACCAGCCCTCACTCAGGTGCTGGAGGGCCATGGTATTGGGAAGACTGGCCATGCGATGTGCCTCATCATGCAGCCAGTTGGTGAGCAGGCAGTGTCCTCCCGAGGCCATGCCCCGGGTGCAGCGCAGGGGGGAAGAGCCTGCCCACTCGGCTTGGCCCTGCCGCACCTCCCTCCTAAATCACAGGCTCTGAATTTGGGAGAGATGGAGACTTCAGGGCTCCAAGAGAGGTTCGGAGCCAGCCAAGTAGATCACTTGCTGACAGTTTGCAGAGGCCTCCCATAAAATACCCCCTTTCTGCAGGCCCAGCAGTACCTTTGGGGGAGGAAGGGAGCAGAGATGCTCGACAAATTCTGCTGCACCATGATAATGCCCCTGGGTTTTTTGTGGGGTTTTTTAATTAATCATTTTGATAACAGTTTTTAAATGGCACCAGCAGGAATGGGTGGCTCAACCCCTCCCCCCCCCATTAAAATATGCCTGAAATCAGACTTGCAGTTCCTTGGTCACCCCTCCGTGACAGTCTGCCATCACGGCCAGGACTGCTGTCGTGCACACACAGTGGTCACAAAGCAACATGGTCCTGGCCATGTCCACACACACGCATCCCTCCTGGGCAGCTCCTCCCTTGGCTGCACACACACCTCACACACCATTGCCAGGACACCAGGACGCTTCTCCTTGGGGACCGTGCTAAGGGACGATCCAGCCAAAGCAGATGATGCTGATGGCAGCATCAGCCCACGAGCACCAGCCTTGATGCTCACACCTAGAAAACTCTGCTTTTCTCTTTCACACTATCAAACTTGGGTGGGACTGAGCTTGGTGGGCATGTGCATTACAGCTCAGGAGCCGCTGCTTGGGGTGCAGCATCCACATCACCAGCACCACTCATCCCTGGGACACCTCCCAGCGCCAAAAGACACCCCCCCACCCCGGTCCCACCAACAGGCACTGGGGATGGCAGATCTGCCACGGGGAGCTGTGCTCAGCCTTGGGCTTCTACCTCCCAGTCAGGGCAAACCCTCCTTCTCTGCGCTCCCCACAATGCCAGCCTTTAATTGCTGCTTGACATTAAGTATCTGAGCAAGGAAGTCTTGGGTAAATGTTCTTGCTATGGGAACACACAGTGCTGAGTCTCTTTAATTACATTGTTTTTGTTTGGCTTTTTTTATTAGTTGTGCTGTGGCTTCCCCTCCCTGACAGGCCAGCGAAGCGCACGCTAAATATGGCTGGGTTTAAAGTCCGCCGTGAAACTCGAACCGCGGCACCAGACTGGCTGGACTCAGCGCAAGCCAGGGTTACACGGGACACGCATTCCAGCCGCCGCAGCCCTGCTCCGGCCCTGTACCCCCCCCCCATCCTGCTGAAACACCCGCCATCCGAGCAGCTGAGAGCAGAACCGTCACGCTGCAAAACACCTATGCAGCCTCCTCTTCCTCACCCCACTAAATCCTGCTGGGAACACTGCCTAACCTTTCCCTTCAGGCTGCCCCAACTCCATCATACCCATCACTGCTGCAGCGGTCCCCATCCCGCCCCATCTGCGTCACACTCATCACTGACACATGGGTCCCCATCCTGAAGTGTCCTGCCCCACACCTGCTCAGCCCACCTCCGAGCTGCCCCTCGAGGGCAAAGAGCCCTCTTCCCACAGACCATGCCGCTTTCATCTTCCTCTGCCCCCCTTGTTATTTTAAAGGCATTCCAGAGGATGCTGTCAGGCTTGGATGTGGTTTGGTTGGGTTGTTTGTTTTCGTACTGGAGGTTTTATGATCGCATTGGGAACGAGCCTTAATTGAGCTGCAATTTGAATTGCAGTCCATGGGTATTTGTTTCATTTTTGGACCTGCTTAAACGGCAGCGCAGCTTAGGCTGGAAAACGCATTTGGTTTTAACTGGAACCTCATGGAGACAGGACTGAGCAGGATGGGCTGCCCCAAGCTGTGACCAAAGCTCATGGGGAAGTCTTGCATGGCCACCCTGGTGCCAGGTACCCATGGCAGCAACAGGCAGCACCAGGTGGGACTGCAGCCCCATGACCACCTGAAATCGCTGCCAGTGCCGGGCAGGAGGCAGACGGAGTCAGTCCTCTGGTGCTGAGAGCCAAGCACACAGCCCTGGGGCCCAGCTTGGTTGGAGCTCACAGCCACCCTGCAAATCCCTGTGCCCTGCAACCCCATGTCCAGCAACCCTATGTCCTGCAAACCTCTGCACCCTACAACCCCATATCCTGCACACCCCTGCACCCTGCAACCCCAAGTCCTGCAAATCCCTGCACCCTGCGACCCCATGTCCTGTAAACCCCTGCACCCTGCAACCCCATGTCCAGCAAACCCCTGTGTCCTGCAGCCCCATGTCCTGCAACCCTCTGTCCTGTTAATCCTTGTGCCCTGCAAATCCCTGCACCCTGCAAACCCCTGTGTCCTGCAAACCTCTGCACTGCAGGGTCTGTGACCTCGTGCTTGCCAAGCACCCCAGCAAGGGAGCTTAGCACCCCTGCCAGGGGCTGGCTGGGTGCTCCTTGTCACTAGCTGCCTCCAGACCTGAGCTGCTCTCAGGGACCAGGCAGCAGAAACGGACAGGACCTAAAGGTCAGCACCCAAACTGCTCTTCATCGGATCTACATCGGTGTCAACTTCTGCTGACCGTGCCCCACGCCGACTGCCAGAACTAGCAGTTCAGCCTCAGCACCCAAAATGTGCCCGATGCTTCTGGCACAGGCAGCCAGCCGGACCTTTGCAGGTAGAGACGCCAGACAGACCTCCAAAGCACAGAGAGGCTGGCTGAGCACCTGCTCTGCATTGCAGCGGTGCTTCCTGCTGGCAGGATCCCACAAGCCCGGATGCTGGAGCAGGTCAAGAGCGCTCTGGGAGACACCCCCGACCCGCTGGCACCATCCTGGCTAAATCAGACTTCCGCATATTAAAAGCGGATGAGCAGAGGGGACTCGCTGCCCCTCTGTCAGGAAGAAACCCTACCCCAGCACGGCCTGCCAGGAACGGGCACCGCTCTGCGCCACAGATGCATGTGTGCAAACCCTTCCCAGGGGGATCAAATGCAGAAGCTGAGTCATACGACGCCTGGTCTCAAAGATCACTGAAGGTACAAGGAAGGGAAACAGAATATCTCTCCAGGGCTGATGGGCCCCAACCGGAGCAGGAGGTGGATGCAGTGTGGGGATACTCAGCCATGCTGAGGAGTGAGAAGGGACGTAAGGCCACGCTCATCCAAGCCTGGTCCCATCTCCTCGCTCGAGTACAGACACCCGCTTTTCAGAAGGCAGCAGGGCTGGCTGCTGCAGAAGCTGCTGTGGCAACCCCAGCCTATGCGGCTGTGGCTGTGCACTGTCCTGATAGAAGGGGCCACAGGGGCCAGGATGCATCACCCCAGCTCCACCATGCACCCACACCCCAGCAAAATGCCCAGGATCCCCCAGGAGACAAGAAGAAGCTCTAACTTGTCTTCTCCCATGATGGCTCCGGGGTGTGTGGGAGTGATGCTCTACACCACGGGAATGTCCCCTGCTGAGACCCAGTGTGGCTCTCTGCACAACAAGACTGGCTCCTCCACATGGCTGTGCCCTGCTCCTGGGATGATGGGGTTCTACAGCACGCATGCACCCAGGCTCCCTGCTGTGGTTCAGACATTGGCTCAGCTCCCCACTCTGCTGGAAACAGGGCTCCTGGGAGCTGCAGCCCCACTGCTTGGCCCTGGGTGTGCAGCTTGCCCCGGTACGGGGGCACAGCCATGTGCCATGGGTGCTGAGACCTACAGACTCATCTCAGCAGTGATAGGCAATCAATTTGAACCCAGACCTGCGAGGATGACAAGCAAATCCTTTAACCTCCTGCGCCACCTGGTGCCACCAGGAAGAATATGCTAGTGAGATACAGCTTTCTTTGAAAACCATCTCTTCTCCAAAACCATGAAACTGTAGAAAATTGGCCCAAGAAGGACTTCTGAGGTCATCTGAGCTCACTCCCCCATGCCTGTAGCTGGTTCCATCCCCAGCCAACTACATCCCACCTGTACTTTGCAGGCGCCCTGGGCACCTCCCCAGCCCATCGCTGGGTTGTCCTTTCTGGTGGAAACCCACCTCCAGTCCATGGTCTTACCCAAGCCATCCAGCTTGATGGGGACCAAGCCGCTCAAGCACACCAAAGCTGCACGATGAAAACCAGCACCACTGGCTAAAGACTTCCAGAGCTGCACCCAAAGGGGTTATAAAAGGCAGGCCACAGACATTGATCTCAGCGGGGAGGAGGAGACGACGGCCAAGACACAATGGAAGAACAGACAAACGCACACACCCGGCTCCAGAGCTGCTGCCCAGCTGGTAAATGTTACTGGAGTCAGAAAACCCCTTTCCTGCTGGAAGGCAACCAGCAGGACCCAGCTAGCAGCGCTGGGCACACTGGCCACTGCCCACAGGGTGCCCCTGGCACCCATCCACCCGCCTGGTGGGGATCTCCTTGGATGTCCCAGGCCGGCTCCCCAGTCAGCACTGCTTCAGGGCAGGATTCGCTCCTGGCTCGCTCCATGACTAGCTCCCTGCCCAGCACCCACTGGGGTCTTCTCCTCCAACAAGAGCGTCCAACCCCACCAAGCAGCTCTGGTCCTGGTGTCATACCAGCACCAGCCAGAGGAGCTGGTTTGCTGCCACCCAACTACAAAAGTGCTCATGTATGTCACAGCCAACCTTCCCTCCATGCATCCCCAGGGGAGCCAGGGTCCAAAGGCTGCAGTCCAAGTGGAGAAGCTAACTTTTTTTTTGCCATTTAGATAAAAAAAATCCACCAGCGATTGGGACCTCACCACCAGCCAGGCCTCCTGCCAGCTGAGGTCTGCCTGCTGCCTCAGTCAGACCAGAGCTTTCCTACCTCATGTGTCACTATTCTCTTTCTAGCTGCAGAAAGCTTTGAGATACCCTTAGTTGGAGAAGCTCAAGCTGAGGATAACAGAACCTGGGGAGGAACTGTCAAAGCCTGCAGAACAGCAAGTAGAAAAGATTCCTACCCTAATATAAAAGAACATTAAAATCCATAGTAATCACCAGGTCAGACCTTCAATCAACAGGACACATCCATCCATCCGGCCATGCATCACTGTGACCAGCACTGTTTAACACACCCATGGGAGAGGCAGGGGTGCAAATGCCCTTTCCCAAGGTCTCACAGGACATGGGAGGACAGGGAAACTCTGTTCTCATTGAGCATTGCCTCAGCTTCTCCAGGTCTAGAGACAAGATACTGACCTGAGCTCTGTTCCTTGCTCTGCCCCTCAATGAGAGGGAGGGGGTGCCCACAGCCAGCGTCCCCGTTTTGACGCACAGGAAGTGGAGATAAAGACAATGTCATCCTGTGTAATTGCAACTTGCTGATGAGGAGGACCACATGAGACAACCATCCCGGCTCCTTGCAGTCACCACTCCTGACCTGGACTCACATAGGCAAGGGGGTGTCCCTAGAGATGGGAGCAGGAGGTGCTCAGTGCAGCTGGAGAGCAGGAGGTGCGGTGGCCACAGTCTCTTTGCAGATGAGGACTTTAGCAGCTACCCTCTGCAGAGCTCTGCCAAGCATGCACAGCCATGCTTTCCAGAGGCTAACAATTTGACCAAATCTGTGTTGATTCCCACCAGGAATGCACCAATCCTGCCAAATTTCAAGTCTCTTTTCCAAAGCGTGGAGGCACCAGAAGTCCTCAAACAAAGCGAAGGGAGGGGAAAAAAAAACAACTGGCAAAGCTGCCATTTTTCCCCAACCTTCTGCTGAAACTTGAAGAGGAAGAAGAAAAAAATAAGAGAGAAAGTTCAGCCTGAGGCAGAGAGAGGACAGAGAAATCCAGCCCAGACAGTTCCAGCCTGGCAAAGGTAGGAGTGAACAAACTTCTGCTGGGCAGTGTTACACAGCCGTGACAAGGGGGATCGGCTGGCTCCACCGACAGTTGGTGGGTTGGGTGAGAGGTGCCATCCTCCCAACTCACCCCTTCACGGCAGCACGCCAGGATGAGTTCACTGGAGCACAGAAGAGGAAGGGTGGCAAGGGCCAATGGCTGCAGGTGGCTCTGGAGATGGGAGGTGGTGTCATGGGGCAAGAGGAGACCACTCCAACCCCAGTGCCTCAGTCTCTCAAAAGACTTGGGAGATCCCTGTTCATGTGGTTACACCGAGCAGGAGCTTCAAGCCAGACCTAAATCACTTGGGCTTCTCCATCACAAAGAGGGTGAGGAACAACTCACAGAGCTAGTGGCCTCAACACACAGTGAGTGCTGCTGCCTCTTTCCTCCCCCTCACCATGCCCTCAACTCTGCTCATCCCACCATGCTCCTCACCCTGCTTTTGACTGCATGCTTCCTTGGGACCAAGTTGCCCACGGACTTGGAAAGCCCCTCTAGGTGCCCACTGCATCCCAGCATGTGCTGGCCTGGGATGCCACACCTTGTCCCCCATGTCCCAGTGTAGCCCAGACACAGCTCCATGGCACAGCAGAAGGATGAGGTGGGCATGCTGGTCACGAGAAAGGCGGCCTTGGGCCCCTGTGCAATACAGCATCCCATTCCTGACCTGCCTGAATCATCAGGAAAGAGCACAGCCAAAGAAACTTCACGAGTTCATGTGAAGTTCACCCAAGAGGAGCTCTGCTCCATGAGCAAAACTGCTTTTCTGCTTGCCATGAGCCTTCCAGAGCTCATGACCGGGGCAGAGCGAGGCCAGGAGAGTACTGGGAGGATGGGACCTTTTGGCAGCATCAGCCTTCCACTTGCACAGAAAGCAGGACAAGCCCCACTGGCTTGTCCACCTCCTCGCTCAAGGAGCAACGAGAACACACTCACAGCAGAGGTTCCCTCAGATAACCCCTGGGACAGCCAGCAAGACACTGGGCATAGACAAGGAAAGCAGGAGCATTAGCTAAATGTCACGCCGGCTTATCTGTGTCCAGAAGCAGCCCCCTTGCTTCCCATAACTCTGCCCGCTGCTCTGCAGGGTTTCAGCACACAGGGAAACCTGACCCAGCTCTCCCAACCGCCGGCACCCGCCTGGCACGGGGCACGGCAGGGCTGGGCTGCGAGCGGCCCCCGCGGCGGCGGTGGGGCACCCTGGCACACGCTGGGCTTCGGGCGGCTCGCTCACCAGCAAATCCCTGTCTCCACCCTACTTCACCTTCTGGCCCGGTCCGGGAGCGAAGCTGGGTTTGTGGTGGGACAGCTGTCCCTCTCGGCACCACAAAGCCAGCCTCGCCTCGCCGGGCTGTCCCTGCCCTCCAGCCTGTTCCCTGGCACAAGGCAGCAGGGACTGACCCACTGCTGAGTTTCTCCTCCAAGGCTTCCATCCTTGGATGCTCCAGTGGAGCAGAAGTGAGCATCCCCCCAGAGCCTGGTGCACAGTGACATTGAAACCCAAAAGAACTTTCTGAAGATTTTATCAGCCTCGATCTCCTCCAGCCTAGAAAGAGCTTGCTCCTGCCTCTGGACAGAGTAACTGCCTGCTCTTCCCCTGCAAAGGTGCTCAGAAACTAGAACACCACTTAGGAGGGGGAAAAATGACTCACTTTGTTTAGCATCTGCTGCCTGGGCAGAGCAAGTTCCAGCCATGCAGGACACAGCACGTGGAGCACAGAAACCCTGCCTTTGGTGCTCTTTGCTGACACAAGCTAACAGCTCCCTGGTACGATCCTAAACCTACAAAGCCAAACAGTAAAGCCTGACCTGCCAGCTCCAAGCTTGGGGACAGCCCACATCTTGTCCCTTGGGGCTGGGGGAATGGGTTTGCCAGCAGAAGACCCCAGTTACCAAGTGTTATAATGTAACAGCCATCTCCTTCATCAGCAGAGCTCAAAGTGCCTGATAAAAGAGCTTGGTGTTGCTGTGCTCCTTTTTAAAGGTAAGAAACCAAATCACAAAGAGGGGCAGATCTTGCCCTCAGTTGCTCAGTGGACCAGAAGCCAGGTCCCCTCTGGCCCAGGCCAGTGCTTCTTCCCTGGCCCCCAGCCCAGGCCACTCTCCTCCATGATGGGTGAAGCTCAGAAAGTTTGATGGGTCAGTTTGGGTTTCCTTTCCTCATCTGGGTCATTTCTCCCCTGGCCACCTTAGTGCTTAAATGTGGAGTTTAGGGGTGGAGAGGAGATACAAGACTGTGGGAAGAGATGAGTAACCATGCTGCCAGATCTACCTGCAGTCCCTGCTATCTCAGGGGCTGCAACAACCACATGCCCAGAAAGCTGTAGAGTTTGCATGGAGGACACCAACTCAAGAAGCCACAGCATCCCACCAAAGGTCACGATGGCATGCCTTGGGGCAATGGACCAGGGTCACTCCTGATAGCACCAAGAAGAGATGTTTCTTGGAGCTCTGCTCAGCTCAGCAGCTGTTCTGGTGACCACACTTAACAAATGCCACCACATAATGTCACATGTTCACTTTTCAAAGCTCATAAACAACAGCAAGGAGCCTGCCCTGTGTTTGGGACACTCCTTGGATGGAAACAACTCTGAGCAGACCTGGAGTGGGCTCAGGTGAACCTCTGTACAATGGGCAGGGTGAAGACCACCTGCAGCTTCTCATGATGACACTGGCAGCTGCTGCCAGGTTTCCAATGGCACTCTGGACAAAGAAAAGCATGAACCTCCTCCACACTGCCCAACAGCTCTTTATGGCACATCTTCATCCCTGTCCCATCCTCCCTGTTAACAGTGCAAATAAGGGTAGCAGAGTCCAAGTGGGATGGGAAGAGCAATGTCCCTGGGGAGTGAGCTACTGCAGGATACACTGTGGTAGATGGACAAGTATTTCAATGCTGGGGAGAAGGGGAGGAAGTCTGGAAGTGAGGAGCAGAAGGGAGCATAACTGCTTCACTCTGACTTCTGCCAGGCATGAGGCTCTGCAGATGTGGAGTTCTCTTAGGCTCACAAACCTCCTCTGAAAAGCAAGCCAGTACAGGAAAGGTGGGGAAGAGGGAAGGGTGTGAAGCAAAGTGATGGGGAAGAGTGAGCATGCAGGCAATGGGAGACACAAGCAACACACCTGAGGACCTGGTCCTCAGTGTCACAAATGTCCTGGCCTGACTTCTGCCTCCAGTTTGGCCTCCTGCCCAGTGCTGCCCATTCTACCAGCATCCAAGCCAGTAGGTCCAATAGTGACCTGGCACCTAGAGACGCTCTCCAGGAAGATAAACAGGGGTTCCTGAAGCTCTGGCAGGCAGAAGTGTCTCAGCCAGTAGGAAATTATCTAAGAGCAGAGCAAACCTGCACAACAGGGACTACAGCTGCTTAGGGGACAAGGGAGGATTAAAAGTACTCATGTACCTTGGAAGTGCCAGCTGTCAGGCCTGTCTGGAAACATAAGGTGCTGATGGTCCTGCACCTCCTCACCCCAGTGTCCCTGGCAGCATCAGCAGCAAGACCAGCAATCCTTTCTGCTCCCAGGGCAAAGCTGTCCCCAGGGCTGGGAGAAGTGCAGCCTGGCAGCAGGGGGGCTGGGGCAGACCGACCGCCTCGCTGGGGCTGCTCCAGACTCATCTGCACTGCCCTTCCCTGGGTGCAGATCAGCTCATGGAGAAGCCAGGTTCAAAGCCAGCAGGTCTGGATCATAGAGTTATAGAATTGTCTTGGTTGGAAGGGACCTTTCAGATCATCAAGTCCAACCATCAGCCTAACCTGCCAAAACCACCACTAAACCATGTCCCTCAGCACTACACCTACCCATCTTTTAAACACCCTCAGGGATGGCGACTCCATGGAGAAGCCAGCTTCAAAACCAGTAGGTGAGAAGACCCAATGAGTAGAAAACCAGGACTGTTATTGATGTTCCCACTAAAATAAATATGTTGAAATACCTTTTGTGTGCTGTCTAGGAAGACAAGACTGGGAGAGCCAAGCCCCTGCAAATCCAGTGTGCTGGAACTACAGGAATACCCATGCCAGATGGTGTGGAGGATCCATGGGGAAGGGCTTGACTCACATGACAACTCAGACATCCATACCAAGGACTGTGGCACCTCTGCACTTCCCCCCAGCATAACCATGGGGTCTGGGCTGCCCACTGTACAAACCCAGGCAACCAGCACCTTGTGGGCACGGACACAATCCACGGAGAAGAACGAGTGGAGACCCTGTGGGATGAAGAACATCTTCCACACCCCTCAGCAAGGACCAGAGCATCCATCCTGCTTTGCAGATCCAGGCCATGGGAAATGGCAGAGAGATGATGAGAGTGAAACAAATCAAATCAGGTGAATGGGGACTCAGCAGCACTGGCTTTATGGTTGGACTTGATGATCTGAATGATACCCTGATTCTAAATGGGCTATTTGAGAGAAATCAAAGTGCCCTGAGGATAATGAATATGCTGCACTGAGAAATAATCTTAGTGGGGCTGGGAGGTATCAGCTACCATCAGAGGGAAGCGGCCAGAATAACATATCAACACAGTATTCTAAATTTGTCTTTTAAACAAATGGTATTTGCTTCCTGTGCTCTCAGTGAGGATCTGGCTGAGGGCTCCAGTCCCAGACAGGGAGAACCTGGAAATCAGTCCTCTGAACATTTTCCTTCCTTTCCCAGAGGCCTCAATTTTTCCTGCTGAAGTGACATGAGAAACAAATATAGACAGGACCTCTGGACCTGCTGGAACCTGGGACAGGTCACTACACTGCACACAGAGAGTGTCCAGCCCTTGTCTTCTCCAAACCTCACCAGCCTCATTGTAATTGCAAGCTGAGCTGCCTTTCCCCAGATGAGGAGGAAACCTGGGCTGGGGGAGGCTTGAGGCAGCAGGAGCGGGGGCATAAGCCTGACACAGAACCTATGGATTTGGACAGCCCTGAACTCCCCCTGTGCTGCTCTCCTTTCCCACCCACACGCTCCAGGGTGCTCCCAACCAGCAGCACGGGGCGGCAGATGTGGAGCTCTATGGACCATGACTCCTCTGCCACTGCAAAGTGCTGTCCAGACTAAGGACTGGCTGCATCCATACTGCCCTGAACAGCAGTTACCCTTGAGCCTCTGTTTGCTGGTGACTCACAGGTAATGAGGATAAAAGGTGATTTTCTGCAAAGAAATCATTCCATTCAAACACATAGTTCCCCAATGGCAGGGGGGGGTGGAACTAGATGATCTTTGAGGTCCCAAAGCATTCTATGATTCTGTGATTGATTCTATGATTGATTCTATGATTCAAATGCTTTCCTAAAGGCAAACCCAACTTCCAGGGAGCTATTTTGAGGGCTCACTCCTCCCCATTGCTATCAGCAGGTCCCTCATGGTTATTGGTGAATCAGTGTGCCACCAGCTCTGGGGGTGGGATGAACTGTTCCCCCCATACTCCCACAGGCATCAACTGTGGCTGTCCTCAGGGTGTCAGGGATAAAGCCAAGCTCTTGAACCTCATATCCCCATGCCTAATCCAACACCAAAAGCTCTGGGGCTCCCAAACCAGTGTCTACCTCACCTACAGAGAGGTGTCCCGGGAGGCTGGGGGGGAGGCAGCACCGGGAGCAGGCAGCCAAGCCCCGCTCCTACCCTGGGACAGGGCAGTCCCTGCAGACAGAGCACTCCTTGTTCGCTGGGGCTGCAGCTCCTCTCAACTTGCATTTATCCCCATAAACCGACACTTCAGCGGCCTTCTGACGGCGACGTCCATCTGCCACGCCGGGGGAAAGGCTCAGGCTGCCCGGAGCCCTTGGGCAAGGGGCCCTGCTGCAGGCTGGCTCCCCCAGCAGCCGGGACATCCCGGCAGACCACAATGCGGTGTGGACATCCAGCTCCTATACGGCTAATTCAATAAGTCACAGATACCATGACTTCATAAGGCAGAGAGGCTCCACAGCTATTAGGGGAATTGGGAGCGGGGGGAGGAGGAGCTGAAATGGAGAAGGGATGGAGACGGGGAGGGAGGAGAGGGGGAAGCTAAGACAAGCAGCAGAACAAAACATCCCATAAATCACGAGGAGCTGCTGAAATACCAGAACAAATGACCCCATAGCTTGGCCATTGTTCCTGAGCGAGGGCTTAAAGCGCTCCCAGTCGAGACAAAGCGCCTCGCGTTTTGTTTCAGCGCTGCCCTGGCCCGTCCAGGACCTGCGCTCACACCAGGAGCTGTGGGCGGCTGCATTCCGCCCCGGAGCGATGGCCGGGACCGCTGGGATGTGGAAGCAAAGCTCTTGTCAGGGCTGGCCAGTGCAGATGTGCTGCCCACCTCTCAGACTGCCCAGAGCATCTTTAGGCTCTCAGATGCCCACATATCTCCAGGCTCTGGCACTCCCCCCTTCCACGGACAGGCTCAGGGTGGTTTTCCCTCTTCTTTTCCCTCGCTCAGGCTAAGAGCTGCCTCAGCTGGGAAGAGAACCTGCTCCAAACCTGCGCTTGGATATGCGAATTAAGCTGCAAAACGCAGAGGAGCTCTGAGCTCTCTGTATGTACCGTGCTGCCCTCCTCACCTCCCAAAAAGTTGCTGACAGTTGGCTTTGGGATGGCTTTCCTCAGCAAACAGACAACTGTCAAGCAAAGAGTCCCAGGGAAAGTCCAGTGAGGCCATAGATGACTGTGATGGAAACAGCACAAGGCTCTCACCGAGCTTTGCAGTAGCAGCTCGCCTGTGCCCTGGCTCAGGAACAGTCAGACGGATCAGATGGCAGCTCAGCACCTCCCCTGGGCTCCGCAGCCCTCCAGGACCATGGCATTTGGGTGCCAGAAGGCAAGGAACCTGATGTCAGGACAGGCTGGAGACAGGTCGAGCATGCTGCTTGCTCACATCAGCTGGTGGCAGCTCTGGAAGGAGACTGAGCAGCGCCGGCACCTCCGTGGCGCCGATTTCTGCCCCAGCACAGCAGTTTAGGGAGAATTTCCGCACCACATGAGACCACTTAAACCCAAAGGGGAAATATCACTGCATTATAAAACTAAATAACTTTAATGACAACTCTTCCATTAAAAACCTCTCCCTTTATAGCCAAACCTGAAACACGGGGCAGAGTACCACAGCAGTTGCCTGTGCCTCCTCTGCCAGCCTGACAGTGCCAGCGTGGTCCCTGAGCCTGGCAGCTGCAGCTCCTGCCCTCACCACCCTGAGATCCCATGGCAGAGGGATGCCAGCCAGCCATCCCCACCGTGGTGCTGGCCCATTGTGGGAAAACCACTCCACACTTCCCCATCCAGGCAGGAATGGTCTGCACTGGGAGCTGCTGGGGAGGGAGGTCTCTGAGCATCCCCCTCTTCAGCAGAGGGGAGTGAGGAGCTGAGATTCAGCAGCATGCCAGGGGTCAGGCAGCAAAACAAGATGCAGGCAGGGCTGAACCCAAGCCGGCTGGCTGCCTCCTCATGTGTCTAACCACCAGACGACATCCTCCTGCCAGCGTTGCTTTAGCGGCGGCTCGTGGTGGGCAGCCAACAAGCAGAACCAAGATAACGAGTGGGGGGAAGCAAGGAATGTGCTGCATTTTTCCTGAGCCACCATGGGAATAGGCTATTCCAACCACAGGCTGCAGGGAGGCTGTCCGACATGGAAACCTCGAGGAACCCAAATAGAAGAGGCAGGGAGAAGAAGTAAACACAGTCAAGAAGAAGAAAATGGAGAGGAAAATCAGGGTGGACAACAAGAGGGGAGTATGGGGAAAGGATCGTGGTGGGGGAAGACAAGCAGAGGGACAAATGGAAGAAAGAAAGCCAGACTGAGAGGTAGGAAAGGGAAAAGAAGAGGCGACTGGATGCCAGGACAAACCTTGCAGAGCTGGAAGGATGCAAGAATGGGACAGAGGCTTCCAGGCTCCACACACTGCAAAGGAAACCAGCAGGTCACAGCCCTTGCACCAGACTAAGACTCATTTAAGAGGAAAGGTGAACAGGGCTCATTTCCCAGGTGACAGGCACAAGAGGAGAGGAGGCTCTTGGCCTCAATTCCCCCTGCGTGGGGAGGAAAGGGATTGCTGGCATTTCTGGGTTGCTGTAGGGACAGTGGGAAGGCTCCACAGAAACCATCAGCTCTTGACTCCTCACTTGGACAGCAGAAGGTGGTTGAGTTTCAAATAAAGAGTGCTTCTGCCTTGTACACCTTTGTGCTATTCAGGCCCCAGTGCTTAGAATCAGCAGAGCTTTAATAAAGTGGACTCCAAATCCTTCCTTGCCTCAGTTACCAGCTTTTGCCTCATCTGGAGCTCAAGCTGCCTCGATGCCCCAAGAACCACAGCGTGCACTGTCCACCAAGGAGGAGAAGAAAGGACGCAGCACACCTAAATAAACCAGAAGCAGCCCTAGGTTCCTCCTGCAAGCCTGGGAAAGCCTCGCGCAGCCCCGCTCCCCACAATCCTTCTCCCTGGGCACCTCCCAGCAGCAAGACATTGGCTGGTGGAGCAACAGGCTGAGGGGATACAGCACATTCAGGGCCCAAACACTGGGGACTTTGTGGTGCTGGATTTTTTTTAAAAAAAAAAAAAAGCCTAAAAAAAGCCTAATAATGAAGTATTTATTTCAGTAAACAACATATGAATGGAAGGAGTGTTTTCTCAATACTTCACTTTTTCCCTGCCTTCTCTCCCTTCCTCCCAGCAATTTTTTTTTTTAATCAGTGGAACTAACGAGGTTTCGCTCACTAACGGCGGCGCTGGGGAGCGGGGCTGGGCTCTGCCTGCCCGGTGCAGCGCACAGACACGTGCTGTGTGAATAAAGCCTGCCTTGTGCCCGGGGAGACAGGCGACCCTTGAGCACCTCCCATCACACCAGAGGGTGAGATGTGCTCTGATGGACGCACGCTCTGTGTGAGACCTGCCACGGGAGCATCCGTGTGTGTGTGGGGGGGGGTGTTTTTTTGGGGAGGTGGTACGGGACACTCAGCACCTTGTTTTCTTGTGGCAGCAAAAAGCCCTGTATCTCCTGGCCCAGAGAAGTACCTTTGTCCAGGGACCCACAGGGCTTCGAGGTGTTCCCAGGGGCAGGGAGAAGAGCCAAGGGGAGATGAAGGGATCTGTTGTCCCCATCGTGCCCTGCAGTGCTCAGTGCAGGGGACATGGCGTCGGGCAAACACTGTGATGCTGTACAGCTCCTCCTCTTCTACCTCAGCTCCATCCAGCCCCACCTGAGCACCTGGGAACACTGGAAAACTGGCTCAGCTTGCCCTGCATGGGATGAGAGGTAAGGATGCTTTCTGCTATGGCAGAGACATGAGGGGTTGGACTGACCATGTTTTGGTAGGGGTTTCAGGCAGAAATCACTCATCACTCTACCAGACTGACAGCCAGCTTTTAAAAGTGATGGACGCTGATGAAGCTGTGCCTGTAATCTCTACCTCCTCTTTGGCAACAGGTAAGCAGGTCCAGGAGCTCTTCACAGAATCACAGGGGTTGTAAGGGACCCTGAGAGCTCATCGGGTCCAACCCCCCTGCCAAAGCAGGCTCCCTAGCTCATATTGCACAGATAGGCATCCAGATGGGTCTTGAATATCTCCAGAGATGGAGACTCCACAACCTCCCTGGGCTTGGGATTAAGATGGGCAGGACTCTCAGAAGCTACTGATTTGGGGAAACATGGTCCATCACTTTTCCATCCCTCTCCTGCCGCATGGGATGAGCAGAGCCCCCATCATACACAGCGTGGGCATTCGCCCCCTGCACAGCAGCAGGTAAAAGGGCACAGTGGTGACCTTGGGTTAAGCTTATAAACACCTCCAGATTCAATGTGTGCAGATAATCACTCTGGAGGCCACATCAAGCACCTGTAGATCTTTGAGGCCATGAGCCCTGTTGGCCACAGCTCCCCATCAGACTCTCCTGCAGCCCAGGACCTTCAGAGGAAGGAGTGGGGCGAGCAGGGGCAGTGGTGCTCCAAAGGCCCTGCCCCTGCGTGCAGCACGATGGTTTGCAGCAACTCACTGAGGCTGTTCATCCCACCATGCTGATCCCTGAAGACGTACTGGGGAAGGAGAGAAGGGGGAGAAGGAGGGGGGAGCAGTGCTCCATACATCACATGTAGGTACCCCTGTGGGTACCTGAATCAAAAATGGGGCTGTGTGCACGTAAAAGCCAATTCAATTCCCATGCTGCAACAGTTGTCAGCTGAACCACCCCAACAGAGAGAGCATTAACAAGCATGTGGAGGTGGGCAGGGAGCAGGGGGTGGTCCTCACCCTGCTGCTGCTTGCTCAGCCCTGCAACCCCCCTGGGCTACCTTTGGCGTGTGGCAAACAGAAGGCAAAGGGGATTCTTCTTCACCAAGAGCTCATTTCCAAGCTGGCTCACCAAGCCCCATAAAATAGCATCATCTGCCACTGCTGCAGAGACGCTGCTGTACAAGGTGCATTGCAAACCAGTAAAAGACAGATGGTTTCCCCCAGGAAAGAGACACAGAGCAAGTGAAAATGTGCCACAAATATACCTTGACACAGCAGGGCTAAAATGGGATATGTGGGCTTCAAAGAGACATTTAAAGGGAGAAAAGAGATTTATGGACTTCTCTTGCTTCTTTTTTTATGAATAAAGAGGAACTCTGATTCCTTTTAATGAGTTCATTGCTTGTTTTCCCATTTGGTATATTAGAAATTCACATATTTGTCTATTTGGCAGATTCACAGTGATTGCAGAACAGCTTTCCTGATGACATCGTTTCAGCAAAGGAAATAAAGTTGTGCAACTGGAGAAGAAAGTCACCAAATAGCTGAAATTCTTTGTCTGGCCTCATTAATACCTAGTTAGCTTTGATGCCTAACTAACTTCACAGATAGAGGAAGCCTTTGAGGAGGACTCAACCTCACATGAAGTGTTAGAACATACAGAAAATGCCAGAAAGATCTCCAAAAAAAGCAGGGAAAATGAAAACCAAACTCGACATTCTAGCAATTTCTAAGCATTTCTTTTTTTCTCTTTTTTTAAGTTTTACCCTCCTTTATCCATCTAAGGAAGCAGAAAGCAATGCAATTTCCAGGGCTTTTAAATATCCTTAGCAGGTCACCTCTAACGCTGGGAGGGTTGACTGTGATCTGCTTCCAAGGCTATTGCATCAGAGCTTAGAAACCCAGAATAAATGACTCCCTGCTCGAGCAGGGACTGCAGTCTGAGACCTGTGCTGGGCACGAGGGGCCCCACGGGCACTGTGGTGGCAGCAGCGTGAGGGAAGGAGGGAGTATGGCATCCCTCTGTGGTGGGCAAACAGGGATGCCCTGTCCCCTCATGTCACTCACCCAGGGCATGGTGTCAGCGAGGAGCCTCTGTAGCTCCCAGTGCCGCCATGGGTCCCGGTGCCCTCATGGCTCCCAGTGCCCCCTTGCCAGCTGTGGCCACCCCACCATGGGTCTCAGCTTCGGTTTGTCTGATGGAGGTGTGTCAGGCAGTGAGGGGCTGTGGGATGCACCCTCCAGCCATTCCTACAAGGAGCATAGGGTGGAAGGGAAGGGGAGAGGAGCAGCTGGTGGCAGGGCCATGTCTGCATCCTACAGAAGCCCTGAAAGATCCCCATGGATCAGTTCATGGGGTCTCCTTCAGCCCCCTCAAGGGAAAGAGCTGCCCAGGTGTCCCTACTGCTCCTCGCCCTGCAGTGAGAGGGGATGTATTGGTTTGATACCCCAAGGAGCTTCTGCAGCATATGGAGGGGTTTGAAGGAGTGTTGTCCCAAGGGCCGTTGTTAGGACAGGGACAGAGTGGAAGCAGTGAGGACAGAGGACAGGAGGGGGACTGGAGAGGCAGGAGCTCCTTTCCCCCAGCCCTGTCCTGCAGCTCTTACCATTCAATGCTCAGAGACCTGGGCCGGAAGGCAGACCGCTCGGCTGAGGCATACTCAGCTTTCCTTCTCTTCTCCTGCTTCTGCTTAACCGACAAGCGGTGGGCAAACCTAGAGAGGCTGCTCTCCGACCTGGGGAAGGGGAGAGGAAAGGCATTAATGTCACTGAAGCACCCGGGCTCCCAGCGGCACATCCACGGCACGAAGCCAGGTGATGATGCTCAGAGTTGAGAGGAGGGGGCTCCTGGAGGGTCAGTGCTACCAGGATGGGGCAGCACCAGCACCGGGGTGGGGAAGAAGCAGAGCAGCAGCAGATTTAGCATCGCTTCATCAAGCAAGGACCAGCATGGGTCCATGGTGTGCTGTCAGCAAAACCAAAGCTGCGAGCCCAGCAGGCTGCATTGGCACCAGGTCCTGCTACCCACTGCACCAAAATCCCCTCCCCAGGTTCTGTGCTCCAGCCCAAATGCCAACCAGCGATGGGCAGTGCTGGAGGAACACCGACTGCTTCTGCTTCTTGCAGTGCCTGCCTGAGAGGGCTTGGGCAGCCAGGGAAGCATCAGCGTAGGGAATCAAAGCAGAGCTCTGCCATGGCTGCATGCTCCTTCAGAGAAACCCCAGAGGTCTGTGGGCACCCCGCTGGGGCTCTCAAACCCCAGGATGGGTTTCCTGATGAGGGCTGACATGGACATCAGCCCATGCCAGAGATGTTTCGGAGGAGGAAACAGAAACGTGTGTGAGCAAATGGGTTCAGCTGTCAGACCTGACTGCACCCACAAAGACCCTTCCTGCCAGCTGGAGTGCTCCAGTGTCCATCCCGGTTCCTGGGACCAGGGAGAAGAGTATCCTGCAGCTCCAGGGCCACGGTGCACATCCCCCTCCACCCCAGCTCTCTCCAAATAGAACCACTGTCCCAAGGCACAACTGCACCGTCTCCGAGCCCGACAGCGTGCAGAAAGCCAGCACTGAGATCTGCTTGGGAGTCACCTTCCTGCAGAGACCTGCAGCCCTCTGCCTTCCCCTGCAGCATGTGGACACCCCAGTCCCCGCTCTGCAGAGCACCTCCAGCTTGCATCCAAACACAGCACCACAACCTGTCCCTGCCCCCCTCTGCACCAGGAGCAGGGGTGGGAGCAAGGGAGAAGCAGGCTGGGGAGCTGGGAGACTCCAACTTGGGCACACAACCAGGGTGGTGGCACTGATGCCATTTGCCAGCCCTGCCATGCATGCTGGCATGGCTGCTGCCTCTCCTCCTCCTCCTCCTCTCCTTGGTCCTGCACTGACATGACCTGCTCCCACTGCTCTGCTGGCCCCACAATGGACAGGGAAGGACAGAAATGATTTGACAGAGGTCCCAGGGGATGTGGGACAGACCTGGGGGGGAGACTTTGAACCTACACACACTGTTAAAGCCAATCATCCTCTCTTCTTGAGCCCTGACAGGCTTCAACCAAACGAAATACCTCCAAAGAAAGAAAGCAAAAACCAAAGGTACTTCTGAGAAACAAGAGCTCCCGCCTTTCCCTACAATAATTAAGCCAACCACGGCCAGCTAATGGTTTTTTCCCTGAAACATTTTAAACACAGACATCTTCAATTCATTAACTCTGGTTATTGATTTATTTTGCAGCTTATGAATCGCTGTTGCTGGGGATGGGGACGGGGTGGAGACAGCTTTCTGGAGAAGGCTCCCGTCTCTCCAATCACCGCAGGGAAAGAGCCACTCAGACCTTCCAGGGTCATTCTTTACATTCTTGAGAAGAAATACTACTTTGATGTAAAGGATGAGGTTTGCCTTTAAAAGAAACCCAACTAGAAACCCAAACCCCAGTTTTCCCCTGCTCGCAGCCGGAGGAAGAGGCGTCCGAAGAGGAGCGATCTAGGCGCCTTGTGAAAGCCCCTCCAGCAGAGCCTTGCATGAACACCATCCCTGCCACCTCGCCCCTCCTTTGATCTGGTGTCAAAGCTTGGCTGTAATGAAGATGGGCCCGGTTTAGGGAGGCATGGGCACTGGCTGCTGATGCTCTGCAGCAGCCCCCGGTGCGAGCAGGGCTTGGGGCAGACTGGAGAGCACTCAGCAGCCAGGGATAGGGCTGGGTGGTGGGAATGGGTGATGCTGGCTTCCTGTAGCACCCCCTTGGCTGCATTTGTCAGTTTCCAGTCACAGTCCTATTGCCACCCAGTTCTCCAACTTGCCAGGAGAGGCTCCTGCCACCATACAGGGGTTGGGGCTCCATCCCCAGCTGCTAGGACACTGGGGATGCTGATCTCAAGATTTGGGGACTGACTGGAGAACGCTGTCCTGCTTGCTACGCTCACCCCATCCCCATCACACTCCCTGCACCATCACAGCCACCCCTCCCAAACTAGTCCCCAGCAGGGATGGGGGTTTGGGAAATCCCAAACCACCTGCATGGATGCAAGACTGCAGCTGCTCCCCACAACCAGCATGTGCCTCTGTGGTGCTGGTATGTGCCTCTTGTGAGCAACACCCCCAGGACAATCACACACACCCAGGACGTTTACCTGGATGCACCCACCTGCCCCAAGCAGGGAAGGAGCAGCCATGGATAAAGCCAAGGGCATCTGCCAAGAAGAGGGAGCTGTGAGGACAGGGCTCAGGAAGAAGGAGCATCAGTCCCTGGGGCAGGGTGTGCTGGTGGGGCTGGAGAAGCCACCCGAGCACTCAGGGGCGTACAGCCTTGCTGTGACTCCCACTGCAGCATGGCATTACAGGGCAAGGCATGGGGATGAAGGTGATGCTCTCAGAATGGCAAGATCCGCCCTGCCCAGGGCACACAAGTGAGGCCACATATGAGCCAGAAGGTGACCAAGAATTTTGAGATGCTGGGTGGTGTTTTCACCCTCCAGACCAAGCTTCCAGACTACCCATCACTCCGCCAGCTCACCTACCACCTCCAACTGCTCACAGCCCCGTTACAGGAGAAGGCTGTGACCACTCTGACAGGCCAGCACGTCCCCCCAGGAGCTGCCAGCAACTCACCCAACACTCGGCAATGAACCAGCCTCCTCTCACCTCCACCAGACCCAAAAGCTCCAGCAGAAGTATCACTAATTAGAAAGCCAGGAGCACATTACAGTATCATCTGGCTATTTATACGGTGCTGCTTTACATAAACGGCGCTGCAGGAGAGGGAATGAATCATACTTGCCAGGCCGTGGCTGCACGCAGGCAAACGCAGCCCGCCGCCAGCAGCCTGCTCTGCCCCACTCCCCTTGCCCCACCGAAGCCCTGCATGTGCATCAGCTTGCTGGAGCTCTTTGTGCTGGGGCTGCTCAAGCCCCTGGGGTCAGGAAGCCCCCAGGGTTCAGATGCTCCGGGCGTTAGGATGCTCCCACAGCAACACTGGGCATCATGCCCAGGGTCTGTGCTCTGTGTGTGGCAGTGGTGGTGAGCACACGGAGGGGTGGATGCTGCTAGGACCACACTTCCCAGGTGCTTTCCAAATGCTAATAGATTCCCCTGTCCCTTGAAAAGGATCAACATTAGGGATCTTAGGGCAGAGGCAGGTAAACTGAGGCACGGGGAGGCTGTATGAGTAAGGCACATTCCCTGTGGCTATTGGCATCTGGCCTCTTGTGTGCTTCACTGACAGGCAAGAGTACAGCACACTCGGCACCACGAGTGCCAGTCTGGGGAATAGGCAGCCCCAGAGGACCAGTGCTGCCTTGAGCCAGCTTCATTCCAGCCACGGGACGGGGATGAGGCCAGCACCACTCCCCCAGCCCTGCAGCAGGGCTCATGGTCCAGCCCGGATAGGATTTGGACTGACCTGCCCCCCCCCCACCGTAAGAAGCAGCCCCTCTGTGGCAGCTCAGCACTGGGGCTCGGTGGACCCAGCACCTGCCAGGGCTCCCCAGCAGTCCCCACATGCTGCTGAGGGGCCGAGGGACACGCGGGGAAAACCATCAATTGAAACATCAACCGCAGTGCTGGGAAGAATTGTCTCCTGACAACCAGAGAAGGTTGTTCAGCTACTGTGCTGTATCATAAATCACACCTCTATGACTTGCCATCTGTCAGCCAGATTACACATGTTCAGAGTCCCATGTCAGCGTTTAAGTCAGAACACAGCATCTTTTCCCCAGAAATAATCATCAGCCCTGGAGACTCTTGCAGCAATACCCAGCCTCAGCCCTTTCCTCCAAACCTCCCAGCAGAGCAGAGCTGGCAGCACCAGGGGAGCAGGAACACCGCTGCTGGCGGGGCGCAGGGATGCAAAGCCCACATGCAACGTCTCCCCCCCAAAACCCACAGCTTTGTGCAGGGCTGGTGGCACCTAGCGTGGCAAACACCCCTGGGGATCAGCCACGGCACCCAGCCTTTGCTGCAGGCAGAGCCAGACTCAGCTGCTGAAGAGATGGGGACAGCACTGTCCCCAGTCTGGTGTGTGCTGATGGTCCCCGGAGTGTCGAACCAGCACTTGGACCCTCGCTGCCAGCACAGCCCAGCCCAGCCAGGGGGGAAAAGACTCAGTGCAGGGCACAGCTCCCACCCCAGCTTCACCGTCTGCACGTGCTACGTTACCCCTGCCTGATGACCCCCCTTTGCCAGGGGTAGTTTCTGGGGGTCTGGCTCCAGCACGGGCAGCTGCTGAAGCCTCCAGCTTGCTGAGGCAGCCGGAGAGCAGGCAGAGCAGGGTCAGGGTGTGCTGGCAGCCCGGCCCCCTCTGCCCGCAGCTCCACCAGCTTGCTGAGCCGTGGCGGGATGCAGGATCCCAGCACAAAGATCCGCTCAGCTGCCCTTTCAGATGAGGACAAGGGTCCGAAGCGCTGCCCTCCATCCCCTCACTGGCTGGGTGGGCGGATGAACAATGGCATTTCCCAAAGCTGACTTAGTACAGAAATACACAGGGACTCGATTCATCCCTCCGGCTTCACCAGCCGGGCACAGGCGTGAATCCGGCCGGGGGTTTGCAATGGCTCACCGCTGCATCCCCCACACCACAAAACTGGAAAGCAATGACAAGCAAAATCCCCATCCTCTCAGCTTCATGGCCCTCCCTGTCCCCTGTCGAGGCACTCAGAGGGACACTACGGGCTGCCTCGGCAGAAAGCGGCATGCTTGAGAGGTGTACGGCCATCAGAGCCAGTGTGTGCCCACAGAAGCCCTGGTGCTCGTGCAGCTCCTCACCCAGCCTCCAGCACTGCAAGACCTGACTGTGCCACAGCCAGAGTTGCAGGACAGACCATGGTCTGTGCCGACACCACTGCACCGTGCCACAGGTGGGGACGACCAAGGTCACATGGCAGTGCCAGTGTGGGCACCGGCATGGGACCAGCTGGCCATGCTCCTACTCCACAAACACACCCAGCCAAAGCCCTTGACACCACATGGGCACAAGCCATCCATCCCACAGACACCGTAGCCCAGGCAGGAATAACTCCCACTTGTTGCACTGCCTACCCCTGGAGTCGGGACTCAGCACGTGCTTGTATGTGGCTCTGAACTAACCTGGCTCCCACCAGCCTCCTGAATCAGCACCAGCCCCGGGACGAGCCATGCAGTGGCTGTGGGCAGCCCAGGCACTTGGCAGCAGGCAAACGAGCAGCATTTCCACCTAGTCCTCGCTTTGGGAACAGTCATTGCAAAACCAGCTTTTGAGCCGGGCTTACTCCCACGGGCATCCCAGCCACAGCTTGGCCTCAAGGCTGGAGAAGGGAAATCCCATTGTGAGGGAGCCGGACGCTGCCTTGGGGTGAGCAGGGCTGGGAGCGAGCACAGCTCCCTGCGCTCCCTGCAGCTGCCGGCTTCGGCTCCTGTGAGCGTTTTGTTTGCACAGGTGCAGTTAGAATAAAACAGAGGAAAAATCATGGAAGCTGGAAAGGTGCCTCGGAGCCGGCGGCAGAGAGAGGCTTTGGAAAGGGAAGGTGCCCGGCCGCAGGGCCGTGCACAGGCAGCCAGCCTCCAGGCAAGCACCGACTGCGAACGCCGCTCCAGCAAAGCCTGCTGACCGGCACGCTTCGGGCACGGCGCCCACCAACCATGGCTCCAGCCACAAGCGTGTCCCCGCAGCAGCAGCTGGGGACAGGAGCCCCGGTGAGCCAGGCAGAGCTGTGCCATGCTGCACCGCGCCAGAGAAGGACGCCTAGGAGCCGCGCAAGCGATGCTCACTCACCTGCACAGCCTCTGCTCCCTTCCCTCCACGTTCTGCTGGCCGCCTGCTGCTGGAGGAGCAGCTCATCTGAGAGTGGCTCTTGGCGAGCGTCCCCATCCCCATCCCCTCGACGTGCACAGCCGCAGGCACACTCCCATCCCGGCTGGGATCCCCTACTCCCACCCGCGCTGCCCGACCTCCTCATCTGCCACCTCCGCTTCCCTCACCCATCACCTCAGGTTTCTCACTCTGCTCTGTGCTTGCCTCTTTTTTTTTCTTTTCTTTCTTTCTTTTTTTTTTTTTTTCCTCCCAATCTTGTTTCTATAGAAACGAGATTAGCAGAGGGGGAAATAAAACAGCCCCATGTGACTCAGATTCCGACACTGAAGAATCTCCCGGTCGTTTGCCGGGGCTTTACATAAGCACAAGTCTGTGTGGGCTGGGCTGGGGGTCCCAGCTCAGATGGGGGACCAAGATGATCCAAGGGGGACTGGACTTGGCTGTGGGGTCCAGGCTTGGCTGAGGGAGAGAATGGGCTTGGCCAAGGGGACCAGGTTCAGCCGTGGGAACTGGGAGGGCTCAGCTAGGAGGGATCCCCAGGCAGAAGCCAGCAGCCTCATGCTCATCTCCAGGGTCTGCCAAGACCCCACCACTGGCTTTGGGCTTTCTGGGGTCCTCCTGATGCAACAATGTGCCCCTGAACTCCATGGGCATCCATGGAGGACACTGCAAACCCCTGTTACCCTGCACAGCCCTGCTTCGCTCTCTGTTCCTATTGAGAAGGGCAGAAAACTGCACCGATTCCAACCAAAACGTCTGGGATCCTTAGGTGAGCTGAGGAGGAGGAAGTCCCAAGAAGGAAGTCCCCTCTACACTGCTAGGATGTCCTGCCCCTGCCCTCACCACTTAGAGAAGTGGTTTTGGCCACTCTCTGATCTCCATGGGTTCATGGGGGACAACGCAGGGAGTCTGCTGAGCTGCAGACAGCCACATACTCCACTTCCTTCACATCCCTCTTCCTCATTCTCCTAAATCTGTGAGCAGTGCCTGGCGCTGGGGTGCAGAAGTCATGGACTTAGCTCTTCCACTTCTGTTTTGGGTCACAGGAAGCACAGGGCACTGCCTAAGCTCAGATGTATGCTGCACACCTCGGCTGCAGGTGAGTGGTGGATGGGGAGCACGGTGGACCCCTGCCCTCAGTGCGTTCCCTTCGCTCAAGGACAGATGCTGGCTGCACGTGGCCATCGCTGCATGCCAAGGTTGCCCACCCAGGGCTTGTGCTGATGAACCCCCCACATCTGCACATCTGCACTGTACCTCTGGGAGTTCAGGCTCCCCGAATCCCCAGATGCTGTCCAGGGCTGGAAATGAGAAGCTTGGGTGATCTCCTGCCAGAACACAACAATTCAACCCAGAGAGCAGCAAGGTGCCTTCCTCAAGGCAGTAGCCCAGGAACTCAGCTGGGTTCACACTCCCTACAGCAGGGCAGCAGAGAACATCTCAGGAGGTTTGGTCCCTCACCCAAAGGGCAGGGCATTGCCTTGGCACAGGGAGAGGAACTCATCTATGGCTTCTCCAAGTCCCTTGGTCTTCCTTCAGGATTCAGAGTCCCACTTCTCACACTGTGATTAGTTTGTGAGATCTGATGCTGTTACAGCCCAAGGTCTGCTTGAGGGCTATGACATTAGGAAACCTGTCCCCCCTGAGCATGGCAGTGTTGGAACAGCACATCAGTGGAACGGGCACTCATTTACCTCCATGGACAGCTGAGACAGCTGTGGGCAGCCACGATTTGAACAAGTGAGGAATTTGGGCATATCCACCCAACCAAACTTTTCCATGTGTTGTCACACCAGGTTTGTGAGCTGTGTGACATGCCAAGGTTGGGTGATGCTGCAGAGAAGGAGTCTCAGGCTCTTGCACTGCCAAGGGTATGAGTTCTGCGAGAGTGCTGGCTGACCCACCTGCCAGTAGTGGGTCTCCACAAGCTGAACCAGGCTGGTGGGACTGGGCAGGGCTGGTAGCGCCTGTTTTGACCAAATGAGTACTCCACCTGGAGGACTGTGTCCAGTTCTGGGCTCCCTGGGATAAAAAAGACAGCGGCCGCCTGGAGAGAGTCCAGAGAAGGGCTACGAAGATGATTAGGGGCCTGGAACATCTCCCCTATGAGGACAGGCTGAGTGAGCTGGGACTGTTCAGCCTGGAGAAAAGAAGACTTAGGGGGGACCTAATTAGTGTTTATAAATAACTTAGGCAGGGGATGCAGGGGGAATTGGCCAGCCCCTTTTCAGTGTCTGTGGGGACAGGACAAGGGGCAATGGCTGTAAACTGGAGCACAGGAAGTTCTGCACCAACATGGGGAAGAACTTTTTCACAGTGAGGGTGAGGGAGCCCTGGGACGGGCTGCCCAGGGAGGTGGTGGAGTCTGGTCTGGACGCCTATCTGTGTAATATGAGATAGGGAGCTGCTTTGGCAGGGGGGTTGGACCCGATGAGCTCTTGAGGTCCCTTCCAACCCCTATGATTCTGTGATTCTGTGATATCAGGAGGCATAAGCAGCACTTAAAGGCTGTCGAGGAGCGCTGCTTTGGCAGGCCTGGCTCTTCACAAGCCCAGCAGATGCAGACACCTAGGCTGACGCTGGGCTGGCCTCCCTGGGAAGGGCCTCGCTGGTCTCTGCAGGACCTGGCTCTGCAGCAAGGAGCTGGGCAGAGCAGAGGGATCCTCTATTTAAAGTACAGTAACAGGGTCACGAAAAACTTCCGCCAGCAAAAGGGCTTTGATGTGCACAGCTAATTATAGCTGGCATTATCAGCCTGCGTTGCAATTAGCGAGTCGGTGGCTACTCTCCGTTTCTGCTCTGCGACACGAGGCGGGTAGGTATAGCCAGGGATGAAAGAAGGGAAGTGTGTGGGGGAGAAGGATGGAGATACCCAGGTTTAAATATGCGGCACAGCTGTTTCTGAGCACTGTGAAAACTCAGGTTTTAGATGGAGGGTGTTTGTGAAGGTGACCATGGAAAGACACCCCACACATCCCTTCAGCACAGCCTCCACCAGTCATCTCAGCAGCTTCACGATCCTGCTGCCCACTCCTTCCCTCTCACCCTGACAGCGAGCTCTGCTGGCACCCTTCTGACATGCTCTGAGGTCCCACCAGACCCCTGGGTCCCGCGCCTCTGACCAGAACCCTCAGGCTGACTTTTCTGAGCTATCTGGAGGCCAGAGGAAAGCAGCATCCAGGAAGAAACCCAACCTCACATCCTACCTGCCCTTCCCAATGTCCATCCCCGTTGGCCCATCCTGTAGTCAGTACCACACCAGTTGCTTCACAACAGCTGAAGCAAAGGAAAGCAGCAACGATCCCTGGAAATGGATGGCATTTTTAGAATTTTTTTTCTCATTTTCTTTGAAAACTGGAGTTTTGTCAAGCCTGCAGCATCTACTGCAAAGAATCTGCTGCTAATCCAAGCAGAAGGAATCATCTGATGAGTCCCAAATTAAAATGTTCCTTTGTTCTGGCTTCCCAACATTGTATTTTAATACCAATGTACACTCTGAACGGAAGGTAAATTTGCATGTCCTTCCCCTAAAAATTCTCTTGCCAAAACAGTGATTTTATTCATTTGCATTTTGACAATAACAACTGTTCCCCCTCTGACCAACAGCTGTCTGCACAGGAACAGAGATGCTGGGCATGCGTGCCCGCAGCCTTGTGAGTCACACTGTGCCCTGGAGCCCCCCCCAGCATGCCCGTGCCCATGGTGGGGGGACAGGACCTGCAACAGTACCATCTCCCTCCCCAGGCATCAGCATCGCCCACAGGTACGTGCAATCCCGTTGCAGACCTGTTCCCAAGTGGACACAAGCCAGGAAGCATCCCATGGGCAAGCACAGCAAGGAGGCAGTGGGACATGCTGCTGAGAGCCCCCTCCCCCCATCCCCAGTGAGAAGAACAGGGCTGTGGGAAGAGGTGGGATGCTGAAGACAATTTAAGATGGTCTGGAAGTTTCCTCTCTCCAGACTAAGCAACATTTAGGCCGGGACCTCCATGCCTGCTACCCTGTCAGATTAAGACGCTGTTGTCTCCAAAAGGAGTGAGCCAAGAGCTCCTCAGTGCCTACCATCAACCATATCACCGATGGCCATCATCTCACAACAGCACGTACCAGTATTCCTCACCCTCAGGATTAGCTTAATCTACTCTCCAAACAAAAGCCCAACCACCTACAGACAACAATTAAATACAACCTCCAAAATAAAATGGGAAAAAATTCCTTTCCTTGGGAAAAATCCCCATCACTTTGCTTCTTTTTAAGAATTCTATCATTTCCACTTACTTAATGAAGATCTCACTCCTTCCTGAGCAGCAGGACAGAGAGCTTGGGCTCTTCCAACCAGGCTGTGTGAGCGTGCTCGAGTGTATGCCTGCCAAGGCAGAGAAACGTGCAGACTTGCTCCCTTCTTGCCAGGGGACAGGAGAGCTCTGCCTACAGCCCCAGAAACTCGCATTCAGAATTCCCCCCATGCCTAGCAATTAAAGCCTTTTATCCTAATTAAAAAGATAACAGGGAAAATAAAGAGAAAAAAAAAAGAGAAAGGGACCCCAAGAAATCTCTTTCCTCATGTGCAACACAAATCGATGGGTGAGGGGATCTCTAGGGGGGCTCAGCCCTCCCAGGACCTTCATCTCCCTCCACCTGCTCTGGCCGCTGCTCAGCCTGAGCCCGTACATGGCAAGGCACCGCCGTGCCATCCCAGCATTGCCTCCATGCCATCTCAGTATGCCCACCATGCTGTCCCCAGCTGCCCCAGCAGCCGTGCCTCCTGCCAGATCCCCCTTCTCAGGGGAGAAGCCGCCCCGGGGTGGGGTGAGGGGAACGTGCCGCTGTTTAGTCTGAGCGCTGCCCTCCCGCTGGAGCCGCTGGTGTTTGCAATGGCCCCGCACCCGCCGCGCTGCACACAGGAATGGGAAAGCTTGTTATTCTGGGCTGCCAGGCAGCCAGGCTTTTCCAAGCAGAGGAGAGGAGTGATGTGGTTAACGCCAGCCGGCCACAGAGCCGCAATGGTTTTCCTCTCTGGGCTGGCACCCACCTGCTCCAGCGGACCACAGGGCCTGCCACCATCGCTCGCCGTCGGGCAGGTGCCAGCAGCCGTGTGCGCACAGGGGCGTGCTCACATCCATGGGTGTGCTCACGTCCATGGGTGTGCTCATGCACGCAGGCAGGGACGGGAGAGGGGTGGCAGGGCATGAGCCTAGACTGCCCAGAGGCACTGGGACACCCACCCAGAAACGCGGCCCCAGCAGCATCCAGCTGGCCTGGCTGCTCGGAGATGGCGCGGAATAGGGCTGGGACGTGGCCCGTGGAGGGGGACACAGCCCAGCTCCTGTCTGTGCTGCTTCCTGCAAGAGCTGGGTGGTCAGGGGTGCTGGTAGCCCCCAAAGCACACTCAGCACCTCCATGCTTCACTCAGAGAGCTCCTCAAACTGGCAGAGTTCATAACATCTGTTAACCTATGGAAGAAACACACATTAAAACCCAGCCCATGGAAGACGCTGGGCTTTTTTTAACTCTTGTCTTTCTATCAAGCAAAGGGAAAAAGGACCAGAAAGCCAAAGCTGGTGTTCACCAGCACCATGTGGAAAAAAATCACTGAAGCATTTTTACGGTGAGGAGAACAAAGCCATAACAACTCCTCAGGGTACACACAGCCCTATCCTACCCCTGGCATTTCCTCTCCTACACAAAGTAAGTGGTTATCAGGGGCAGCTGGGCCATGCCACTGACCCTGCTCCACACCCAGCACCCTCCTCCCTGTGCCAAGATGGGCAGCTAGAAGATGCTAAAGGAAAAGTTCCCTCTCTCGTTTCCCTTTAGGTCTTGGGAGCTCATAAGGATTTAAATCTTGGCCCACTGTGCTCTCCTGCACCAGTGCATGGAACTGCGTCTTCTTCTCTTCCCTGTGTCCCCAGTCCTCCCTAGTCCAGTGAAAACCCCTTGCTACCCTGCCCAAGTCTTTCACCCACCAGCATCTCCCCTGCTTTGCCCAGCAATGAGCACAGGGATGCGGGACGTGGAACAAGGCGAAGTGAGAAAGGCATCCCTAAAGGCAAGTAGCTTATCCAAACCTCCTCCCAGTCCAGTAAGTCCCCTTCAAAAAGGCACGATGGGGCTTTACAAAGGTCGCCCTTGCAAGAAGGGGGGAAAAAGGCAGGAGAGAAGAGCCCTTGGCGTGCCTCCCCTCGCAGCCGCCTCCAGCCACCGCGTCTGCCCCACGGCAGGGAAGCGCCACAGAGGTTTGAGGGACTTGAAGGGATTTGCGACGCAATAAAAACATTCCTGCCTGCAAAGCATGAAACCCCAAAAGTTTATGGGAAACCACTGTCTTCGGGATGTCTGCATATCTTCAGGCATCCTGGGAGCTGTAGTTCAAAGAAACCAAGTAAAAGCAAGCGGCCGATAATGATGGTTTCTGGATGGAGGTTGTGTGACTATTGGCTCCCACATGAAAGCCTGAATTTCTGGGATGCTGAGCCCGTTTCTGCAGCCAAGTGAGAGGAGAGCTCCTCGGCGCCTGGGGCATGAGGGACTCCAGCAACGGAGCAGGGAGAGCGAGAGGCACTCGCCGCCCTTGGGGAAGAGCAAATGGCCTCGGCTCCGACACAAGCAGCCCAACAGCCAAGCGCAGATGGTTTGGAGGAAGGAGATGCTCAGCGGGAGCCAAGCAGGACAGGCCAAAGCCATAGCCAGGGCTGGGAACCTCACTGGGCTCTCTTAGAAATGTGGTCCCTGTGGGGGGCATGTCTCCAGTCAGCATCCAGCCGAGGATCAGCTGGGTGGGGGACCACAGCAAGGGACTGATCATGGGGATGGGAGCCTCATCCAGGCTGCCAGAGGACCCAGCACAATGGCTTTTGTCCGGTACTATGAAAATCGAAGGGTTCCTGTCTGGGCTGCATGGCCTACCTATGAGCTAACGTCTCCATGCCTCAGTTTCCCTGTGCACTCTTAGTATCCCACCATCCCCAAGGCTGCAGGGACTGGCCTTTGCTGTTTGAACGCTCACAGAGAGTGGAGCTCCTCAGAAGCCAGCTGTCTACACCACACCAACCCAGCATCATTAAATCACCATCAGGCCCATTTCCTCAGACCCCACGAAGGACAGCCGTGCCAGCCAGCCCCAATGAAAGGCATTTTATTCTGACACAGGAGCCTCTTCATGCAAGAAAGTGACCTCCCAGCATGAGAACCAACAACACTTGATGTCCTCCAGATGAGGCAGTTCACATCAGCAGAGCTCCCACATCTAAAACGCCCCTTATGCACGACCACACTGAGCGCGGCGGTGAGGAACAGAGATGTGGGAGGGCTGCATCTCATCCTGCACTGAGCCTGGAGTGATCCAAAGAGACAAGAGACTTCAATTTCCAACTAAGGAATCCTGCAGCAATGACCACAACTCTGGGCAAAGCCAACACTAGAGAGGTGAACCACGGCAGGTGACCCTCTCACCATGAGCCCAGATTTCACATCAGACACAAGACTGCTCCACAGTTGTGCAAGGCCTCCTCCACCAGCAACGCCTGCCAATGCAAGCAAGACACAAGCATGATTACAAACCCATGATGTAAGATTTTGCACCAGCTGACTCAAAACCCCAGCACGGTGTGCTCTGCCTGAAGTCTTCAAAAGTCATTTCAGACACTTAGAAAGCAAAGGGTCAGCAGTGAGAGATAAATCACGGTAGGGTTTGTCCTTGCAGAAAACCCATAGCCCTGAAGAATCAGGAAGAGGTGGATTATTCACACTGGCAATAGCAGCATGGATGCTTTCCAGGTGCCTTGTCTCCATCCTCCTCCACAGAGCACATCACAGGTTGTGGCTGAAAGCGCATCTCAGTACACAGCAAACACTGCCTGTGCTGTGGGGACACTATGGGAGGCTGGTCCTCCCAGGGACATCACCCTTCACCACCTGCTGCAACTTCATTCAGGCTGTCATGGAGCAAGTGCTTTCCAGCTTCTGAGCAGAATGTCTTTTGATGGGCCCAGCCAGCATGTCCACAGGGTGCTTCGGTGGAGAGCTGAGTTTCTAGAGGCTTTGCACAAAGACATCACTTTTTTGCAGAGCTGGGCCCAGCTGCTCTGGAGCAGAACAGCTGCTGGAGAAGTTTCCGAGCCGGTTGTGCTTCTCACAGACAAGCTGCCATGTAATGTGCACTGAAATGGTCAAGGCCTCAACAGGTATGTTGGGAGACCTTGCCTCCAAGATGTAGGGCATTGAGCTGGTGCCTCTTCCTTCCCTTTCCTTGACTGCCAAACTCACACAGCGATCCAGATTTCCCCTGGAACTACATCCCAGAGTACTGAAAGGACCCAATGGGTGCAGCCTCCTCCCAGCTCCGAGGTGACTCGGCCCCACTTGGGACGTACCCCTTCTCTGGCGGGAAAGGTCCCAGCAGGCAGCTGGTCTCCTGACTCTCCCCAAACCAGCAGCTGGATCCAGTACCCTCCAATACTCCTGCGTCCTCAGGATGGGGCTGTGCTGCTAACACCTAGAGGTCAGCATCTGGGATGCAATGGCAGCACTTGCTCCACAGCCCCCAGAGCAGACCAGTTGGAGGCACAGGCTTGCAACAGTTGTCCCAGCTCACTTCAAATTCCAGTCCAGTGTCCTCAGTCTGTTCCTCAGCACCGATAAAACCCACCTGAGGATGATGGTAGGGGCTTCAGGAGCACAGCATGGGCTCAGGAATTGCAACCACCTCCCATCCAACCCCCAGCCAAAACACAACCCCCCCAACGTGTGCCCCCAACACCTGTGGCGCACATTGTAGCTTCACCTCCGCCCTACAATCTCTCGTACCTTAGGTCTTCTGCTGCTTGACCCTGTTGTAAGGGTTCTCATTGCTCCATGAGCCCCAGCAATGGGTATCTCCAGAGCAGAGCCTCAGTAGGAGCAGGAGGCTGCTGATACAGCCCGTTTCTGAAAGGAAAAGCAACCATCTGGGTTGAGAGCATCTCTCAGCAGCCCGGAGGAACACACGCACGCCGCCACGCTTTGATACAGGTTGGCTCAGTGCTCCACAGACACATAACATGGGCCTTCTGCAGCCATTGCACTGAGCCTGCTCTTTGAATTAACGCCGCTCTTCAGATCAGACTGAAAATGCTGACGTCTGTCTATTATACCAGGAGTCGTTCCCAGAGCTACTGTCTCTTTTTCCAAATGAGCCAAAGCAGCAAAGGGTTATTAACCAGGGAGAAAATGAGGACAGGAAGGGAACGTGCTGTTCTTTGATAGGAACTGTGCTAATGAACATTACAAAAATAAAGATCAAGAAAAACCTCAACCCTAGAAAAGCTCCTGTCAGGCCCCAAAGCAAAACAGCCAAGCAAGGGGCTGTGGCCCAAGCATCTCGCAGCACCTGGTACCGTGTGCAGAACTTTCTCCTCCAGCACCAGGTTGCTTGATTAAAGTGAAGCCCAACATCACAGAGGCGCCTCAGCCCCTCTGCCAATCCCAGGGATGATTTCAGCCAACCACAGCTCGATGGGGACAGAGAGCACTGTTATGTGACTGCTGATCGATGGCTTTGCATGAGCCACCAAGAGCACTGTTGAAGGCACCAGCCCCTGTCTTCTTTGGCCATTGCCTGGGGACGTGTGACCACGCCACGGCATCTGTTCTCCTTACTCCTCCTTGCAGTTGGTTAACCCATGGAGAAAAAGAGGAGCTGCCACACCAGAATGTTCAGGCCCTGCTGCTGCAAGGGGATCTAACTCTCATGGCCTTGCGAGTGGCTTTCAGGTTTGCTTGAATTGTTAGCTTTGGTTCCCTCAGCTGCTGAAGGGACTCTGCTTTTACAGGGCCAGGTCCAACAAAACACTTAAGCATGTGCTCATCTCCCAGGGTAAGAGTGCCCCACGGAGATCAATGCTTCAGAAAAACACACTGTCCTGGATCTGGGCCACGGTGATGGAGCTACCACCACCAAAGCCACACCTGAATGGGACCTCCCAGTGCTCTCTCTCCCCAGGAAAAACGGCAAGCCTATACTGAACATCAACCTATATTTTAGGTGTTTAAAAATAAGCAAACTTACCCTCCTCTACAAAATAACAGAAATCCTGGAAAAAACAGAGCACAAACTGTACCTTCACACATCCCCCACCGAGCGCCAACCCAGGGCAAGAAGGAGGAGGCTAAGTCCAAAGAGTGTCGTATTTTCTAACGAAAACGTTAGCAGAGCCCTGGAGCTGGTGGTGACAGGTAAACTCGCTGCAGGGAGCCCCCGGGCTCCCAGCGCTGCGCCGGGCTCAGTGGGAGATGGGGGGGAGTGGGGGTGGGGGGTGGACCCCAGCGGGACAGATACTCTAAATTAGGAATGAAAACATTCCCCCCCCCTGCTTGGCAGGAGGGTATGCTCAAAGTGAGCCCTTGTCTGGGACAGCCAGCGGGCGAAGCGAGGCGACGACGACAGCTCCGCCGGAGTCCAAAATATACTCGCAACTTGTTTTGAATTACTTTATGCAGGGCCTTAAAAAAACCAAAAAGCCACGCTTAAAAATTTCCATCCAACCTGGCTGCAGAGCTGCAGGGGGACCCTGGGCTTTGTCTCCCTGCAGCCAGCACCGTGATGCTGATTTGAATCTCTTCCCCTGGGTAGTGAAATGAGAGGAATCGCAGGGAGGGCAGTGCTGGGAAGAGCAAAGGGTGACAAGAGCCACCCGCCACGTTTCGACAGGGATTCTGAGCGATGCTCCCTGCCAGCACCCTGGTCTCTGCAGGGATGGTTGCCCTGGACCCCATGGACCCATCAGCCTTCGAGAATTTGCTCCACAAGCACTGTGGTACAGCCCCTGACGGTGTCGTCGAGAGCTCCTGCTCATGGCTCAAATCGACACGGCTACATTGCAAACCAAAGGGAGAGGGGAAGGAAGAGTCCCTCGAGGAATCTGCAAGGCGCTGGAGGAGCTAAAAATAAACATCAACAAGAAGTCCATCTAGAAACAGCAAGCTAAAATCCCAACAATAGAAGGTTGCCAGCCAGAGGTGGGAGGATGCCCAGCACCCCGCATTCCAGCTCTGCCTGACGAGCCTTCCGTGGAGAGCAGGGGTATGGAAACCCCTGTGCATGTTGCTGTGGGACCAAGGGGGCATCGATGCCTCTGGAACAATGGTGGGCTACCTGCAGCACAGCACAGCTCCCAGGCAGGGAAATATGGCACTGACAGTGGCTTTTGTCTTTGTGTTTCCAAATTATCTCTAAAGATGGGCCAGCCGACTCTGAAGAACCAAGATGCTTACGCCAAACTCCCCTGTCCCTGGGTTGCTCCCTTCCAAACTCCAGAAACAAAGCCAAAACAGTCCTTCCCAGTGCTGGTCACCATCTTTCCCACATCCCCCACATGAGATCAGTCTGGTCTCTGTAGCTATCAGTGCTTGGCTCTGCTATTTGCCCCCTTTCCAGGCCCACCTCCCAAGGCTGCATGCCCTGATCCAGGCTTTCCACCCTCCTGAACATGTGCCATTGCAGACAGAAACCTCAGAGCGTGGGCCACGGTGATCTCACAGCTATAAGGCAACAGAAACATTCTTGG
The DNA here is from genome assembly GCA_013400835.1 of Zapornia atra. NCBI lineage: Eukaryota > Metazoa > Chordata > Aves > Gruiformes > Rallidae > Zapornia > Zapornia atra. The sequence continues at coordinate 263,951 of VZTU01027274.1, read as the reverse complement.
AAAGTGTATAAAGGCCTCTGGATGGCAACCCATCTGCAATGTGAACTTCAAATATGGATTTCAGGGCTTCACAGGACCAGAAAAATCCAGCCTGGGTGTGATCACGGTAGATGAGAAGGGCGCAGAGCTCTGGGTTTACCCACCAGAGACTTTCAAACCCAACAGAAGGTCCCAGTACAAAGGCAAAAATGTGTTCTCATCCTCCATATCCCCAGTGCCTGCAAGGGACAATGCATCCCCGGGGTAGATGGGGGATCATGCTTGTGCCACCCCAACCCACCATGCCACCAGCGGCGGCCAAGCAGAGATGCGCTGCTCGCACCCAGCCATCCGGAGGACCAACATCCTCCACCCATCCCCACCCCCGACACTGGCACAACCCAACCCTGGTTACACAGGGCAGAGCTGGAGGGACACCAAGCAAGGACAGGCCACCTGGGAGCGGGAGGAGGTAATTCGATGACTTGCACTTGCCTCCCCCGCCCCTCGGCGTCAGGCTCGGGTGACTAATGCTCCAGGAAGGGGATGCTGCTCTCCTGCAAGGATACACGCTGCTAATCCCGCGGATTTATCTGTCACTTCCGCAGCGGCTGCAGGAGCCAGCACCAACCCCGCCAGCACCAACCCCGCCAGCTCCCGAGCGCTCCCGTGGGAATCCTGTACTCCCAAGTGTGCTCTGCTCCATGCCTGCCTCCTGGCTTCCCTGTCCCCCGTCACAGCACCTCCTGTCTCCCTCTCTTTCAATCTCTAGGAGGAAAAAAGGCTGTTGATGGGGTGTTTGTTTAAATAAAATGAGCTGGAAGCAAATGGGAGCCTCTCCAGCCTAAAAGTGAGCTGCGTGGGCTTGGAGGGGAGAATAGGAGTACAGCGAAGTCGGTGCAGACACAGGGGATAGCACTGTGAGGGCAGGGAGCCATGGCAGCTCTTGAGTCCTCCGCCAGACAAAGCTCCCAGTGACCACCAGCCCCAGGCATTCAGAAGTGCATCCCCATCCCACTGCTCCGTCCAGGCGCCCGTGTCCCCTCCACCTCCATGAGTGAGCAGGGAGCAGCAGCTCACCCTGACCTGCCTGTTGCTTGCACATCCAGCACCCCACCTCCAGCTCCGGAGCAAGGGCCCTGGGGGAGCTCAAAGGGACACAGACACTGTCCCCATGGACAGCCCCTGCCCCAGCCAGCGCCAGCTTTTTCCCTGGACCCCCAGGGGCAGGTAACCTGCAGCTGGTGACAGCCTACGCCGTGCAAGTGCTGGGGCGTGCAGCTCGGCCATAACCCAGCTCTCCAGCTCAGGAATGTCCAAATAAATACAGAAATGCATAAAAAGGCCATAAATAAAGTTGCCTGAGATGGCTGTTTGTCTCCCGCCTGGCCAGGACCCCCTCTCCCCCGTTGCTGTTTGCCTTGGCAGATGACAGCTGGGTAATTTGTTTCCATTGCAATGAAGTCCTAATTAACTGGAATAAACTTTTTACACTAAGTGTGTTTATTTAACAAACTGGCTCTTTCAGAGCCTCACCGAGACCTGATTGATGCATTTGAGGGGAGTGGAAACACGCTGGGTGCTTGGACATTAAAGCTGCAGTGTCTGAGTAGGCCAGGGCTGAAAGGGCTCTCTCTGTGTTTGGGAAATCAAAAGTGACACCTCTGATGTCTGGACAGGGACGGGGATTTCAGCATGGCCTTTGTGTACAAATATTTAGGATTTTCACAGTCGGTGTGGCCAACACCCCCCTCCAGTGCCCCCGTTCTTCAGGAGTCCAGTGGCTGGCAGATCCCCCAGGACCACACTCAGCACTGGTGGGACAAGGTGGGACCTGTCATACTGGATTTGTTTCTGACTGCAGAGAAACATGTCAGGATGTAGGCAATCCCTCCTGGTGAGAGAACTGCTGGCTCCAGCCAGCCAACAAAGTCCCAAAGGTGGGACTCCATGGCATGCTCTCGGTGGAGCAGCATCAATGACTTCAGCAGTAGCCATGCTGCCTCTTCCCCTGCCTTCACAGCCTGGCTTCATCGCTTGGGAAGCCAGTAAAGCACAGCAGGAAAAACAAAACATTTATAAACCAGTCCAAGGTAGTTCAAAACCAACTTCTGACAGTGTCTAGTAACACTCACCAGCTGCAGGGATACTGAAGCTCGATAAAAGCGCAGAGGCAGAGTCCTCCTCATCCTCAGAGCCATCCACTTGCCCTGGAAATGGCAAAGCCACGCAGGCCCATTGCAGAACAGGGATCCAGCACAACCAGGCTTGGCAACCTGACCCCAGTGCAGGCAGTCAAGATGCCTGTGTCCAGGCAGAGGGGCTTACTGGGACCATCTGGGAACAAGGGAAACATCTGGAGGTAACAGCTCTTGTGCTGTCCCTTCTTTGGGAAGATTGTTGCTGAGAGCTGAAGGACCCTCAGGACAATGCTAAACCCACGTATCTGCTAGACGGTGGCCTAGGAGCCAGGACAAAACCTTTGATTAAAAGAGGGATAAAAGGAGGAATACAGTGGGGAAAAGATGACCAAACTACCATCAGCACTGTGCCCAAGGCAGGCACCAAGGACTGTCCTGCCAGCTCCAGCGGGACTGCCCATGGGGTGCAAAGCTGAGACACCACACAGCTCCATGGCAGGGCCTGGGCCATGACAAGCCCTAAGCTGGAGCTGCACTTCAGCTGTCTAATGAGATAGCTGTATGAATAATAAGCACTTCTGGAAAACAAAGCATCTCTGACATCCGAGGGGGAGCATGAACGCAGCTGAGCTTTCCAGCTTTCCCTCCCTGGGTGCTTTTTCCTTCCAACCTCACAGCGCTGAGGAAACCGGCAGCTCTTGCTCGAGCGCTGTCAGCTCCAGAGGTTTTCTCAAGGCATTCAAGCTTTTTGGAAGGCTTGGCTTTTCTATTTTGAAATGTAAAATGGGGTTTTGTGAGCTGTGGGGTTCCTTTCTCCTCCTTCTCTAGCCCATTTCCTCAAAGCACCGTGTGCATTTCCATTCACTGTGGGACAAGAAGGTGTTTTCTTTTGGCTTGGGGTCTGGCAGATCCCCCCACAACCCCTCAGTTAATGTGCCCCAAAGTCTCCCCTGTCCCTGCTGTCCACAGCTTCAGTCAAGTATTTAATCAGGTATAAATATCATTATCCAGTGTTTCTTCAATAATTATTACAGGCTCATCCCACCTTCAGCTGCATCTTCTGGATATGTTGAAAGCCACCAGTGGCCAGAACTGATGGCAGAGATCCAAGCTAGCTGCCCAGGCTCCCTACACGCTTCTGGAGGAGGAATTCATTTCCCCATCAATTAGATGGTGATGCTGGAGATCATAGTGCCCTTTCACACGATGTCCTGAACCTAAAGAGACAACCAAGCACCTGCACACCACCGTCCCCTCCTGCTGGACGTCTCCTGGGAGTCACCATGCTACCCTGAATCCTACTTTCACCCATGCCAGAAACCTGTGGGAAAGCTCCAAGCCTCAGCTCTCACCTCTGCGCACACTGCCTCAGCAGGATGCAGGGAAGACAAAGCATTTTCCTTCTTTAATGTCCTTAGACACACTGTTCCCTCAGCAAATTAGCACTATCTACATGTCTCCCCACAGTCTGCTCGGTACAGCCCAGGTAAATCAGCGTGCTCAGTCTGATTACCCTACCCAGAGCAAAGAGCCAGAGGAGAATCACCAATGCTGCTGCTCACAGGGACCTGGCTGATTGCTCTCAAGGCTAATTCTGTCCTCATTTCCACCACCACCAGTGAATTTTGCTTCTTGGGAGCAAAGGTGGCTCGGAAAAGAGCTGCAGAGCACACTTCAGACATGGTCCCAGCCAGAGCAGGAGACAACACTACACACTGAAGCACTCAGCTACTACCCAAGTTGGCCACGGTCAGGGTGGTCTTGGATGAGGATGAGCTGCTGAAAAGAGCACAGGCTGGTGCAGCTGCTGATGGCTCTGTGGCCCAGCTATCACTGCAGGTGAAAGCATGGAGAGAAACCACCAGGACAGTGTATGTGAATAAAAAGACAGATTCATCTGCGGTCGTTCCAGGAAAGAGCATCAGAGGTCTCGCTCGTGCTGCCCCAATGGGAGAAGCAGCAAGCTCTGGAGATGATGCGTGGTGGGGAGGTTGAGAAAGGAGCATGAGGAATGGGAGATTTTCACTCACAAGCAGAAGTTTAATGCAGTTCACCTACTGAAACCTGCCACGGTGATTTACGTGGTCAGCCATCTGCATGGGAGGGGTGGCAGGGAAGGAGGAAGAGGGCACTTCAGACTTTAATACATGCCATTCTATTTTTCTTCTTTAGAGTTACAGCTCTTTTAGCTGTAAATACTTGAAGAAATTCAGCCTTACCCTCTCACCAAAGCCTGGAAAGAGGCACAGAGCATCACACCTGAGACAGCCCAGGACCTCAACCCTAGAGACATGTTCTCAACGGACAGAAAGGACGCGTTACAAAGGATGTGGGGTTGAGAGGTGCATGCTGGAAGACTCACGGAGCTATGTGCATTTCTAAGTACTGGAGTTGGTAGCTTCCCAATGCAGAAGTTAATGCATGGCTGGCAACGAAAGGTCAAGCCATCACCAGCTGTCTAGGGACAAGCCCAGGCTGGCAGCAATCCCCGTGGCCAACGGGAAGATGGGGCCTGCAGCATCGTGCACACTCGGTACTGAGAAACGGCTGTTTGCACATCCCAGGAGATGGGCTAAGACTGAAAAAAAATGAGTTCTTTAAGGAGAGTTTGCTGAATATCTGCAAAGTCCCAATTCCACAGTTAGGAAAACGAGCAACTCGCTTGAAAATCCTGTTTGCTAAATGAAGGCTCAGAGTGGGAACAGGATGTAGAATACAGAGTGGGAGGAACAAATGAAAAACGACAGCGCGGAGAAAACTGCTAAGGGAAACTAAGGAAGGGGAAAATGCATGGCTGGACTTGTAAGATCTACTATTAGTAGCCAAATTTTAGCACGAGGTCAGTGTTCAAGGAGCAAAAGGACCATTTTTTAAGCAGAGACTGTGGAACTGCTCCTAATGACACAGAAAAAGCAAACAGAATCAGCAGACACTTCCTCTGTTCAGGGAAAAAAGGAGAGGGAAGTCCTCCGAGGAGAGATGAAGCTTTCCTAAACTATTAGTATCCTCACCTACATCTAAGGTGGCCAAATAGCACTAAACAGCCAGTGCAGATATTGTGCACCTGATGGTGGGGAGGGTTTTTCCAGGCTCCACTGCTTGTTTTGAGCAAACTTGGGAGCTGCCGCATCCAGATGGCAAATGGCCCCTTCACAGCGACGCTCACACCCAGCAGTGAAGATGACCTAGTTAACTACTAAATGGTCAGTCTGATAGAAGACCTAGAAGCCAGGGCTCATCTGGAATTAAACTAAGAAATAATTAAAGGATGTAAGTTATAATTAAAGTCAGTCGGTGCGTCTTTGTGGAAAGGAGAGCTTGTCAAATGAGCCCCACGTCACTCTTCAGCCAGCACCGGCTGAGCTGAGAAAGGCACGCTGTACCTGAGGGCTGCGCAGGCAGAGCGCTAAGTGCTTCTTGACATCCTGAGTTTAGGAGATAGTACCATACAGTGTCAGTAAAGCTCGTTAAATAGATGAAGAGCCGGCTGACAGGTCTCAGACAGAAGCCGTCAATGGGGAATCATTAGCGAGGCTCCGCCGGGACCGCGCTGGTCGATATTCTCATCGATGATCGAGAAGAGAACACAGAACCCTCGCTCCAAAAAATCAGCAGATGACAGGAAGATTGATGTAACGGTAAATATTGATGAGGAGAGAGTGAAATGTGGGTTGCTCAGTAATGCTGAGCCCATTCAAACACTTGTATATGTTAATGCAGCCCGGCGCAGAATGACACACCTACGGAGAAGGATTTCAGGCCGTATTTATGAACAGGGCCTGGATCCCAGACAAGAGAGAGCCTCCAGAAAGGCTCAAGGGTCACCACGGGTGAGCAGCCCAACACAAGGCCCTAATGTGATGCTGGGATGAAAAAAGCTGATGCAGTTCTTGGGGGAGAGGAGGGTTACACGTATTGAGACCGACAGAAACGCTCCCGCAATTAAGATGCCCACGTTTAAAAGGGGACACTAAAAAAGCTGAGAGGCTGGAGAGATGAGTCACAAAATTGATCCGAGGGCTGGAGAAAATATCCTGCTGCAAAAGATTTGAGCTGCACTGAGTTTATTGACAAAAATTCTGCACACACACCCCCTCTCCCCACCAAACCAGAGCAGTGCCAACCACTCTGATCCAGCGAGATGTGCAGGGAGATGGGGATGGGACCTGAAGCCCAACGAGTTCGAATGAGTCTCGGTCCAGGATTAGATGCCTCCTGGAGGTGCCCAGAGGCTTAGATATCTCACAGAGGGCAACCACAACCTCTTCAGCTCAAGGAGGGGCGTGTGGGCAGCATTTACATCCCTGCAGTACAAGGGAGGCCAAACTTTGTGATCCAAGAGATGCTTTCATACCTGCAGCCCACACAAGCAAATCCCAAGGTAACTGGAGCTCCGAGGCTCACCCCTGCCATGCACCACACTGGAGACGCGCGACGCTGGAGATCACACTGGCCGTGAAGCAACGAGGAGCCACCAAGCAGCAATGATGGGTGCTAACTGCTCAAAGGTGAGAGTCAGGGCTAGAGGCCCTGCTAGCTGTGAGGAGTCCCTGCCAGGTCTCGTGCCAGGTAAAGGACTTCTCACAGCTTTTGAAGAAACACCAGCAGAGCCAAGCAGGTTGGGAAACTCCTCAACCCAATTCTGCCTCTTGGTACCTGGCCGTGGGACCAGCGGCTGCTGTGGGTGGGAGTGTTACCTCCCATGCCAAAAGCATCTCAGTGTTGACTCACTGCAGCACACACTTTGCTCTCTTGCTTACAGGAGAACACAGCCTTGGTTATTTTGTTACAAAATGCCCATCTTCCTACGCTAGATTCCCTTTTCATGATTAATGCAGAGCCTAGCAAACGAGGCAGGGCTGCAGCTGGTGCATAGATGGCTTCTGTGCCGGTCTCAGCTCTGAGCTGGCAGCATCGTCCTCCCGTCCCAAGAGAGGGGAAGGCAACCCTGGGTTCAGCGCAGCAGGGCAGGCAGATGCCATTTCAATGTCTCCATCAAAGGACCAAGGACCTCCAGCAACCAGGCACCAAGAAGCAGAAGCACGGAGAGGTACCCCATGGGGAGAGAGGAGATCCAGAGGCACTGCAGAGGGACCCAGAGGCACTGCAGAGGGACACAAGCTGAGGACCAGCCCGAACCTTGGCTCCATGGGGACAGAAGCCCACCCAACACTACTGGGAACGTGCCTGGTTCATGGGAACACGCAGCCCTCAGTCGGGAGAAAAGCACAACATAAAGACACAGAGTCTTTGAGTGGCAGTGCTGGAGATGGGGAATCAGGGTTTGTAATTGGACTGAAACAGAAATTACAGGGGGGAAATCAAAAACCCAACCCTGCTTTGGTTTAAAGAAAGGGGCTGGGGGGATAGGAGAAAAAAAACCCTTCAAGTTTCTATGACAACCGGCACAGTAAGAGCCTACACCACAACCTCACTTAACACATTAAAAGCTGCACAGAAACAACTAAAACCAAAACTTTGCTGTTTGACCAGGCTCAGGAGGGCTGTTCCCAAATAGAGAATGACCACACTGCTGGGGGGCTGTCCAGCATTCCCCCAGCCTGGGCACCAGGAGCAGGGCAGCAAGGGTTCAACAGCTCCAATGACTCCCCTGGGTTTGAGGGGCCACCAAAACCAAGTGGTTCTTTCTCTTGATCTCCCTTAGGCCAAGATATTGAGCTCTGTGCCATCCGAGCCTGAGGCAAAGAGCATCTCTGTCCTCATAAAACTGGATGTCAAGCAGCCCACCACAGTCCCCCAGCCCCAACAGATGTAGGGCCCCAGGTCGGGCGCTCCCACACAATTAGCAAGAAGAAAGGAAATGCCATAGAGTTGCATTCCTTTGTACTTTACAGAAATGGTCCTTGGTGGCTCCTGTCAGACACATCGCCCAGTGCTGCTCTCCCAGGCTGCCTGAGGTTGGGGGCAGCAGCAGCAGAGGCAGGTGTCAGCACTGGGCCCCTCTTGCTATGCTGGGCACGGATCCTCACCAGCCTTCCCACTTCAAGAGCACACAGTGATATTTGCCTGGGCAGATCACCCAGCTGCCACAGGGTGAGCCAGTGGGGCTATGGCCTCCTCCATCTCTGAGCTTCCAACCCACCTCTGCCTGCTCTTGTCAAGGCTGTGTCCTGTTCCCTCCACAGCCACAGAGCTGGAAGCTGGAAAATTTCATTGGGAAAACAAAGCCAAAGCACTGCAAGCAGACAGAGACGTAGGCTATCCTTCTGCCCCATCGCAAGGCCCTGAAGTGGCACATCTGCACCTCTCTGGGAGCTGCCACGGCTGCAGAGACTGCACAGCCACAGCCTGGCACACCACAGCACCCGTCGCCCTGCAAGCAGCATCAGGGCAAGGAGCAGCACCAGCCCCCTGAGCAGAGCCCTGCTCCCCAGAGCAGCTGCATCTCCAGAGCCTTTCAGGGCTGAGGGCAGCTCGCTGCCACGCCACGAGCGACCTCTCACCACTTATACCCCTTTCTTCCAACCCATCGCTCCGCTGCCTTCTCTGCCCCAGCTCTGCTCTCCACGCCCAGACTGGCATCTGTTGAACCATTATGTTTCTCTGAAAGAACTTTCCAGGATTCCCTTCCTTTCCCTGCACTCAGAGAAGCTTAAAGCTCTTCCACCAGCCTGCAACTCAGGCTCTGAATCCCCTAGCCAAACCCCAGGGGAAATATTGTTTTAAGCTTGCTGTAAAGTTTCAGTGGCCCAGACCCTGCTGCTAGGATACCTCGACCAGCATCATAATCTTCTTTGCTTAATTACATTGTGTGTGGAGGAGTTAACTCCCTGTCTCTTCAGAAAACTGCCTGAGCCAGGATCTGGGGTTAGAAGCTGGGGACCCAGGCTCGTGGTCCCTTCCAGAGGGCTCTGTTCCCCTTCAACTGCCAACCCACAACCATCCAAGGGGCGCCCACCCAACATCTCTCTTCCAGTGCCCCTGACTCTGCCACCCTGCAGAGATGCTGGTCTTGGCACTTCATCCTCTCCTACAACTGAAGCTGGGAGAAGCATTCTCTGGCCTTGTGAAGGCAGTTTTGGGGCAGCTCCTTGCAGTGTTGTGCCTGCCGTGGCTGCAGGACAGAAAGGTGGTCTCAGCACTGCTTCTCCCACCCCACCGCTTCCCTGGCATCACCTGCACCATCTCTTCCCTTCCCCCCCACCTTTCCCTGTGTGTCCTCCTCCCACTACTTGGCACTTTGCAGGGGATGGCTGAGCGACTTGAAGAGCATCCCAGCTGAATCACTCCCAGCCACCACAAAAGAAGCAAAATGCAGCATATATGTGTGTTATTATTGTCATTACTATAACGATTATGCCTGAGTTAAGGAGGCAATGAAATGAACACCCAGCTTAGGAACACATCTAGCTTATTATGATGGTCCTTAATGCTTCCAAGATGTAAATACCCATTTCTAGATCGTTAAACCCACCGTGGTTTTACAAGATAATGATTCAGCACCAAAATGCTCACTTTCATCTAAGTGCTGGCAAGGAAAGGTTTTAGTCTAAGAGATGCGATGTTCTGCCTTAAGAGCAGGGTGACAACGAATTAGCTGCAGAGACATCTTGGCATAATGAAGGCTGCAAGGCAAAACAAACATGAGCTGCTGCTTTATGTAAGGTGGTTTCAAAGGTTCCTTGCGCGTTTACACGTCTGAGGCTGGAGCACAGAAGGCGGGTGGCAGCCTTTAATCCGGGATGGAGATGGGGCCATGAGATGCCTGTAGAAAAGGGCTGTGGGATGCTGCTGGAGCAAGACATGGGCTCTGAGACATCAGCTTGTCTAAGCATGGCCACATCATCCTGAGGGACTGAACGAGCGGCTCAATGGAGAGCATTTTGTGACACAGCAGTGTCTTTCTTGACACCTCAAAGTGCCTGGCAAATATTAACTGCTCCCAAGTGACGACTCTCTTGACAGATGAGCGTTGGTCTCAGCAGAGGAGACAGCACGGGGAGGGAGCGCAAGCAGCTCCTGCAGCAAATCAGTGATGCTTTAATTAAAGCCAGGTATTTCAGGCTATATTTGAGAGGGGGGTAGAATTGTTAGCACTACCAACATTTCATTCTGGGCTTGAAGAAACTGAGTTCCAGTCGCTGCCTGACACTGAAGAGCGAACACATGCCAGGGGGGATTAGCAAACGCACCAGCCTTTCTCGGTTCCTGACAAGACACTTCCAACCAGACCTGCCAGGAGAGTTAGTAAGCAAAAGCTCCCCCAGGAGAACCTATTCCTGTCTCTAAGCATGGTGTCCCTGGGTCTTCAGCCAGCAGGTCCTCGCTCAGGAAAATGCCTTCACAAAGAGGTCAAGGGTCGTCTGTCAGGAATTTGGAAGGACCTCTGAAAGCCTGGCCACGCTGACAACACTACAGCTGTCCTAGCAGCTTCCAGAATTGGGGTGACAAAGCAGCAGGCAGCTCAGGGGCTGACTCAGGCTATGAGGTGTTTCCTCCCTGGTCCCTGCAAACACCAGGCAGACCCCAGAGGGAGTGGGGCGGCAGGCAGGCAGTGTTGCGATGGAGGCATGCTCCCAAACTGCATCAGGTGAGAGTGACTAGGTTGGGATAAATTGTTGCACCATCAGAAGGACCTGCTTTGGAAGCTCAGGAAGGTATCTGTACCTGTTCACACAGGACAGCTGGAGCAGCCAGTGTAGGTAGGGGTACCCAGGTGATGGTCACTGCTGGACTCGTGGCCATTCCCAATACGCCAGGCTCCTTCCCTGGGTATTTCAGCTACAGGAATTCTTTTTCAAGATGAATGCTTCAGTGTTTTCAGCTCAGGCTGCAGCCTTTCATTTAGCATGGAAAGGGGGAACATTATCTCCCAGGAGTCACAGCTCCTGACACGTGCCAACTCTTGCAGGAGCACCCTCACTGAAACCCTTGGAAGTAAAACTACCTCCCCCACAGTGGGCAGCAACATCATTTCAGCACTGGCACCTCCATCCTGGCATCTCCAACTTCCTGCAGCTGAGGTCCACCTTCACTAGTCTCTGTGTGCTTGCCACACTACATTTAGGGCAAGCCAGCAGGAGATCTGTACCTTAAAACCTCTCAGATGGACTGTGCAGAGGGGAAGAGCCCCGTGTAAAGGCCATCAAAGGCTGGAGGGTGAAGTGAGACACTTCTCCACACCCTTGGTGAGCACTGGACTGTTCCAGGCACTTGGGAAACATCCTACTGCTGGCTGAGACAGACCAAGGGTAACTATGGGGTGAGGGAACATACTGCCAGTATTTCCATCTCTGAGGGGAAAAGGCACAAAGGAAGGAAAGGAGACAGGGTGACACAGGGGAACCCAGCTGGCAGATTACCTGATGTCCAGGAGGAGGACACCTGATCAGAGAACAGTTCTGAATGTGGCAGGAATGGAGCAAGATTTGCTCCCAGGACCAGCAGTGATGAATCCCATCACTCAGATTCCTGGCATCTCTGTCTCTCCTTTTTTTTTTCCACAACCTACATCTGCTACATCTGTGAGAGCCCAACATCACTCACCTGAGGGCAGGGATGCTCTGACTTTGCTCTCACCGCACAGGGGGATTGGCTGGCAGGGTGAATGTTGCCTCTGAAACCCAGTAAAGGGGAAGCAGAGGCTCGGTCAAGCTCCAGCACACAGGGCTGGAGCTGCCAGGCTTCTCTGAGATCACCAGCCCACCACACAAGCTTGTTCATGAACCACCAGGGCTCGGCTCAGCTCCAGCACCCAGCTGCTTCCCATGCCCTGGCTGCTCACCACTGCTTTACCCAGGGCTTGGAGAACACATCTGCAGAGCTGCTGCAGAAGTGCTGAGCTCTCACAAGCCCTCGGCAGGTCCACCAGACCTCTACCACTTGCCAGGGATCCTTCTCTGCTGAAGATGACCAGCTCTGGTCTTGCCAGAGGCTGAAGGCCTCCATAAGGCGCCCGGCCCAGCCTGGCAGATGAGCTGCAGCAGTGAGAGCAGGCTTGTCCACAACAGCAACGGTGCAGGCAGCAGCTGTGGGATCACAAAGCTGAATTGGATGGGCACAGCGGTACCACAGCCACAAACTCTACTGGTCACAACCTCAGAACAGCCACTGAGGAACATAAATGGGATGGGTACAAACCACCTCATAATATGACGATTAGTCAAGTCCCAGCTGATATCACAGGCCACTTGGCCAAACCATGGTGGTTCTGTAGCCTCATGGCACAGGGGAACCAGACAGCACTGATAAGACCTATGTATCTATGAGACCTTCTGCACCAGCACCCACCACTCTGACTCAACAGCTCGGCAGCCTCAGTGTCATGGCAAGCCCTGGTTTCCCCACTTAGGGCAGAGAAACATCCCTCTTTTTCTGGTGCAACGAGCTCTAAAAGCAGCACTACAACTGTTGCCACCTACTGCTAGAACTACCCCACAGGAAAACTGAAGAGCAAGAGTGCTTTACATATTTCCTCCAAATCACTTAATCAAAGTCTCACAAAAGCTTCAGCTGGAATAGGGACACTAGAGACACTTCAATCTTCTCTAAGCCTGCTTGTCAAAACACACACCACAAAGCACCCAGCAGCACTGCAGGAAGGACCAAAATCTTGGGCGACCGTTAGGAGAGGTCACAAAAGCATGGCTGTAAGTCTTTGCCAAACCTGTGTTCATTTTGCCATCATGACCATGATGGCTCCATAAACTCCTGGGATATCCCACTGATCTCCCAGAAAGCCCTGTGGGATTAAACTGCCTGAGAAATGGCTCAGGCTGTATTTTCAGAAGTTATTAGCTGCCAACAACTTTGAAAAGATCACAATCAACTCTGCCTTGGGGTAAGCCTGAGGTGCTCCCTGAGATCCGGCTTTTCCGTGTGGACCTAAGAAACTAGTGCTGAGTTCCACAAACCTTTAGTGGCATAAAGAGATGAGGCAACAGATAACTGAAGAACATATATGCACCCAACACTTCTGCTCCCTCTGTCACAGACAGCGAACAGGCAGCTCTGTAAGGCACTCAGACACAGCATGCCATCCCCAGTGTGCCTTGGACGTGCCTCCTCTGATGCCAAGAGTAACCTGGACCAAGGGCACTGCCTTGGTGCTCACTGCGTGCTCAAGCACCGCTGGGAATCAGCTCTGCAGGAACATTTGGGAAAGCAGCAAAGAAAGAGCAAGTGCAGGACAGTGAGTTTGGGAGGAGAAATTTCCTCAACCCAGTTCCTTCTGAATCTCTCAAACTCATGCTCCTCTGACAATCCTGTGTGCCAGAGCACTGTTCCACAGCTGCAAAGCCACCCAGAGCATTATTTCAGAAGACAAAAGGTGATAACAAAGACGTTCACTTCCCCAAACAGAGCAGGAGAAACACAAGGTTCCCATGCAACGTGCTCCACAGTGTGATGTGCAGCCGCTCAGTGCTGCATGGCTGCTAGGCAAGGCACAGCTGTTGCTAAGCGATGCGCAGCTCCTCAGCGATGCAGGACTGCTCAGCGAGGTGTGACTGCCTCAGGCAGTGCATGGCTGCTCAGTGCTGCATGGCTGCTCAGTGCTGCATGGCTGCTCAGGGATGTGCAGCTGTTGCTAAGCGATGTGTGGCTACTCAGTAACGTGCCGCTGCTCAGCGATGCCCAACTGCTTAGTGCTGCACGGCTGCTCAGTGAGGCACAGCTGCTGCTAAGCGGTGTTGCTGCTCAGTGATGCACAGCTGCTCAGTGATGGGTGATTCCTCAGTGGTGCATGGCTGTTGCTAAGTGATGCACGACTGCTCAGTGATGCACGGCTGATCAATGAGGCACAGCTGCTGTTAAGCAGTGTTGCTGCTCAATGATGCACAACTGCTCAGTGATGTGTGATTCCTCAGTGGTGCATGGCTGTTGCTAAGTGATGCACTGCTGCTCAGCAATGCACAGCTGTTGCTCAGCAATGCATGGCTGCTCAGGGACGCACAGCTGTTGCTAAGCGATGCACGGCTGTTGCTAAGCGATGCATGGCTGCTTAGTGCTGCACAACTGCTGCTCAGTGATGCATGGCTGCTCAGCACTCAGGGCCAGAACCGAACCTCTCACCACAGCTCTCGATAGAGTTTGCCAGTATCCAAATAATCATGGTCTTTCCAGCAAAGAGACAACCTTCTGGCCTTGAAGATGCTGTGCTGTGGGGAGGCTCTGCCACTGCTGGGTGTGACAACCTAGCTGCCCTGTGAGCACAAGCTCCTCTTGCTGTTTAATGTGGGTCTTGGAGGTTGACAGCTGCAAATGCTCCACTGTCACTCGCTGCTTCTGCACTGTCACAGCCAGCTCAGAGTTGTGGCCAGGGGCACACGCTTGGTAACTAACTGCTCGCTCGTGTTAGTGGGGCGATCTGCAGATCCTTTGTTGGTGTTCATGAACGTGCTGGCTCCAAAGAGCCTCTTCCTTTCCTCTCACCCCTGTGGATCACCATGCTTCACAAACACAATGGATGGAAGATGACAGGCATCAACGTCAAAGCAGGGCTGGGGAAGATGTGCTTCAAGATCAGCCCGTTGTGGCACAGAACGAAACCCGTCCATTCTCCAAAGCAGCTCAGCTGTGCAAGCCCAGAGCAGGGGGAGCCAGAGGTGGGAAAGGTCACCCCTTCCACCCTGTTCCCCAGCCTCCAAGTCCCAGCTTTGTCCCTCAGGCTCAGTCAAACTGTCGTGATTCCTTCCAACCTCATTTAATAATTTGCATATGCCCTGAAGCCGAAATGATTGACAGCCCTTCCACTGTTATCCTCACTTGTGTAATTGCAGCAGCTATTCTTGTACATTCAAATGTCTAATCTTAGCAAGCCACAGAGCTGCTCGGTAATATGGACCAACTGGGAATTTCCATGCAATTACTCACCACGGCTACTGGCACTTACTTTGGCTGGTAGAAGTCCTTCTTGTCCGCTGACCCCAGGCTCTGCAAGACACAAAAGACAGACGTGTTTCTTTAACCCTTTGCCATGCAAGCACCATTGATGAAGATGGGTGGTGAGCAGAAGACGTGCCTACACTTTTTGCTGCCTGGTGGGTATGTGTGGGCTGGATGGACCCACAGCCACCGAACACACTGTAGGCAGAGCCCAGAGCAGCCAAGGATGTAAAAGCAAAGTCCAGGCAGAGATGTGGGGATGCATTACATCTGAACCCAATGTATTCAGGCATGTCTGTGTCTCCCATTGTTTGCAGAAGCATGGCACCTTGTATCAGGAGGGAACTTGTGTCCTCTCAAGCCTAGCCAGGCACAAGGATGAGTTGCAGGAGTGGCAGCGAGACAGAGCCACCATTGCCTGCAGTGAGCCTTGGGCAGGGCAGGGGACTGAGCCCAAGGCTCCCTCCCCAGGGACAGGACCACAAACTCTTCTGCCAAGAAAAGTTACATCAGACTCCAAGCATGCACAAGCCTAGGAAGCACAGACAGCCTGATGCACACTCAGGTTCCCAGGCACCAGCATTCTCCCGAGTGCTGCCAACTCTGCAGAGTCTAGTAAAAGTCTGACAGTGTCCCAGGCTGGGCTGCTGGAGCATCGGGGTCCCTGGGGAGACCCTGGCCAGGCTGGGCCTCCCTGTAGGGAGCCTGGGATCAATGGGCATCTCACAGACCCCACCTCAGGTGACATGCAGTGCACACGCACAGACTGCTGCACCTCACTGTGCTGCCCAGTGGACCCATACACACCCGCATACACCCAAGTCTCCCCCCAAGCTCCCTCTTCCCCATGGCACCCAAGGGAGGGGGCTGGCTCCAGGGGAGGCTGGCCCCTGCCCTGCTCCGTGGCCCCAGTTCCTGGCACATGCTCAATGAGTGCAAAAGAATCCCCACCACCCAAGGGACACAGCGTGGCAGGCTGTGCTGGACACAGTGGGGTGCCCATGGTGGGCAGTGACAGGGCAGACAGACAGACAGACCCACCAAACCTGGGCATCAGCAAAGCCGTCGTCTTACTGCCGGAGCCCTCTCCTCCTCCTCCTCCTCTTCCTCCTCCTCCTGGGGCCAGTCCTCACCCTTGCACCTTGCCGGGATGGGGGAGGGTGGGCAGCGACACGAGGTGGCCCTGCCACCCGCCCTGTCCCCAGACAGGCCGCAGGCGTGTGCCGCTGTGCGTGCAGGCTGGCGGGGCGCACGCCGCGGCTCTGGGGCTCCTGTTGTAGTTTTGCTCCGTGGTTGCCAGGCAATGGTGAGCACGAATGCCAAAGCGCGGGAGCAGCAGCGGGGCCGAATGCTAATCAGGGGTGCAGGAACTCTCCAGGCACCCTCCCACAGCTCTCCCCATCCCCACCAAAGCCACCGGGTGCCCCCACTCTGTGACTGACAAGCAAGCGGCCAGAGGAGGGAGGGCCCTGGGTTTTAAGCAGGCAGGGAGCTGCTCTCACAAAAGCGTCCCCCCAGAATGTAGCTGGGGCCTCTGTCAGCACTGGCTGACCCTTGCTCTGGCACAGAGGAGGTGGTCAGACCAAACCCACAGCTAAGGGTGCACTGGTGTGGATATGTGCCACTCTCTTGCACATCTCACGGGCACAGACCTAGAATGGACCTCTGTCCTGGGGCAGAGCAGCCCTTGGGGGTGGGAAGGTCTCATCTGCCTGCATACTGATTGCCACAGCAGCGCAGAAAAGCTCTGAGCAATCCCCACTGGCCAGTGACAGTGGCACCCTTTCGCTCTCCTGCTGCTTCCCCTCCTCTTATGCAAGAGGAAGGTATGGCAAAGTCCCAGGGGACTGATGGCCAGACCAGAGAGGTGGTGGAGCTTCCAGCCCTATCAGCATTTGAAACCCAACTGGTCCTGGGTATCCAGGACAACCAGGTGAAGGTCCAACCAAGTTGGACTGGGGGATGTCCTCAACCACTCTGTGAGTTCCTGAAGCAGCAGTGAATCCAGCACAGCAGTAACTGCAGGGAGCAAATGCCCTAGACTATAGGACCTCTCCTCCAAGGTCCCAGGCACAGCATTCCCATGAGGTATTTCCTTACTTTGCTAAACTTGAAACCTAAACCCAGGGTACCAGTGCCCAAACTGTGGATTTGCTGTAATGAAAGTGACAAACCATGACACATTCAGTCCCATACCTGTGCATACCTATTAAATCTTGATATTTAAGGAGAAAATACTTACAAACAGCTTTCCCACCAATACTGACAAGACACATGGAAAATCTGCATCCCGCACAGTCAGACCCAGCCTCCCCAGCTCCAGGGGAAACAACCCTCCCATCAACCCACAGCCAGCTCCAGACAGTACCAGATCTTTCTGGTAACCAATAACAGCAGGAAACAACATTGACACTCCTCTACCTTTCTAAAAAGGACACACACACACACACACACACACACACACCACTACTGCTGTCACCAAGCTGTGCAGTAGAAGGTACAATCTGCAGGAGCCTCTTCACACTGTCACAGGTACCACAAGCATGAACCTCCACTCCCCTCTCGCTCTGGTGGAGATGAAGATCTCTGAGATCAATCCCTAATGAGGGAAAACCACATGGAAGCTTGGCAAAAAGATCACCCACCCAGAAAAGAGCACCCAGTGAGTTCAGCTCCTACAGACAAGGGAGGTGGAGAAGCTCTGGCGAAACCACAAGCAGCACCACGGGCACAGCATCCTGGACAGCCCTTGGCAAGGAAGACATGCTGTCTGTGAGCCACTGGCAGGATGAGCTATGGAACACACTAAGAGAAGGGGTTGCCTTGAGCTTCTCAAGTAACTGTTACAAGCCACAGTGAACAGAAGGCTTTAGGTATCTGAGATAAAACAATCAGGCACTAACTTTGCAGAGAGGAAAACCAGAACAATAAAATGACCGCAGTGACAATCAGCCAAAACTGCTGGTTTTAAACCTTAATAAGAAAATGGCAAACAAGGAGGAAAAGCAGAACACTAACTCTATGTCTGAGGAATCAGGCCTGGAGAAGGACAAGGAGCTGTGGGTGAGCTCCCGGCTCTACCACTACCTCAAGGTCTGGCCCTGAGCCCTCCCTTCCCCTTTCACACCTCTGTTTCCCCAACTGGCCCTACACAGTCCTTTGCCTTCCAGAAGAGAAAGGGACCATAGAATCATAGAATGGTCTGGGTTGGAAGGGACCCCAAGGATCATAGAGCTCCAACCCCCCTGCCACAGGCAGGGCCACCAACCTCAGGCCTGGAGCTACACAAGGTTGCCCAGGGCCCCATCCAACCTGGCCTTGAACACTTCCAGGGACAGGACTCCCAATATCCCCAGTAACTAGTGCCCCAGTATCCCCAGTAACCATCCCAGCAGTGTCCCCAGTAACCAGTGCCTCAGTATCCCCGGTAACCAGCCCACCAGTGCTCCCAGTAACCAGCCCCCCCAGTATCCAGTCCCCTGGTTCTATGGGGCTCAGCAGCCACCAGCACAACTCCTGTCCAGCTGTGTGGCTGCCCCAGGCCAGGCTGCAGAGCCACAGAGGGGGCTGGGTACTGGCTGGAAATATGGGCCCCGGGGACCCCGATGAGGTTCAACACTGCCAAGGGTCAGGGGCTGCGCTGGGGCTGGAGGAATCCCAGACAGAGATACAGACTGGGAGAGGAGCTCCTGGGGAGCAGCCCTGCTGAGAAGGACTTGGGGATTGTGGTGGATGAGAGACTTAACATGAGCCAGCAGTGGCTCTGGCAGCTCGCAAGGCCAATGGGATCCTGGGCTCCATCAGCAGAGGGGTGGCAGCAGGGACAGGGAGGGGATTGTCCCTCTCTGCTCTGCCCTCCTGAGGCCCCATCTGGAGGCCTGTGTCCAGAGCTGGGGATCCCAGTCGGTGCTGCGCTCCATGCCCAGAGGTCAGATGAAATCCCACCATGTTGCACTTTGCCCTCCTGAGCACACACCAATCCAAGGTGGATCCAGAGGTCTCCTGGAATGCGGCTGGAAAACACTGCCACCACAATCACTAGTGAATGGGACAGGATTTGCTGGTGGCTGGCAGAGGTGATGCCCAGGCAGGAGAAGTCAGTCGTGGCCAGCAGCAAAACCCAAGGCAAGGGCACATTTTGCACTGCTTCTAAGCAAGGTCCTCATGAAAAAGTGGAAAGAGAAGTGTATGCAGACACACACGGTGTCACAACAGGAGCCACAGGCAGGGACCATCCATAAGGAGGTTAATAAACCAGGTAGAGGACAAAGCAAATTACACTGTCAGAGCTGCAAGTCGAGCAGCACAGAGCCATGGGCGGGAGGAAGGGGCATGAAGACAGCGATGCCCTACGAGCCCAGCGGGCGCCATGAGCCTGGCCTGACTTCCAGCAGCAGCTCACTGTAACATGCAGCTGCATTTAAAAAACACACCTGAGGCATTTGCCAAGTGCAGGGGCATGACACCACCCCGGCACCACCAGCTGGGAGCTCTTAGAGAGCCCAGGGTGGCACCTTGAAGATCCGCCCCCCGGCAGGGGAGCTGGCCTAAAGGCATCAACTAAAGCATGCAGGGAATCAGCGATGGGAGACTGTGGGCAGGACACAGCGTGGGTGCTGCCTGCTTGTACCACGTTGCATGAAGGGGCTGCACCTGAAGCATCTTCCCCAGGGCAGCAGGACGGGCTGCAATGGTGCCACCAGCCTCTGTCCCATGGCAACAGGTACCCCAGTATCCATAGGAGGGGAAGATTATTGAAAAGTGATCAAGGGAAGGACGTAAGGAAGCAGAGTAGGGTAAAGGGAATATGTAGCCTAGATCATAGGAGAAACATCCTGGCAGTGAACTTAAGCAGAGTTTGAACCAACTCCAGTGGGAGGGATAGAGCAGAGTTTCTAAGGGCTTTAAAAAAGCTGGCTAGATAAACCACTGAGACTGGAACAGAGGGGACAGTTCTGCCCTTGCAGGGAGCTGGGTCTGGCTTTTCTTCTCCTGCCTGTGCCTGGGGACTGATAGAGGCAGAGCTCTCCCAAAAATGAGCAAGAGGTGACCTGGCATTTTCCTCAGCCTTCTGGGAGGAAAGATTGGTTCCTCCTGAATTGATACGGGACCGGAGGCTTTTATCTATGCAGGTATACAAGAAAATAACCAAATGCCTGCCTGCACGCACACACTGCTGCCAGCTGACTCCAGGAGAGATGTCTGCTGCTGCCTCCTGCACACCAAGTCGCGGCTGGGGTCCCCAGGGAGGCCTGGCTGCGCTGTGATGGCTCAGCTCCCAAAATAAACCCGGGCGCTCCAGGGGCTCTCAGAGACCTGCTGCTGCTCAGGATGCTGGGGAGACCCTGGCCATGCAGGGAGGGAGGGAAGGAGCGCAGCACCCCCCAGTCCAGTCCCCTGCAAGCCCTGAGCCGCCCCCCCACCTCCCTGCCCCCCTCACAGGGTGAGTCACCCTCCAGCAGGACCCGCTGCGCTACTGCTTGCTTGCTCACTTCATTGATGACTCAGGGTTTAGGAAGCACATTTTAAATCCCTTAATGAAATAATGGAGAGAGTCATTTTTATTGGTGTGTATTTTTAAAACAAATACTTCAAGAGAGGCTTGTGCCCATCTCCCCCACCCTTTCCTCCTGAGACACTGAGGTGAATGACTGTGGGGACCAGTGGCATGGGTGCACCTGCAGGGACAGGAGCAGCCCCCACCGCCAGTGCAGCACTGTGCAAGGCAGCTACAGCTGAGCTGCCACACTACACCCTCCATCCCTCCATCAGTCAGGCTCCTGCTGCTGGCAGGGCCAGGATGCAGTCCCTGATTACATCCCTCAGAGCCTGGCAGTGCCCCAACCCTCGCTCCCCCCCCATCCAGTGCCTTCCTTGCCTTTCTGGATGTGGCCAGGCACTGTCTTTTCATCCCTTCACTCTGCAGAGGAAACAACCACCCGAGCAGTGGCAGCAGCAGAAGGGATGCTGCCGCCAAGCCCCCAGCTCTTGGGTGCCAGGACGCAGCCTGCCAACAAGTCGGGATTGCCTGCCTATATGATAAAGAGAGCGTTGACTCAAGGTCATTATCACCCTCATGCTCTGTCCCTTCTGGTACAGGAATGCCCGTGCAGCCCTTGTCCTCGTTACAGGGCCTCTCTCGGCGCCCTTCTGTGCTCACAGAAACGTGCAATGTCAACGTCAGATGTGCAAGGCCACAGGAACACCTTAGCAATGCCACCAGGGCAAGGGAAAGGCAGAGGGACACCAACTTTCCTGGTGCTTTTACAGTCAAGCTAGATGAAGCAAGAGGCCAGTGGTTAGGGGGACTTAGCAGCCATAAGGACCCATGCCCAGCTTCTCAAAAAGCACCTTTGCAGGGTGGCAAAATGCAGCCTCCCAAAGCAGCAGAGCAACACGCAGCTGCCCGTGGGCCATCGCTGAGGCTCCGTGGCATCAAACTCAGTGGACCAGCAGGAAGACCTCTCACCTTCCCAGCACTGCCCTTCCCAAGCCTCCTCACCAGGTCAGAGCAGTCACAGGAACACTCACACAACGATCCAGCTCCCTTCAGCACCTCCAAAGACCCTTCATTTACTGAACATCAACGGGATCTGTGGGCCAGTCTCTTTATTTCAAAGCACGACCTATGTTTCTCCCAAAGACTTCACAAACCTGTGAGACCCTGGGCCAACACAAGCGCCTGAAATGATCCTCTGAACGTCACACTGCAGGCACTAAGTAAACCATTTTGTAAGTCATTTAAATCGTATATCCAACAAGCCCAAGTTACACAACACATCCAAGCTACCAGGCAGGCTTCCCTAGGACAGCTCATCTCCAGAGCCAGCCTTGCTGCTCCCTGATAAGAATTAGCACAACATGCTGCAGAAAAGAGAAAAAAAAAAATATATGAGACTGATTTAAAGGACTGCTCAGAACTCCAAAAATTCAGCCAAGCTGAGATAACAGACATGGGGGTTGAAAACAAGGATGCTCACAGAGGGGCTAAGGCAGAGACATGGCGTTATTTATTTATTCACGCCAGCAGACATCAATCCTGTTGTACTTTTTCCCTCTCCTAAATGTTGCCAAGAGTAATCTCAGCTCATCTTTTTCTGGGCAGTGTCCCTTGGAGAATGAAGTTATTAGCAAGGCTGAAGAAGCCTCATGCAATTATTTAGAAACTACACCAAAATAACCCCCAAAGACAAGTGGCTGGTTGCAGGTGGCAGCTTTCTAAGTCATTCCAATAAAATCTGGCTCAGTAACTCCCAGCGTAATCAATGCCCACACAAACAAAAGAGAAAAACTGAGGGATGAGTTATTTTTCCACCCTAGAAGAGAATTCTGCAAAACAAACTGGTGGGCCAATGCCAATGGCGGTCTGGGCTGCAACCTGCCACCCCCCCATGGTCACCTGCTGGGACCTCAGCCCCCGCCCCGCCGGCCACAGCATCTCTGAGCCGGGGCCCTGAGATGGGATGGGCAGACCCCCACGGGATGGGGGCACTGGCAGCGGGCTCCTGGCCTCCAGTGCAGGGCAGGGTCAGGGGGAACAGGCTGTGCAGCCTGTCCCCCCACCCCAGCTTCTCGCCCCTGGATGCTGGCAGCTCGTGCTTCCAGGCGCAGCCCTTCATCAAGCTGCATGTATCTGCAGCATGCTGCATTTATGAGTAATCAGGAGTTGATGCCTGGCTAGAGGAAAGGGAATAAAATTCAGAGCCTGGGATGAGAGAGGGTTGTTTGGAAGAAGGAGGCAGGAGGTATTGAACCCCCTCCCTCCACCCCCACCCCAGCTAGCAGCATCCCTCCAAGGAGCACGCCAGGGCTGGGTGCACCCTGTGTCAGTCTCCCTCCAGCAGCTGGCCTCTGGCACGGGCTTGACCAAGAAACCAGGGGGCTGTGGGAGTGCTGTCTCCACCCCTGAGGACAGGGCCATGGGCTGTGGCACTCATCCTGCCTGCCACTGCAACCCATGCCCTGCACCATACCCCTCAAAACAGCCCTGGCCCATGCACTGCCCTGGGCTGATACAGCCCCGAGTCTCCCCAGGACCCGAATGCCAATGCAGGTGAACCCTCAATCCTAAAACCTGAATTTCTGGCTGGATGAACCAGCTTAGCTGAAAATCATGGTGATCTCTGGTGATCTCTCTCAGCAGCGCTGCAAAACCAGCACACACCCAGGAGGGAGCTCCGGGCCACCCAGCCAGGCACAGCTTTGCGCCTCCCAGGACAAGCCTTGCTGGACAGCAGCTCCCTGCCTGCATGCTGAAGCACAGGAGGTGATTAAGGACTGGAGAACAGAGGTGATTAAGAGAGGGTAGGCCAACAACAGAACAAAATGTGGTGGCAGGGGAAAGGTTGGGCCAGGGCAGCAGTACTTCCTCCCCAGATGGCGAGATGGAACAGGCTGGGTTGAGGGAGGACAAGGGAATCAGAGAAGGGCCTTGGATGCTCAGAGGACAGTGTTTTGGTAGGGCCAAAGCACTGATGGACTATGGGGGGATGTGTGAGCGGACAGCCCCAGCCTCTCACCATCCTGCCTCCTCCTGCCTCAACTACAAAGGCTTCGAGGAGGGGGTGGGCAATTCCCTGCAGACCCAACCCAGCCAGGGGAAGATGCCAATGGCTCTAACATGTTCATTCTTCAGCAGCTAGCTCATCCCAGCCCAGCTCTGGAGCAGGAGTTTGGACCAGCTATCACACTTGCCTGCAAAGAGCAGTGAGCCTGTGCACGCACACGGCGCATTGATGCGCATCCAAGTTGGTCTTTGAGTCCAATGGAAGGTGAAAAACATGCTGAAAGCTAGAGAAAAGCTCTTTTGGAGCATTTAGAGGGTAAAGAGGAGGTAAACACGGCTATGCACATAAGATGTACTCTGAGGTAATCCAGGGAACAGGGATGAAGCCCTGTAGCAGAGCAGCTCAACCCACCAGAGGCACCGCAGTGTCCTCCAAGCAGCTCCCCGCACCAGAGGCACCACGGACCCAAAGGAAGAGGTCCAGTGTTTCAACAGCTCTCCTGGCCAGTGGATCCTGGCACCACAACCTTGCTCACACTCCAGCCTGAACCCGCTACCTTGCCATGCCAGAAGGTCCTTCTGCGAGCAGGTGGGCACCCACACTCTGCTGGCTCATCTTACCAGAGGCTGAATGCTCTTCTTTGGTAGCTCATCCACCCCCACGTCCAGGACCTGGGAGGGGAGACCTTGGTCCTTTCCTAGGGGTTGAAATGCAACTGTAAACCTGGTTCTTTGGAAAACAGGTTTCATGTTCACCAGACCTGTGTCTGCCCCATGGAAAAGCAAAGAGGCAGCCAGTCATGGGTGTCCTGGACAGCAGACCCATTACCAGCCACCAGCTCAGCAGCCCACCCTGGCCCTACTGACAAGACATGTTCATGAGGGCCAGGCCAAGCCAAAGGAGTGCCAAACTCCTTGACATGATTAAATTCTGCTTCTCCTCCTCAAAGCACGCCTTGCAGGTGCATTGCACAGAAGAACAGAGATCCATGTGCATCAGATCAAGGAGGAACAGAGCCAAGCCCTGGTGCCACGAGCCACACTGGCACAGCCCCGGCATCGACCAGCCCAGCAGTGCCTGGCGACCCATCTCCGCCCTCGGTCTCCTTCCACTCAGCAATGAAACACACACAACAGGGTTTGTGCTGCAGCAAACTGACATTGGGTTCCTCATCAGCTGGGATAACAAGGACAGACCCCATCCCCAAGCCTGCCTTCCTACCAGGAGGAAAATCAGGTCTGCTAATGGGCATCAGCCACCCCCCCAGTGTCCGTGTGTCGTGTTGTGTCCCCTCCCCCCCGGATAAACAAGTCCATTTGCACTCATCTTCCATCCCCCTGCCATCACACCTCCCCTCTCAGCATCTTCCCCAGCCTTCTCTTTCCCAGCTAAACCTCATCCCAGGCCACACTTCCCATGCCAATAGGGGCTGCTTGCCCACAAACCCCTCGCAGCTCACACCACACTAAGGCAGAGCTAAACTTCAAAGCATTTCTTTACCCAGAGCTCATCCAGGAAACATTTTTTTTTTCCTCAACTTCCATTGTACTGCAACATGCCTGTACCAATTAATTTATGCATGTATACAGATGCACGCACGCACAGGCTCTTAGTTTTAAAGTTTCTCTTTCTGGAAGGACCTCCCTGGGCTGTGCTGAGGGCTGGCACAGATCAAGCTGTGCACTTGCTGCTCATCGGAGCTTCTCTGGCTGGAAGAACTTGTCAAATTGCTGGCAAAACCACTGGAGCTGGTGAGCTCTGCCAGCCCGACACCACCACGCCGGGTGGCACGCACACATAGGCAGGGGCACCTTCTCTCCATGTTTTCATTAATCAGAAACCTTAATTAGGTGGGTAGGGGCGCAGGAGCTGCAAGGGAGAAGCGGCAGACACCCAGGGTGGGATTTTCACCCATACAACGAGTCATGCTCTCCTTCCTACCTTCTTTCTCCTTCTCTTTCCTGATTACAGCCTGCAAACCATTACTGCAACTTTAAGCACGTCGGGAAAGAGCTGTGCTGGGGCTTAAGTGTTTGCAGAGTTGGGGCTGAGATGCTGAGCTGAACGTGCTGCTATTTATAGCAGTGAGCCCCGAGCGCGGCACGCGCAGGGGGTGCAGCCGACTGAGCTCCCCTCCCTGCTAGAACCATGGGCAAGGAGGGGGGGGCTTGCCTCATTTGAGGGGCTGTCAGCAGCCTGGCCTTAGCATTGTGTTCACACACTGCCTGGTATCGCCAAGCTCTTTTAAAATCTTTAGGCGTACAGGCTCATACACGCCCACAGGGGTTTGTAGGTGAAGTTATAGATTCCACCACTGAAAGAAGGGAAAGAAAGAAAGAAAGAAAAGAAAAGAGGCAAGAAAAAAAAAGAGGTTGGAAGAGGAGTAGTCAGCTCTCAGCTCCGAGGGCCTGCACTTAATTACATCCTGTCCCCCAGTGCGTACTTTACATGCTGCATCGCAAGCCCCGCAGCCTGGCTGGGTGTCAGGCAGCCTGACGGCAGGTCTGCCCGCCAACCCAGCTAATTATAGTGTGGGGAGGAAATGAGCGGGCGCCCTCCCCATCGCATGCTCTGCTCGGTCAGCCGCAGCCTCCTGGGACCCGCGGGATGCAGAGCTGCAACTCGGGCTGGGGATGACCTGAGATGCTCAGGGTCTCCCGTATGGGGGGTGGTGGGCACTGCAAGGATGAGGGTCTCCAGGAGAGTTCTTCAGGTGGTGCCCACAGGCCCTGACCAACCCCTGCCCCAAGAGGGCCTTGGCAGGGAGAAGGCTTGCACCCACCACCCCACCGTCCCATCCAAAGTCTGGCTGCTCCACCCAGCAGATCCATCTCTCCTTGGACAGACCTTGGCACACCCTGGTTTTCTCCCTCTGCCTTTGCCTCTCCCCCATACCTGGCCTGGGGCATACCCCTCCACTCAGCTGGGAAAGTCAAGAGGCATGGGTACATCCTGCTCCATTCCCTCAGCAGGGACAGACCACTAGATGCGAGTGGGTCACAACGAGTCGGTCCCCACAGCATGGTCCCCCACCTTGACTGCCTGTGGTTTGCTATCCTGTGGGAGAGCCCCAGTATCACAGCCCCCTGCCCAGGCAGCACGCAGGCAGCAATCCCTTCACCCTAGCAAGTGGGACGGGGGCCGCCGCAGCGCTGCACCCTTGGGAAGGGTCCTCTGACATCAAATCACTCCTTTGGCAACACACCTGGAAAAGGGAGAGGATCCAGCCGGAGCAGGGACCCAGCCAACCTGGCCGGTCACCCACCCACTGACGAGCTATTAATAACCACCGCGCACGCAAGACCTGCAGGAACATGAACCAGGCTGTCAGCAGGGCACCGAGTAAAACCCAGCCCTGGCACAGGACATCATCCAACCAGAGCTCAAAACACCATTCGAGAGCAGGTCTCTCCTTCTTTTGGCCCAGAAAGTGGCTCCCCAAGGTTATACAATGTCTGAGTCAAACTATGTAAACACAAATCCTTGCTCCTGGGAACCTGGCTGCCGGCAGCCAGCTCCGTGCCCATCAACCACGGCATGATGCAAACATGACCACACTATGCTCTTAACTTAGCTGCTTTTAACCCCACAGGAAGAGCGGAGCAACTTGCAGAAAGACATGCCCACCACAAAACAACGATGTTCCTCACAGCTGGCCTCATCTTCATCTTCCTCTTCCTCCTCAGTGGCCAGGAGCGAGCCCACAGCACGAGGACACCTGCGCCTGCACTGTTCATCCCCAGGGAGCTGATGGTTTGGGGGGCACAGGAGGCTACAATGAGCTCTTCACTTTTGGTCAGGAAAGGCAGCAGATGTGATCCAGGAGAGCAGAAATGCCTGAAGGAGGAGGTGATACTTATACAGATGCTTTACAGAGCAAACCTGCTGCTTAGAGACAGTGGGCACCACTTCCCTGCCCAGGGTAACACTTGAGGTTCCATGCTGAGCACCCCTTTTCTACCACCACTGACTCAAAGTAACTCCTCTAGGCCTGAAAACTCACATTTAGTCTCAAACCAAAAGCAGTTCTCTTAAAAACAGGGCTTGAAATGTATCAGCCAGGCCATTCGGGAGCTGTAAGGCTCTCCAGAATTAATAAGGTACAGGCTTTTGGGAGCAGACTCTAACATCCGTGCTCCTCTGGCCCTTGCTGCCATGCAGCCCTCGTCCCTCCCCAGAGCCCAGGGACAGCAGCCCAGTTCTTCAGCCTCATCCTCCTGCTGGTGGGCAGCTCTGCCTGGCACCCCGCTCACAGCCCCCAGCACACAAATGGGGTTCGGAGAGCAGGGCAAAGGAAGGGGGAGTAGGAGGTGCCCTGGGAGACCCTAGGAGCCCAGAGAGAGCAGCCCTAGGGTATGGAAACCCCTGTGGGAACCACTCAGCACGGAGGAGGCTTCAGGCAGAACTGGCATCCCACAGCACTGCTAGAGAAAGCTGGGAAGCAAGCATCTTCAGAAGGCCACGCCAAGAGCCATGGGGAGCAGAGGGGTCAGAAAGCCAGGGGCTGCTCACTTGGATGGGGCTGTAAGAAATGTATAGACCCAAAGAACCACCTAAGCAGGGAAAAAAGCACAAAGCCATTACCCCTGTGTCTGTTACAGGAGAGGCTTTACGTATGAAAACCACATGAGTGCTGCATGCTCCTCTAGGAGTATCTTTTCTTTGCCACCCGAAGGATGAGGGGAGAAGGCACCGCCTCACTCCAGACCACCTACTTATCCCCCAGACAGGACAGTCAAGAGGAGGAGAGGGATGAGGATGCCTCTCCAGCTCCCAAAACAAGCAGCTTTCCCCATAAAACCAACCCCAGCCCACAGCAAGGTTCAGCTCAGCACACATGGAGTGGGTGGGAGGGACTGGATAGACACAAATGCTTCCCACCAGCCTGGGCAGAAAGGAACTGGGATGGGGACCTGCCCTCGCTGCCCAGGCTGGCTGAGAGACCGCCTCAGTACCCGGAGTATTTACACAGGCTCCAGCCCGCCAACCACCACTATGTACTTAGGCATCAGACTCCATAAAGGAAGCGCAAGACACACTACAGAATAAATTGAGTACATTAGAAAAAGCCCAGAGGGGAAAAATAGATTTTTGGAACGTGTTCTCAATCTCATTAATTGGGAAGACAGCCTTGGAGGGGGAAAAAAATGATTATATTCCTCCCCAAACCATTATCCGCTCTTCAGAGTAGATCATATGAAAACAGTTATATAAAAGAATAAATTATATTTGGAATGGCAAGAACCCCAGAATAAAGCTAGAAACTCTGATGTTCCCATATAAAGATAGGAGACAGTTATCTGTTCCAAATTTTCAAGTTTTCTGCTGCGCCAATTCAAATTCACTACATACCAGCATGGCCATATAAAGGGGACTCCACCCATGTAATCTTGGAACGAGCAATAATCCCCCGAACTATCAATTTAATGTATGGGGATACAAAATGAGACAAGAATGCACTCAGAGAAGGAGCAATCCATTTATGACATGGCAAACGGCACCAGAACGTGCACGCAGGAGTATCTATTTAAAGTGACATTTGCATCAAAAGAGCGGCTCTGAAACGAAGCTTTCTGCATGCAGACGTCGTAGGCTGGGTAAATTAAGAGGCCATTTCTCCATCCAGTGTGAGTTCCAAGGTTTTGTTTTATTTTCTGTTTGCTCAGTGTCACGTTTCTTGGCTGGCACTAGAAAAATGGGGCTTTGTCGGGGGTGGTTTTTTTTTAATTAACTTTGCTCCTGATTGGCTTCCCAGCCCACCTCACTCAGGGTCTCCTCAGCAGCCGAGGAGAGGGGATGGTTGGGAGGGGGGGGCAGCTCTGTGGAGAGGTGTGAGGGTTAGAGCCAGGCAAGGCCCTCTTGCTGGGGAACATGTGGGGAAACCCCAGTCCCACAGCGGGGGTGGGATGCTGGCATGCAGGTACCATCTCCGCACCAACATGGGGAAGAACTTTTCCCCAGTGAGGGTGACAGAGCACTGGAATAGGCTGCCCAGGGAGGTGGTGGAGTCTCCTTCTCTGGAGATATTCAAGTCTCATCTGGATGCCTATCTGTGTAATATGAGATAGGGAGCTGCTTTGGCAGGGGGGTTGGACCCCATGATCTCTCGAGGTCCCTTCCAACCCCTACGATTCCGGGATTCTGTGATATCCCCCCCCATATAGACGGCCCCAAGCTCCCTCTTGCCCTGAGTTGCATCCGATGTGGATAAAATCCTCCCTTCCCAGGCTCCCAAACACCATCACCAACCCGGATGCCGTTGGCCTGTTACAGCATCCCCGGCGCTGCAGCAGGCGAGCGGCACCGCAAGCAGCCGCCCTGGCAGGCAGGCGGCAGCGCGCCCTGGCCAGGCCATCGGGATGGACACACAGATAAACCAGGTCAGTAAGTGTTTCCATCCAAGCCAGACAGTGACTAAGAGACGGCATTAATTTGTTACTCAACCGAAGTTAAACTCTTCAGACCCAGAAGAGCCAAATGGTTGTTCCAAGTGAAAAAATACCACGGGATACATTCCTTCGCCCTGTCCCAGGAATACCCAGGGATTCATGGCTTCAGGATGGAGCTGACAGCTCTTTCATATATCACACGGAATAACAAACTAACCTTTCTGTTTTTCTTTTCACTCCCTAAAAGCTATTTGCTGGTTGCAAGAAGATGCACGTCATGTTCACGCACTGCTCTGGGGAGGTGGAGGGCTGTACGAGCTCCACATGCTGTTATTGCAGTAGATCAAATGAACATAGAAAACAAAAATTTGGTTTATTGGCATTACTGCTGTCAGCACGGAGAATAAAAGAGCACACAAGAGGCAGCATCCACCTTCCATCCCCTTTCTGGATTCAGCACAATGGCAGGCGTGAGCTTTACCCAGAGATGTGAGACCAAGAAACAAAGACAGATCAACCCTTTGGTGCTTGAAGCTCTTCCAGATTTCTTTGAAACATGGTGTTTTCAAGGACCAGGCTCAGAGCCAGGCAGGGCTCATGTACAACAGCATGTAAGGTGCCACGAGGTCCCAAGATGGTGGCAGCCATGCACCGCAAACACAGGGCGGCCCTAGACCCCTCTGGAGCTGCACCCCTTCAGCCCCGGGTTGAGGCTGCCAAGCCCATGGCACCACAGGGTCCCCTGGGTGCCCCACACTGCTGCTCTGTGTCCGCTGCTCATGGGTGAAGGAGATGTCACCCTGTTGCCCTGGAAAAACGTCGCAGAGCAGAGCTCTACACAAGCACACTGCCACAGAGACCACGGCCAGCCTCGTCTGAAGCACCAGCTTTAGGAAACTAAGAGCAAAACATATGCCTAAGAATTCTGCAGCCTCAGGAAATCCCTGTAAAGAACAGACAACGTAAAACCCACGTCTTATTTTATAAACACACGATGCTTTCTTGCAGCAGGGCAAACACAGGAGTGCCTCCACTCCAGCATCCCTCTTTTGCAAATCTTCTGAATAAGCCTCACCAAGGTGCCAGGCCCCCCCAGCTCAAACACCAACTCCACTGTGCCACCCAGCTGGTACACCTCGCTGCTGCCCAGCCCATTTCCAAACCCACTCAGTCCCCTCTCCACCATTGCTTGGGACCTGCAGACCAGCTTCAATACCGAATCAACCAACCTCACCAATCCCTTTGGGGCGACTGGGTGATGTAAGCGCCCAGAAAGGCACCAGCCCCAGTAGGATGGACCTTGGTGGCAGCACCGTGTCACTTGAGGGACAGCACGGTGACAGTCCTCAAGTGGAGACCAGGGAGAAGGAGATGTGCTGACTCCAGCCGGTTGTTCTCTGGCAAAGCTCCTGCCAACTTCAACCGAGCCGGGGCTGCTGTGTGGAGGGACAGCCAAGCCCAGCATCCACGCACAGGGTGACAAGCACACAAAGAAGCAACTCTTACATTCACGCAGGGCATCCTCCCGTGGCAGGCAATGCATGTTGGAAGGGCTGTGCCGAGACACAGCGGCTGCTCGGGTGGCGGGTGACACATTCTGCGTGCAAAATGCACACCTCTCAAAGCTGCTGGGGCTTTGAGGGCTGGGCAGGGCTCCACCGCTCCTCCTCCTGCCACCCACAGCCCTTCCTTGTGCACCTACTCCCTGGTCCCCACCCTGCAGCTCCTGCCCATGTCCTCATGATCACCCCATCCCGCCAGCTCCTGCCCACCTATGGAGCAGTGGGCACAGGGAAGCCTTCAAAATTAGAGTGATATATGGAGCCAAACCAACAGCTCACCGACCAGTGGCTGCTCAAAGCAGGGAGCCACAATGGCTCAGGGCCAGCTGCCCAATGCCCGCTGGAGCGGTCCCTTCTCTGGCATAGTCCTTCCTCCAGCACATCCTCTTGTGCAGAGGGGTCTGGACACCAGTCACCTCCACACCACAAAGGCCAGCAGCCCCCCTGGCTCCTCACTGAGCCCATCTACCCTTCTGGCCTTCATCACAACCAGATATACATCATCTTCATGAACAACACCAAAAATAAAAAAATAGCTGTCTTTAATTAATTTCAGCTTTTTCCTATCAAATCTCCTTGGTACCCCCTTAGTTCTGGTATTAAATCACTCACCATCTCCGTAACGCTCAGAGCTGCACAGTAGCCCCTGCTTCTTCCTTCTCCTCTTGTTCTTCTTCCTTCTCCTTCTCATCCTCCTCCCCTCCCTCCCGGGGCGGCCGGACTCTCACTGCCGGGAGGGCAGCAGCCTGTCCCCAGATTCCTATCCGGCTGCCTGCAGCCTCTCCCTGCAATTACAAGCCTCCACTGCTGTCCCAGGATAAGTGGCAATGACAAACCTCAAGGCAGCTTCCATGGAAATGCCTTTGTTCAGAGGCAGGTTTATCTGCCCCTGCTTTCTTCTGCCCGCAGAAGAGCATCCCACACACACCAGCAGCGTGGTGATCCGAAACAACCAGGCAGAGAGCAGCAAAAGGACCTCAACTTGTCTAGGGAAACAAGGGTACAAGTATTGCCCCAGGACCCTGCGTCACCCCAGTGGGTCACGTCCCCAGCCCTCACAGCTCCTTCCCCGCAAGGGGCTGGGGCAGCCACCCCAAAAGCAGAGTAACAGCTGGAAACAGCTTGCACGAGCCCTGCATTTGCCAAGGTAGACTGATCCCTTAATGCTACAGCCAATTACCAGTGGGATTCTCTAACCTGCAGGACAATATTCAGCAGGCACACTCGTGCCATGATGAGATGTGGGTGCTGGGGTGGGCAGCACAGGGTACAGCCCTGTCTGCAGAGAAGCCTCACACGCCTGAGCTTGAGGTATGGATGTACAAGGTATGGATGTATGCCCAAGAGACACATCCAGGGGTAGGGGGGCCGATGGCAGCACAAGGCATGTTTGATGCCAGCAGGGACACCAGCACTGCAGCTCTCTCTCCCCCTCTGACCTCTCAGGCATGACTGCCCCAAAAGCCCAGAAACACATCTGAAAGGCGAAGCAGGGAACCCATAGCTCCAACAGGCACCAAAACGACTCCTGTGGTGGTCAAAACTGCTTTTCTAGGGCAGGACAAGCTCACAGCTCCTCTCTCCACAAACCTCCTCATACTCCACAAGCGATAAATAACTTTTTTACCATGTCCACAGAAAGTAAAGAACCCAGCACCCCTTCCCTCACCTCAACCCCACCGCTACTCCCAGTCCTGCTCGGCAGCACCAGCCCTGCACAAGCTCATAACTGCCTGCTGCTCTGACATGAGGAAGGGTTTGTGACCTAAACAGGGTCCCATGTTTCCCTGTTCCCACAGTCAGTCCCATAAAGCCCTCCCAGACCACTCATCGGGCTGGTAACCCCCTGTCTGACACTTGGAGTGGCAGCAGCAGCACTGCAAAGAGTTATCCAGGTCACTCGCTGCCATCCTGCCTGTTGTTTTTTAGGGGCATGAGACAGACAGGCTCCAGGCACCTGAGGGAGGATGCTGGAGCCTCCAGTCCACCACAACCTTGCGACAAGAGCACCCACGTATCGCTTACCACAGGTGTCCACCAACACCAGCTGTTGACGGAGTCACCTCAAAGTAAACACCCGCGTATGTCTGTGTGCAGGGCGATGGGATGGAAGCCAGAGGAAGGGCTGACTGAGCTGAGCTAATGAGGCTCCTGCAGCCAGACCCCACTTCACCCCAGTGACAGGCAAAATTTTAATAAGGGTCTGCATTGAAACCTCTGATCTTTGCTGGGTTCCCCGCTGGGGACCACGCAGTCACAGGTTAAGGGACAGCCACTGCCCAAAACCAGTTTTGAGGAGGAAATAACCCTGCAAGCCACACACAGCTAAGGATGGGAAAGGAACAGTCGAAGCCTTGCAACATGTGTGACCATGCAGCTCCTCCGGCACTTGTGCCTCAGTTTACCCACCCATTACAGGCAGGTACAGCACTACCCAGCTCCTGTGGGGCAGTGGGAGCTTTTTTATATACATATATATAAATACCTTTTTTCTAGTATGTATTTTTATAAAATGTTCATATTTATATGTATTTTATATATAAAAAGTATATGTGAATATACATTGATACATTATGTGTATATATACACACACACATCTCCCAATATATTGGGATGTGATAAATATCTGAAGTGTGAGGGACAGGGGGAAACGGTCAACCTCTTCTCAGTGTCTGTGGGGACAGGACAAGGGGCGATGGCCTCAAGCTGGAGCACAGGGAGTTCCACACCAATATGGGGAAGAACTTCTTCACCATGGGATTCCCGAAAATGCATTGGGAAAGCCAGTTTTGGGGGCAAACAGGCCCTTTTTGGAGAGGAGGGGAAAATGGGATAGCCAAGAAAGAAGAAACAGGGGGGAAAAAAAAGCTGCTGTGTAAGAGATGCAGGAAGGGGGGGGGAGTGGGGGAGGAGTGTGGAAATAAAAGACATCCCTGGGGAATTGTGGAGGAGAAGAAAGAGCATAGACATGCCAGGCGAGCCGGAGCGAGAGCCAAGGAGCAGGAAGTGCCTAACTAGGATGGAGACAGAGATACTACAAAATCTTGGTGACGTCATGCTGGAGTTGCAGCGGTTTCTAAAACAACTCCAACAAACTCCACACTCCAGCGAGCACAGAGGGAGCGAGAAGCACGGCAGAAGTGGAAATGATGAGCTCCACGCTCAGAGGGAGCTGGAACAGAAGCTCCAGCAGTCTGCAGAGCTGAGCCTGCTCCCGGCTCCCTCTCCGTTTGCCTTGGCGGGATGGGCTCTTGGGAGCCAGCAGACATGGAGACAGGGGTTATTGTAGAGCTGGGAACCATCAGAAAGGAAAATCCTGAGGGTGTTTTCCTAATTGACACACACAATGAAGCTACAGTCCCTCAAAGCCCCTTTCTGTAAGAAGGTAAATGCTGGATGCTCCCAAGAAGCTCCCAAGGAGAGAGCAACAACAGAGACGGCGACCCGGAGGAAATAAATCTGCAATAAATGGAAACCACACACAGAGACTCATCCTGATGGCAGCAGCATTGCTCTGCCCCAGCCTGTTTGGATTAGAGGGTTTTATGGCTGGGTTGGCCGGGGGTGGAGGACGCGTGCGGAGGCCTGCCAAGGTGCCTGGGCAGACTCAAGGCTGTTTGCAGAGGGTAGAGAATAAACTGGGAGGAAGACGGAGCGAAGCCCAGCGGGGTCAAGATGTGATGCCCCACATCTGGGGCTTGCAAAGTGAAGCTGTCTGGTGAGCCCCCAGCTCACACTGGCAGCCCCAGCACCCACTGTCCAGCCAAGGGAGGGCAACTCAACAGTCAGTGTGACTCCAAACAGGGACATTTCTTGGCTGTACGGACAACCTGGTGAGCAAACAGGTCCTCACCCATTGTGGGGAATCAATCTACCCCAGTCCGGTCAGGAGGAGTCTGGGACAGACCTCTGCATCTTCCCAGAGTCTCCACAAGACCCCAACATCAAGGACAAATAACACAACTTCCAGGAAGCCCTTCCAGAAGACATTTCTCTTCCAGAACAGTGCCAGCCAGATGGGAGAAATCCATCTCAAGGCCTTTGCTTACATCTCCCCTTGCAATGCCACCAAAGCTCAGGACGATGCCAAAGCCCCAGGACTGGCACTGCGATGCTCCACGAGAGCCTCCATTCACACGCCCCAGGGCCCAAGGACCCCACTTCAGCAGCCTGGCCGGGCTCAGAGGTGTGCAGAGGTGCCCACTCACACCACCATGGTCCAGCTGAGACTGAGAGCTGGTCGACCTGAACTCCCCCTGCCACAGCCATCCTCGCAGCACTCACAACATCCCCATCCTTCTGACAGCCCCAAAGGCAGCCAAGGTGCCTGGAGTGGTGGCTCCTGGCACAATGCAGGCGACACAGAATTATTTTCTACGTGCATCCTCCAAGATCAGAGCACATGCACCCTGGGCAGCCCCATCCAATCTAACCAGGACTTCACAAACTGCTCCCCCACTGTTCCTCTTACCACTTGTACATCTGCACGTGTGGGGAAGCTTTAGCTTCTCCTGTCTCCACCATCCCAGATGTGTTTCTAGCAACTCCCCAGGCAACCTGCTGCAGGCTGCAGGCAGCTGGTGCAACTTCTTCACTGCTGCCTGTCCACAGTCAAGCCACAGGCAGCAATGTGAGTGCTCCCCACCTTTGGTGTCACAGCTTTACCTGCTGCAAAGCCAAAGTCCAGGTGCTTGCATGGCCCGTTGCTGCCAGTAACTGGCAAAGCTGGAGTTGGGGCTGTCCTGGGACTGATCCTGGGGGTCAGGTACTCTGTGGCGACCCAGGCCTGGATCCTGCAGGGACACAAAGCTGCTGGGCAGTTTTTGCCTGCTCTGTAACCACTGCTGTACACGTGATGAACCTGCTCGGTCTCAGTTCTGTCCTACCGCTCCACAGCTTCTGCCAAGCCCTGAAGCATGCAGGTAACACAAGTGCTGGCCAAGACAATGGGTGTCAGGGTCTGTCTGAAGGCTGGGGGACAGGTCCAGGGGTGGGGAAAGGTGTTCCCAGCCTTGTGCCACATGCCAAGAGGGATGTGCAGGGCAAGGTGACCAAGTCGTCTCTCTCTCTTTGCCTTCAAACCTGTGAAAGAGCAAGGGGACAGCACATGCTGCATTGCAGCTGGCTTGGCCATGAGCCCAGCTTGCAAACCTCACCCCCATGCACAGGAGAACACTTGAGAAAGCAGCAAGACACACACACACACCCCCCGCTGCAAAGCCATCAAGAGAAGAGATCACTTAAACCGCTGCTCTGCAGGACCTGGCAGGAGGTGCAATAGGTGCCAGCACAGCGATGTGCTCTCTGCACTCGCTGGCTGACTCAGAGCTGGCAGCCCCCGGGGAGCAGGGTGGCCATCAGCAGAAGCCCCTACCTGTCACAGCCTCCCCATGGCCCCTTTCCCAGCTCCCTGTTTAAAACTCAGCACGGCTGCTTTCCTGCCCGGGGGCGAGGAGAGCCTGACTCACGCGCTAGAAGAAATTAATAAGCAAGTGGAGAAGACGGGCTCATCCCATCCACCAGGCAGCATGAATCACTGCTTCTCCTGACTGTCTCATGTATTGTTCCAGCACTGAGTCAGTACCGCTGCGCAGGTTAACAAGGGGAGAAATTAAAGTTATGGCCTATGAAACACAGCAGCGCTGAGGAATGAAAAAAACAAAGTGCTACTGTGAGAAAGCCAACAGGACTACCCACCGAGCCCCAGAAAAGAACCACTCTGCGCTCCAGCCTGCCCTGCCACAGAACGTGCCCCCCGCGC
>VZTU01027274.1:206489-226723 GCA_013400835.1 Zapornia atra | reverse complement strand
CCAGAAATCAAACCCTTAAACCTCCATCGCAGGCGGGCTCGCTGCCTGCAGCACGGGCAACAGGCTGAGCAGCACCGGCGTGCTTCCTGTGCAACAGCCGCCACCTCTGTAGGCCCCGCTTCAAACATTCGGCCTGGACGGAACGACACGCTCGGGCCGTGCCTCCTGCCACGGCTGGGCCACACACGCTGCACACACGTCTGCGCCTTCCCTGCTGCTCTGAATCCATGGCCCTGGCTTGTTCCTTCCTCAGAAAGCAGGCCTGCAGCCTGTGTTTAGAAATATCTTAGACATGGGATGCAGGGGGAATTGGCCAGCCCCTTTTCAGTGTCTGTGGGGACAGGACAAGGGGCAATGGCTGTAAACTGGAGCACAGGAAGTTCCTCACCAAGATGGGGCAGAACTTTTCCCCAGTGAGGGTGAGGGAGCCCTGGGACAGGCTGCTCAGGGAGGTGGTGGAGTCTCCTTCTCTGGAGAGATTCGAGTCTCGTCTGGATGCCTATGAGATAGGGAGCTGCTTTGGCAGGGGGGTTGGACCCGATGGTCTCTTGAGGTCCCTTCCAACCCCTACGATTCTGTGATTCTGCAGCCAAAATGGGATGAACGAGGAGGGAAACAGTAATTCCTGGTGCAAGTTCTGTCTTGGGGCAGGGGACTATCCACCTTCTCAAGGGCCAAAACCTCCAGCTGCTCTCCGGCTGCTAAGCAGCCAGGTCACTCTGTCTCTCCCTGGTAAGACGACAGCCCTGCCTGCTCTTCCCAAGCCCCCATTTCCCACCCCAAAACAGCTCCTGCTGCGCAGTAACACAGCACCGGTGCAAACAGCAACCACATGCTGGGCTTGCAAAATTAATCATACATCATCTCAAAATAAACCAAAAGGGTCCCACACTGCTGCAACAACCTGCTTTGTTGGTTGGGATGGAGCATCTCAAGCCCTCTTAGGGTCCTTGTTCACCAGCAATCCACACGTTTTGAAACCTGGAAAGCACTTAGCTGGTACACGAGACAAGGCTGTAAAAACTCTGTGAAACAGGGGATCAGAACTTGACTTTGTGGAGCAGAGAGATGAGAAATAGCTTGGCAAGTGTGGTCAGCTGCTGGTCTGTCCTTTAACACGAACAAAAATGTACCCTAGAAACATCTGCTGTGCCCTAAGCAACTCTTTCTGATCATATCATCGACAAACAACTCTCATCCTCCTTTGACACCAGCTAATGAATTGGCTTTGAAGATACTGCATAGCAGCAAGTTCTGCAGGATAGTGCCTCCTGGGTAAGAAAGGGTCTCCCCAAGGCAGTGCTTCATCTCCTCCCTTGCAGTCCTGCATAATGCATTTGCTGCCCGCAAGGCAAAGAAGAACTCAAAGGACACTCTGTGACTCACGGCATCACCCCACAATCATCAACCCTGTCACGCTGAGACTCCAGTAGCTCATGGATGGATGGATGGAGCCGCCTCTGCTCAGCCCCGAGCGCTGCCAGCATTCCCCCTTCACCCCGTGCCCTGCTCCTGCCTGGCCATGGTGGTGGTGGCAGCTTTGGGCAGGTCCCAACATGAACACGACATGAAGCCTACTTGTCCATCATCCAACCCAGTGTCATCCAATCTTCACCGACCCTCGAAAAAGCTAATCTCAATGAACCATCAACTCCAAACAAAAACCACTCAAAGAACCAGTGAGCACCAGGTTACCCCCATTTTCTCCTACAAGGATCTAATTCAGCTCTAGTAGGACAGTTATTATTATATATTAAATGAATAGCAATTGATCATTAAGAGTGCATTCACTGAAACTGGGCAGACGGGTAATAAGATACCTGCCTATTACATAGCTGTGAAACCACACTGAATATGCTTCTAATGACCAACTGGTATTTACTTAACATTCAATATCCATCACTAAGAAGGGTCTCTCTAGATTTAATAAGCCTCTGTTATTTTATGTTTAATTAAATACCATCCACTATTAAAAACATATTTAACTGAGGTCGAAACCAGTAAAAACTGTATCTTATAACACAGCTGCTAAACCTCAAATATCTTCTTAATGATTAATTGGGATTTAACACATGATCGCTGTCCTACTGAGAGCGGATGGAAAGCGGAAGCTCAACGATTTGGGGACCAAAGTGCTTTGCTTCTGCAAACAATTCTGCTGGCTAAACAGTTTGGCTAATAAAAATACAACAGAGCAGTGGGAGCCTCAGTTCCTATGTAAGTTGACTTTAGAAAAAATTAGAATGTGGCACAGCCACTTCCATGGCATTGCTGGGCAGTGCCAGGCAACTTGCAGGCTGTGCCTGGGAGCCAGGACCTCTGTGCTCCTGCATCCAGAGATCTGGGTGCCAAGGGTGCATTCCTGCAGGCCAGAACATCAGGACCTGTCCAGGTTGGCTCTGCCCTAACTTCAACACAGAAGCTCTGGAGTGGTGAGCCCAGGGACTCCTGATGGGACAACTGCAGTTGGGATTGTGAAAAAGCTTCCTCTCTGCCAGGGCTGGCCAGCTGGTGCAGGTCAGTGGTTCACCACGTGTCCTAACTTCTCCAGTGGAAACCTGTGATGTCTGGAAGAAGCTGGAGACAGATTTGCTGTGATGGTCCAAAAACCTTGACAATAAAAACCAAGAGACAGTTTCAGGTTAAAGGACTAACAAGTTCCTAAAGTCCAGTTGCCCAGGGGAACAAGTCCCACAAGAGCAGCAGACTACAGATGGATGCTGCTGGCACTGCTCTGTACAAGCACCCACCATGCCCTCTGCATAAGGCAAAATGGAAGTTGCCCAGCTCTAGAACCCCGCAGCTGAGTGCCCGGAGTAGCACGTACCATGCAACATCTTCACCACTGGGTACTGGGAAGTATGTATGGGGTACACATCCTTGGCTCTGTGTGGCAGGAGGGAAATAAGCTTGAGCAGGGAGAAGTCCAAAGCATGCCAGCAACTGGGAAAATGCCATGCCACCTCAGTGACCTCCTACAAGAGGGTTCAATTTTTACTGGTTTTGTTTTGAAAGCCCTTGAAAGCAAAATCTGATACTAGCAAAGCATTAAATATAGCAGAGTGTCCCCACACAGATTGCACAAGAAAACCTTTTAAAAATAGAAACAGTGAGAATGAATATGAATGCAAGGAAAAATATCAAGAGAGGAAATCCAGAGGGTCCTCTCCTTCCATTGTTCCACTCCTAACCTCAGGCACACTGGTGAAATCGGGGTTAGACAGTGGGCTGCAAGCAGAGAGCCTGGGAAATTACTCAAGAGTCTGGAA
Source organism: Zapornia atra (assembly GCA_013400835.1). Taxonomy (NCBI): domain Eukaryota; kingdom Metazoa; phylum Chordata; class Aves; order Gruiformes; family Rallidae; genus Zapornia; species Zapornia atra. Next base: position 223,454 of record VZTU01027274.1, on the reverse strand, counting down.
CATGCGCTCAGCACCAGGCAAACCCAGTGGCAACCATGGTATGAGCTCATCTGCTTCGCTCGGAGGACCCTTGGTGTGTCAGACCTCGGTCTGCGGTGCTCCAGGGAGATGCACTGAGGAAGCGCCACAGCAGAGCTGGGCAGCTGGATTGAGATAACCAAAGCCATGTCCTAAGAGTGAATCATCATCCTGCCATGAATGACATACCAAAGGGATAAGAAAACATTCCCAGTGTCTGACAAGGCACTGTGCTATGCATGAGGAGGGGTTCTAGACATCCACACTGAGGAGGCTTCTTTGGAGAAAAACCTCTACGTTATTCAGTGTTTCTGGAAACAAGAGAGACCTTTGGAGTCCAATCACCTTGACTAAAGGGAAATGTTTCAAAGAAGACCTAGGTGGCTGTCTCTCCGCCTTGCAGGCAGGCTGGTTAGAGGCAGCCTCCACAGGTGCTCCAAGGAGAAGACAAGAATGACAAGGACCTCTTGGGAGGACACTAGTGGAATAATCATATCACCAAAGAACCTCTCTCACCTCCCAAATTCGAGCACCTGGAGAACAGTCCAGTTGGTCTTTATTTCCTTCTGCAAGTGGTGCCATGTATGTATATGCACATATACAAATATACAGACTACCTCTTTACACCTCACAACGTGCCTCCCATGAACTAGCCACACCACAATGGTAAACAGTCCACAGAAGATACCATCTGAGTTGCTTCAAAGCCATGAAGCCGATTAAGTAAATGGAGAGTAAATTTCTCTGTCTGAGAAATATGGTGATTAAGGATGTCTTGATCTCCACATCAGCCTTGGAGACCTTGCTAGAATACTGACTGCCTCACAATGCCATGGAAGGAGTTCAACACCTGATTCGTCCTGCCTCATTTAGGAGAAGCCAGTGAAGAACCAGAAGAAGGCCTTTCAAGATGCCTCCTTGGTCCAGTGGAGAAGAGAGAGACCTGCTCCCTACACATTCATCTTTACTGAACTCTGCTGGACTTTTCTCTTTCCCCTTACGTCCACCCAGGAACATCTGCTCATCTTAGAGCACTTTAATGTTACTTTTTATCTCCTCTTCATAAGGATGAAGGAGCACCTTTTCCACCACCAGAAAATAGGGTCCCATGCACATCTCCAGCTGAGGATCCAGACCATGTTCTTTTGTGTTCGAGCTCTGACAGAATACTATACAGCTGAACATATGAAAAGGGCATGGGTGGTTGTCATGGACATGTGGGATGAGGAAATGAAGAAGGGCTGGAGGAACCCTCCATGGAGATCCCTTTGCAAGTTTACTTCCACAACAGCAAGTGTACTCTTTGGCTCAAAGATCAGGTGAGGACAGCCAAGCCCTCTGCAAAGACAACAACTAAAACATGCACAAGGCTCATGACAGAGCCAAATCCCACTTCCATTTCTCCTAGATGTTCACGTCACTTGAGACATATTGCCAGGCACAGGCTTGACATTTTCCTTTCCATATCTGTAATGGTGGCATCTGTTCCAGTCAATGGTGAGACACAGGTATCTTCAAAGACATCATTCCCCTCCTGTTTTACACACCCATTCAGAGGAGCCAACACCACTCTGGTCATGTCCATTTCTCTCCATCACCTAATGAAGTCCAAACACTCAGCCCAGACACATCACCATGTCTCTATTTGTACAGACAAATCCCACCCCTCCTCTTTCCGTGCCTCAGTTTCCTCTGCTGCAAAAGAGAAAACAGACTATGAATGCCATCCCAGCCCAACCACAGCAACATAGCAAGGCTTAATTCATTACAGCCTGCAAACCACTTCGAGATCCTTCACTGCTATAAAAACCCAGGGCTGATATTTGTTTAACCCCGCTGCGCAGACGGAGGCAGGCACCCAAAGCCACAGCACCGCTGGCTTCTCATAGCCGGCCCCGGCCCCACAAGGGGTAGCAGATGGATCGGCTGCTGTGAAACAACAACTTCCTTCTTTCTTTTTGCTGGAGTTAACTGAGGTTTAGACTGGGATTTTGGTTACGTTCTGTGGCCAGCCTTGCTGGAGACAACCACCCGCCTGATGCTGGGGGAGTACGAGATGTCTAAAACCACGGGCAGTTGGGTTTATTTGGATTCCAGTCTTCCCATCATTCAGAATCCTGGGAAAATGAGGGTATGTTGCTGGGGTGAGATTTTTTGTTCTGAACTAATTTTTTTCCAGGAGCCACTCGTTGTCCAGCTGACCAGCCAGGAGGTCGGGCTCCCTCCTGCCCTCAGTTTGGCTTTCCTACACTTCTCCATCGTAGCTCAGTCAAGGAGGAGTTTGCAAGGACGACAGCGATGTGCACGGCCTCCGAGATATTCAGGGGCTTGCAGGCCAAGTGAAGCACACAGGCACACACAGAGCCTGCCCTCCCCCAAAACCTGACACCGCTCTGGAATGTAGAAAATTGCAAATGATACTTTAATTCCACAGTCACTCAACGGTAGCTCCGGCCATGGGAAAGACTGGGAAAGGCGCATGCTTGGGAGCAATCCCACGGAGCATGTCCAGCCCCAGCCTAATCCACCGGGCTGGAAACCATGCTATCTTTATCAAAACTCCCAGCCCCGTCCAGGTCCAGTCATCCCCACCTGCCTGCCCTTGAATCAGCAAGATCGGTTGCGAGCCATCAGGCAGCGCCGAGCCACAAGGCAGCTTACGCCACCTCTCTGCCAGCACCTGCATGAAGCAGTGCTGGCAGGCGGGCAGCTGCCTGCGCGTCACCCTGCCACACGCATCCTCACGGGTGCAGAGACCCTGCGTGTCACCCTGACCAGCACCGTCANCCACACTGCATCTCAATGGCTGCAGAGACCCAGCACTGCCACCCTGCCACACTGCATCTCGATGGCTGCAGAGACCCAGCACTGCCACCCTGCCACACTGCATCTCGATGGCTGCAGAGACCCAGCACTGCCACCCTGCCACACTGCATCTCGACGGCTGCAGAGACCCTGCACTGCCACCCTGCCACACTGCATCTCAACGGCTGCAGAGGCCCAGGACTGTCACCCTGCCACACTGCATCTTGATGGCTGCAGAGACCCAGCACTGCCACCCTGCATCTCGATGGCTGCAGAGGCCCAGCACTGCCACCCTGCCACACTGCATCCTGACAGCCGCAGAGCCCTTTGCTCCAGCCCTGGGCACTCCAAATCTTGCCGCTGCCCGCTCCACCCAGCAAGCTGCTGGTGTTGCCCAGATTCCCCCTTCTCTCTCTGTAGGGGAAATCCCAGAGCACATCCCGCTGTCCCCCAGGCACGGTGCTCCCCTCCTAGTGCTCAGCAGAGGCTGACCCCAGCCTCGCTGTCTCCATGGCCGCCTCCAGCTGCCCCTGTGGTGTCTGGTGCTCTGGCAATTGGCGCTGTGGGAGGCTGTGTCCCCTGTCCCACCGCAGGGATGTGCTCATCCACAGCACCTAAGGAGCCTACAAAACCTGCAGGACCTGCACCCCAGGTCCCCTGCACGCCCCCCCAGGGGCTCATAACTTTTGTGCTTTGATCCTGCTCTGCACCTTAAGCATCCCCCTCCCCCAGCAGAGGAACATGCCTGGCACCAACAGACCTCTGGGGCCTCTGCAGCGATGAAGAGCCAGAACAGACCCAACAAAGCCCAATGCAAGAGGATATGGTAGATTCAGAAGATCCATGTCAGGAGCTCAGGAACTGCCACGGCCAGATTTATGACTAGGAGGAAGGATCTGAACTTCACAAGAGTTTGCAGCTAAGATTTAACACCACTTAGTGCCCAGCCAAGGGCACTTAGGAGAGGAGAGGCTCAGTGTGTGGGGATGAAGGCTGCTCTCACATTTCAGGAACTTCCTGCTCCGGTTTCAGGCCTTCCTTCCTTCCTTCCTTCCTCTCGAGCTGTCCCCTCTGAAATCAGTGGTTTTGGAGACCAAAGAGTATCACAATTTCCTTCTCCATGTCTGAAAAGGGGCTTCTGGGTCCCCACTGTCCTTCTCCAAAGGCTCTCAGCAGCATCCAATGGGCACAGGGGACACACACACAGGCATTCCCAGGGTGGGTGTCACATCCCACAGCTCAGGAGACCTTCCTACGTGCTCTCCTGCCTACCCCTGCCTGCTCACAACAGGGCAGTAGCAGAGGAGGTCTTCCCTTCCCCCGACCACCCCCCTGCCCCCCCCCAGAGCCCCTATTCCCCTCTAGTGACACATAGCACAGCAGAAAGGGCAGTCCCACAGCACACTGCTGCTGTCACCACAGGTGTCACACACCAGACCCAAATACCACATATGAGACAGCCTGTACCTCCAACACGACGTCCCTTTGCATGCTGCAGCCTACCAGGATGGACACATGCTGTGCCTGTACATCAGGAGATGGATTTGGCACTTCTCCTGCCACTGTGGCCTTCTAACTCTGCCTACCCCAGGGAGATGCCAGGAGTGACCCACACTGAATTAAGGTTATCAGGATGGAAAAAGTCCACAGCATGCAGTATAAAATCCCCCTCTGCCCTTCCAGTGCTGAAACAGCCCCTCAGCTGATGTCAGTGCCACGAACACTCTGGGCTCCTAACCAGTGCTGGCCCCCACCACCTCTGCACCAAGTACACACTCTAGAAAAAAGGTTTCTCCTTGTGTCATAAGCCAAAGTGCCAGTTCTTCAATGGAAAACACTCAGTGGGGTATCTGGGGCTCCACATGAGCTTTCACCCATTCTATATGATGCTGGTCTCTGAGGTGAGGTCCCCTGCATGACAGGAGGTAACATATGAAGGTGAAGTCCCCATCCCCTATGACACCAGCACCCACCTCCAAGGGTCCCAACCAGCTCTGGCTATGGCCAGGGTGCCTGGCATGGGGTGCCCAGAAGCACACCCACTAGCTCACTCCAGGAACCACCAACTCCAAGGTGATTCTTCAGGATGTTCAGATCCCAGTGGTGTCCATCAAAGAACATCTCCCTCCTGCCCGAGTGCTTCCTGCTTTTCCTTGGGAGGCCTCACCTGCAGGCAAATCCCTCAAGCCAAGAGCCCGATGGAGCCCTGGCTGCTTTGGGGAGTGGGTTGCAGCAGGAAGGGGGCAGAGCACTGGTCCCCCAGTGCTGCCTGTACTGCCTCCCAGTGAGCCCTTTGGCCCACCTGTCATCTGGAGCAAGCTACCTCTGCCCTGCCTGTGGGAGGCTGCTTCTCGACAGAAATCCCTCTCTTCCATGGCAGGCTGGATCTGGGCTGGGTCTGGGCTCTGTCCTAGAGGGAAGAGCAAAGGAGAGAGAAGCCCCTTCCACCGCCCAGCTGGAGCATCACGCTGTGCACTGGGAGAGGGTAACCCAAGCTGTGGTTTACCCAACATTCCCTGTGGCTCCAGCTCCCCAACCAAAACAAACCAAACATTTTCCTCCTCTTTTTTTTTTCTTTCCCATTTTTTCTTTCCCTCTCCTCTCCCTGAGGGCAAACAGGAGGAGGGTGCGCCCCCTTCCCTTGTACTTTGCCAAACTCATGCTGGCTGGAAAGCAGCTAAACTCAGCCTGGCACTGTTCCCAGCTGCATCCCCTGCAGCCCCCTCCCTGCAGCAGCCCCTGGGCGAGCGGGGGCATGGGGTGATGCTGCGGGGCTACGGGACACAGTGAGCACATAGCAACAGGCTGTCTGCAACCTGCTCGTGGACACTGATGTCGCTCCAAGTGGATGCACAGCAGCAGCTCTGGTTTATGTGGGCAGAAGTCGGTGCCTCTGTCTTCACAGGGCTTTAGGAACTCCCCCGAGAACAGCGACCAAGGGGAGAGAAGATGCTACTCCAGTGATAACATCAGTCAGGTTTGTGTTGTGTGGCGGGTGTGTTGGTAGCTGTGGGCCTGTCTGAGGATCACAGAAAGCAAACTGGAAGCCATCCCCAGCACAGTGTCCATGAGCATAGCAAATAGGGCCCAGGAAGAGAGGAGGAATCCGCACCCTGAGGCTGCAGAGCCAGTCCTGCTTGCATCACTCAGATGAGCGCTGCTGCTGGCATCCCCATCTCCACCTTCCAACACCACCACAGATTTATACAGAGGCTCCTGATATCAATAGCATCCTGCAGCAGAGCAGGTAACCATGGGATGGGGAGCCAGAGAAAGGGCACAACTTCTCTGCTCTCACCAAACACCTGAATCCAGCATCCCATGCAATCCTGCTCTGCTACGGGGCACACTGAAATGCATACGGCAGGAGGAACTGGCTTACTCTCTGAAATGCTGGGTCAAGGGGATGTGCTGAGCACTGGGCCCAAGCAGAGGGAGGCAGCAGGGAGCAGTGAGAATCCCCAATCACCCTGAAGAGATGGGGTTGACCTTGGCTGGTTGTCCAACACCCACCAAGCTGTTCTCTCACTGTCCCCTCCTCAACAGCAGCCTAAATGCAGGGGCCATGCTTCACAAATCTCAAACAATCAAAATCTGGCACACGGTTTGCTAAAGCAGAGATCAAAGCCCATCAGCCCACTTCAGAAACACTGGTTTAAAGCTCCAGCCTGGCAGGATGAAGGGGACAGTGCTGAGCTGGGCTCTCCCACGCAGAGAGCAAGCGCCCAGCAACGCAGTCAGTGGGCACATCTCATCATGCTGAGGGGTTCTTGGGATGGCAGAAGGAAGGGAGTGAGCCCAGGGCCTGGGCACGGTGCTCTCACCTCAGCAGGTGCCTGCTGGACCCACACATGTAGGGCACCACTGTGAAATTCGACTTCATCCCCCCAGGGGTGATGCTGCACCAGTCAGGCAGGAGCAGGGTGCTGAGCATCGCTCTTGCTCAGAGCCGCCCGCCAGCCTGGGCACCCGCTGCAAACATCAGCACTGAAATTCTCTGCCTTGATTAGAGGAGCAGAGGTTTGATGATTGCAGCAGCCCTCCCCTCAACGTTAGTGGTCACAGAACAACTTCTGCTATCAGCCATTCCTCAGCAGGGATGTCTCCGTGGCAGGGGAAACGTGACCTTCAACACCAAGGAACTGCAAAGAGGAAAAGGCTGCTCTGGCAGGAATCACAGGAGATGTGGCCAGGCTGGGAGCGCGCACCAGGCTGGGTCCCAGCTACAGGCAAGAGGCAGAGGCATTTCCCAGGTGGGGAACAACCTTTCTGGAAGAGCTAAAAGCCACTCCTCGGTCACCACGACAGCAAAAACAAGGTCTGAGATGTGCCAAATTTCAGCAGCAAGCAATGCCTCAGCATTCACCATCACCACATCGCTAAACTCCCGGCTAATTCAACCATTTTATGCTAAAACCACATACCACCCTGCACTCCTCAGCCAGCCTAACAGCACATGGGGAGGGACAGGGTGCTTGTCACTCTCGCTCCCATGACTGGGATGTTGGGAGCAATCCTCAGCCAAGGAACCCACCTGGGCTGGTGTTTTTGCCGTCCCCAAGGCCGGCCAGGAGAGCACAGCTCTCCCGTAAAGGCTCACAAGCTGCAGACTAGGGAAAGAGTTAACACTTCCCCCGACCCCGTTCCTTACCCTGTTATTCAATACATTATTGACGTTGAAGAGTCGTCACGTTACAAGCCAGCAGTCCATGAGTATTAGGAGGAAAATAGAGGCACGCAGAGACACACACACACCGCAGAGACGTGGGCCCCTCCGAGTTACGGTTACGTTACCCCACAGAAACTCCTTTCCCAGTCTTCCTTTCCTCCCCCATTCGGGGGCAAAACTGACTCGTTTGTTATTTGCATTTAATGCCACAGTGAATCCCTAAATCCAGCTCACAGAAAGGATTACTGGAGGGGGAGGGATGGCTACGCCAGGGCTTTTTTCTCAGGCTTCAACAGTTCTGATGCTTTGGGGACTGGGATGGTGGTGCCGGGGGCTGGGAGCCCTTCATGTCTGCCCCCAAGGATGCTTTGCCAGACCTGTGCCCCCAGTGAGGGCTCCCTCAGCCAGACCCCCCAAAATGCCCATGCCGCCAGCAATCCCGGCGGCAACACTGCTCCCAGCCATGCTCCCAGCCTGGCACGGCCTCCGAACACACACCTCCCAGCTCCCAAGTGCCACGGCTCCCCTGGACCCAAGGATGGCAGCTGGTGATGTCGAGTCCGAACTGTTGCTCCAGAGCACTAACACCAAAGCTGTTCTCAGGGAGAGATTTATCTTCTATCCCATCCTGCCACACACACCTCACTCCGGTGCTTCTCTGGAGAATTCAAACCCAGCGACAGGAAAATGAAATAAAAAATATTAAAACAAAAAGATGGAAAAGGAGGCTCCCACGCAGGGGTCTCGCTCCTGGAGCCAGCACCTAGCAGAGGAATCCCATCATGTTAGAGTCAGGCCACGGCAAAGTATTTGCCTCCCATCAGAGCTTCTTTGAGGGCTTCATGCTCCACCCGCTGCTCCAACCATGGGGCATCCCCACCCAGGGCATCCCCAGGGAGCCCAAACTGGAGTGTGTCCCCTGCCTGCCCATGGCTGGTCAGCACACTGCCAGTGCAGGAGTGGCCCAAACAGGCTGGGAAGGTTGCATGACCCTTGTGACCGTGGGCAGGGAAGGGCATCCCGCCTGGGGATGGGAAGGGAGGCAGGAGCCTGACAGCACCTGCCCACACCGGGGTCTGACACTGGCAGGGCCGGGGAGGCACAAAGGATGAGACTGGACTGGGAGAGGGAGCTCGCCAAGCACGCTCACTCCCTGCTCGTATTTTATTTCATCTCCTGATGGGTGAAATGTGTCCTTAATTTGTTCTAAAAGAAAAAGAGAGTGAGCTGCATTCTCACACCCATAACGAAGACAACACGCAAAGCCCTTTAAAAGCAGGCGCCACACATACTACACGCTGCCTTTTTCTAATTAAAGATGTCTTTTCTAGTTAGCTGGGGCCATGCACGAGCTGCAGGCGAAGCTGCCTGTCGGGTGAGGGCCCCGTGGGCTGCTTGCTCCTGCCCAGGGGCAGGCAGCGCTGGCAGGGCATCACCTCACCCCCGGCTTAGCTGTGCCTTCATGCTCAGAGGACGAGCATGGGCGAAGGAGTGCGTCCAAGCCCTTCCCAGACGATGCATCCCCAGAGGACTGTTTCTGGCTCAGCCGGTGTTTGAGAAAGAGGGGTGCATCTGGTTTTAATCTTACCCCTTGCGGTAGCTGTCACCATGGGTTTGCTGTCAGGGTAAAGGATGCCTTCACGCAGCCCCGTGCCAAAGCGGCAGACATGAAACCCTCAGGCTACAGCTAAACCCCCGTGTCCTGGGCTACCCCGGCCCTGGGGCTCCGCAGCTCGGCCCAGCGAGCAGGGAAAGGGCACGTCACTCCTGCCCCATTGCTGTGGAGTAGCCAGTTGGAAATGAGTGCAGGAACTGAGCGACGTCTCACTGGGAAGCCTGCACCTTTGCTCCAGCCATGGTAGTGCCAGCAAGGGGGGAGTATGGTCACTCCAGCTCCCCTGGGGCAGCACCCGCCTCGGGCACAGCTCCAGTGCAGGCAGCACTAACCCTCCCAGTGCAGGGCGCCTGACCCGGCGTGTGCTCAAGACGTGGATCTGCGCTCCAGTCGCCTCTTCCCTTCCCCCAAAAAACACAGGGAACCACAAGAACCACAAAAATGCATCTTCTCCGCACTGCAGAGCCTCTCCCTCTGAAGGGCACGCCGCGCTGCCGGAGGACCAGTCACTCTACTAACCCATGGCTCTCGCTGCCTGGAGAGCCGCCAGTGTTTCAAAGCAGCTGTCACATAAAAGCAAACACTGAAAACCATTACATTTACAGCAGTTTATCTTCAACGCTGCCTCAGTTTTTGACGTCGCTCCGTTCTGATGCCTGCCCCTCCCGCGTGTTCACGCCTGCCAGGAGGCTCCTCCTCTGAATTCAGAGCGCTGTGACGTCATGGTGCTTTGCCACAGGGACAGCAGTGAGGTCACAGGCTCCCACTGGCAAATCTACCCCCTTCCCGAGGTCACTCACCCAAAGGGACCTGCATGAGCCTCCAAGGCTACAAAGGCAGCACCAACTCGTCCTGCACCCCTTGTCCTTCCAGGGGTGCAACATCCCTCCCCTGCCCCTTTGACAGACATGTGGTTGGGCTGGGGAAGAGTCCAGCTCTGAAATAGTCTCAGCCCAATGGAACACATCCTGCTCCACACCAAGGGTCAGCACCGGTAAAGTCACAGACTCACAGAACGTGAGGAGTTGGAAGGGACCTCGAAAGATTATCTAGCCCAACCCTCCTTCCAGAGCAGGATCACCCAGACTAAATCACACAGGAACACATCCAGGCAGATCTGAATGTCTCCAGAGAAGGAGACTCTACAATGTTTAGCTCAAAGTCCTGACAAGTGGCCATGAAACAGTATTAGAAAGCAGGGTGTTGAGCCTGACTTGAGAACACATCATGCTTCTCTCCCCTTAAATAAACACAGTAAGTTCATGTAAGGTTTTGAAAGAATAATGTCAGACCTTGGTTGAAAGTTAGCTACTATAGGTACATCTTCTTCTACTCTCCACTTGCAAAGTCCTCCTCCCCATCCCAAGCCAGGCTTTTGCCCTCCAAATGGGTCAACAACCCAAGGAAGTCCAGCAGCATCCCCAGAACTTCTCATGGCAAAGCTCAAACTCAGATGGGTGGAAACAGGACAAACGAGGCCACTAAAAGGCAAGAGGCGAATACAGGGGTCTGATGAAAGACTCCCAGGGGTTTGCATCCCCATCACCACAACGAAAGGCACAAGGCCGCAGGACTAACAGCATGTCATGAGCCAGCATCCCCCTCTCCCCATCTAGCTGCTGGGGCATGAATCCTTCCCCCCGGCTGTCACCTCCATCGCCAGCCCAGAGACCTGACCAGCTGCCACACAGCTCCCAGATGCCTGCAGCCTCCTGACAAGTGGGTTGGGTTTTTTTAGGAGAGAGCACCAAAGCTGCAATCTGACTTGCACAAAAAGCCTCAGACCCAGCCAGATGCTTTCCTTGGGCTGAGCAGCAGTTGCAGTGGGGAGACAGGCATCCCAAAGTGGTTCCACTCATCACTCATTCGGCTCATGACACCTTTAGCCCTACACAACATAAAGTGCCGTGAGTGACTCCAGGCACAGTGGCTGGCACACACAGCCATGCCATGGCCCTTATGTTACCTGACATTTCTCTTACAGCTCCTGCTCCCACTCTCCTCCCATGCCATTGGCCACCTCACTTTTTAAAAAACATTAAATGTTAAGTGTGTTTTCTAGTCCTTTACTTGCAAAAAGCTGGAAACACAGCACAAGAAGAGACTAACCTTTTGATACCTGATTCTTCTACATCAACATCACCATACCGGAGGACAGAGGAGCAAAGGTTCCTCCTTTGGGGTGTCTGGTGCACACACACACACACACACACACACAGAGGCGCACACACACACACACACTCGGTCACCAGCTGGAGTCACCATGGGTACTGGAAGGTTGCACTGCCCAGGTTCCTGCATCCCAGCAGGAACAGGATCAAGCCCTTGCTTCCAAAGCTGGGAACAGTGCTGGCAACCCCAATGGAAAGCCTGAGCCGAAGGCAGCTCCTGCCACGGGACCGGCCATCACACCGCAGCAGAGCCAGTTGGAGGGAGGGAAGCACCGGGAAGGATGCCGGGTGCCACCGAAGCCGGAACTAGGCCGCAGTCCTGGACTCCTCCAACTGCCCAAGGACTCCTGCTTCGCCCTCGCAGGGTTTACTGCCGTGCCCAGCAGCCAGGAGAGCTTATGTGACATCAGAAACCAACAGCGCAGCCCCAACCCTGGGAACAAGCCTCTACAGCAGTAGCCAGAGCCTGCAGACAGAGCCTGGAGGTGCCAACTGCCCCCAGTCCTGCTTAATAAGGTGTTAACTCCCAGGCCTAATTGGGACCACTTAACATGTCAACGCCCTTCACCTCTCCTCTGCTAAACAAGGCAAGGTTTGAAGGGGCATGGCTTGGAGCACAGGCCTGCGTGTGATCCTAAGCTGTGTTTGCTTTCCATCTTCCTCCCCTCTGGACCAGTGTCTGAGCCCAGCTCACCCCTGTCTCCTCCAGTCTCCCTCCCTGGCCAGGGTGCTTTGCCAAGCATCTCCTACTGCATTCCTCCCTCTCACTCTCTCCACACACTCACACACACAAAGGAAACTTCACTTGCAGCATCCTAAGGCTGCATAGGAGGAAAAAAAAAAGTTTTAAAAATGGCAGGAAATTTAAAAGGCTTGTGTAACAGCCTTAACACACACCAGTGAATATAGAGAACAGTGTGCCAGGTGATACCCCCACCACCAGAAGAGCAGGACAGCATGCCAACACCTCTATCTGAATGCTAAGGGGTCAGCTACTGGCAGCGCAGCCATGTTTGCTACAATTACAGGTGCTGCCTTCCGGTTTTCATCAGGAGGTTCTCCTGAAGCCCCAGTTACAGTGTTTACAATCTATTCACATCGCTCCATCCTCCCAAGGTGCTGAAGATGAAGAGTGGTAAAGGTGGTCGCTGGCAGTTCAGCCCCTGCCCCGCTCAGCACACATGGCTGCAGGGATTTTTCTCTGAGGCCACTGCTACAAACACCTGTACCTACCAAAAGAAGGGTGATTCACGTGCATTTTCTTCCTTAGGAAAGAAAGGCCACTTCCCAGAGATCACTCAGACCAACAGCTCTTCCCTGTTGTACTGGGATGTGGTTCCCACCCCCGCAAACGGGAGCGAGGTGACATGCTCCTGGCTCTCCGGGCTGGATGCGTGAGCTCCACTCACAGACCATCTTGCCCACTGACCACCCTGAGGCTCAGCCAACACAATCAATACTCTGAAGAGCAGAAAATTAACATAAATTCCATGCTAATCAAACCTTCCCATTGTCTTCTTTCCAAGCACTCCCCCAAGCAATGAGCTGATCTTCCCTGCAGATCTCCAGAGACCCTTGGATTCAGGGTGGAAACTCATTTTGGGTGATCAGGCTTTCTCCTGACTCCCTGTCTTGGAGTCAAGGAAATCTGGGCAGTAGTACCTCCAACCATCACCTCCATGGTCTCCCTGCTTGGCACTGGTTTTAAAGGTCCCTTCAAAGCTGGCAGAGCAAGCTGCTGCACTGGATGGTCATCTGCACTAGGACTTGGCAGCAAATTCACCCCCCAAAATTACAGGGCAGATGCCAGCATAGCCAAGAGCTTCCAAGGAAATGCTGAGATGACCTTGGAAAGGGGTTGAACAGACTCCAGCTGCTTTGTTACTAAATTAGATGCATATTAATCTACGTGTGTTGGCATGCCCCTTTGGGGATGCACCCAAGCTCTTGCCCAGTGCTCCAGTGGAGCCAGATGGCTGGGTGCAGGCTGGGGGGACACCACCCCAGCTCACAAGGCAAGCTTGGACACAGCCCAGCCAAGAGCCTCTCTGGCATGTGGGCGCCCACCAGCCCCAGAAAAGTTAATTTTATGCAAGTTATGGCCCTGCTGGTTTCCCTGCCCCTTCCTCGCTGGGGAACGAACTAGGAGCCAAGCAAGCCCAGCTCCGAAGAGCATCCCTTGCCATGGGCAGACACCCCAGAATCTGCCAGACCCTCCCATGGGAGAGGCTGAGACAATCTGACCCTTCAAATTATGGCTCATCCCATTCTTGACCTGTTAGACTCTAAATTACAAAGAAATCACAGCCAAGTCTCCTTCCTCAGCTGTCTACCTTCCATGAGCAGAGAAAATGAAGACAAAGGAGCATCAGGGAATTACCCTGCTCCAGCCCCTGCTTTTGCACCTCACGCTGAGCAGGACTCCACACCACAGCAAAGCAAGGGCAGTGATGGATGCAGAGGCTCACCTCCAGCCTGGTCTGCGTGGAGCTCTTCTCCAAGCATCGCAGCACAGCAGTGACCTCAGCCAAGGTCCTACCACCATCACAAATTAAAGCCCCACTAGGAACAAGGAAGGGGGGAAAGAGAACCTGAGAGGTGTCCAACTCCATAGCAGAGGGTGGGCGCAGAGAGAAGAGGAGGAAGGGGGAAGGCAAGGTTTGGGAAAGCAGAAGCCAGACAGCCGAGGGATTTCAGTGCACTCCCCCAGCGCCGGGAGCCGCGGCCCGGAGCGCTCAGCGGGGCTGTGAGCAGCGAAACCCGATCGGCTGTTAACCCAGGAATGCGTGGAAATGGCAACTGCGCCGCAGGCCGGGGAATCCGCAGCGGAGCCCCGGGATCCCACGGCTCCCGCGCGCCTCCCGCATGAGCTCATCCCGCGGATAATACCCGCGCAGGAGCCCAGCTGGCAGGGATTCGCCGCACCTTCGGCAGCCCCGGGGGCAAGGGGGAACACCCTTCTCCTCCTGTTCCCCTTCCTTGCTGCCGCCACCCCACAGCCTGGGAGCAGGCGCGGGTCCTGGGAGCCCAGCAAGCCCTGCGCAGCCTCCCCTCTCCCAAGGGGCAGGAAAGCCAGCGACTCCTGCTGCAGGGTGGTGGAGAGATGCTGGGGAGTCTGCTTCTTAAAACGCTATAAAGTCGGGAGGAAGGAGAAGGAGGCAAGAAGTTGGAGCTCCTGCATCCCCAGCACTGAGCCTGCTTCTTCTCCAGCCTGCTGGGAAAGGGAACTTGAATGTCATCTCCATCTCACCCGTGTCCCAGGCTGCTGGTGGTGCTCCAGCATGCAGAGGGACAGATAGGACCGTGCTCCAGCCCTGGAGGCACATTAAACAGCTTCAGGCCTTGTACTCCTCCTGAAAGCGCTGCAGCCATGTGGCTTCTCTCCCTCCCTCCACTTCCCCTTCTCATCAGTCTGCCTTGTGGGAAGAAGCTAAAATCCATGGGGCACCCTCTCCTTGGGACCTGTCCTGCTCCTCAACACAACAGTTCCCTATTCCCGAGCAGCCAAGGACCCATGGAGGACCCACAAATGTTACTTGCTCGTTCTGTTCCTCTCTCCTAACTGGAGCAGTGTCAGGTCCTGCTGTCTGCTGAAACGGATGGTCAGAATCCTGGAGAGCAGGAGCAAGGCTTGACCGACAGTCAGGGGATTAGCTGTGCTCAGCAGGGCAGACATCCAGGTGGTCTGTGAAGCCACCCCAGCTCACAGACGACACATTCATCACTGCTTAAGCCCTGACATCTCCTGCTGATGGTGGATCTTCTAGGGACGGCCTAAGACTAACAAGGGGAAGTCAAGTGGGACCTGTCTGCCTCTTCCACACCTAGATGTGCCTCCCCCAGAGAGCAGCTGTCCTGCATCCATCTTCTGGAATGAACCAAGGGGAAAAAAAGCCACCACAGCCAGAGAGAGCGAGCTCAGTCCTGAAAGGCCAGAATTCAAGCTACAGGTGTCAGGGACATGGGCTGCTGGTGCTGAGAGGGCTCAGCAAACCCTGGGTCCACTGAGGAGAGGGGAGGGGGCAGATAGGTCCAAACATGAGATACGCCTACTGGGTTTGTTGGAGCAAAGGAGATTGGCTGTGCCTAAGGCACTTGGTGATGGGGCCAGACCTGCTGAATCATCATCCTCCAGCCATCCCATGCTCTGCTGCTGTGGAGGGACACCTGGAATTAAGTGCTCTGGGAGGAGAGGCACTTCCTGCCTCCCCTCACTCTCATACACCTGCACCACATCCCTCAGACTCCTCGGCTGGATGACAGGACACATGGGCTGCATGTGGCACCACACAGGAGGGGGAGCTGGGGAAGAGGCATGGCACCTGGCACTGGGAGTGCTGCTGACCAGGCAGCTCCAAGAGCCACCATCAGGTTCAAGTGACCAGAGCCAGCTCCTCAAACAGCACCCTAGTGCTCAGCTGGGTCCTGCTGGGGCGACCTTCCTCCCCAGACACGGAGCCTGGTTCAGGCTGCCTCACACAGGGACAGAACATTTATGGCCAAGGTCAGATAATCAGTTATGGAAGCAACTCTGGCTTTCTGAAGTGCCTCCAGAGAAGCGGGATCTTCTACCTTGAACTAAATGATCCAATCTTTCCACAAGTGCTCCACTGCTGAATCCCTCCCCTCCAGCCGTTCAGCCTCGGAGCCTCTGATGTTGCTCACCCTGGAAATACCAGGGCAGGAACAAAATGAGCCAGCCTGAAAATAGCCTGGCTGTGGCAAAGGTGCAGGCCAGGCACGCAAGGCTGGGTCCATAACGTGTCCTACTCCAGCTGGACCGGCCTGGAAAGAGACTGGAGACCCTGCAGTCAGCACAACCACAGTTCACTTTGCACCTGGACTACTCTGCTGGAAGTGGTGCCTTCTGGAACACCCCCCTATGGAGCCCACCCCTCCCCAGGGAGAGCTCCCAGCTTCTCCCCCAGCCTGGGGCTCTCCCCTCTAGGAGGCAGCAGGACAGAGGAGCTGGGTAGGGACCCACAGGGAAGACACTGAATGGGAGGAGAAAGGACTGAGACTCAAGCTGCAAAAGGAAGATGAAAAGTTAGGGCAAGCAAAGGGAAAGCTGAGAGGTAAAAACAACAGCAGGACAAAATTCCAAGGGTGAGACAGTCAGCAGACACACAGTCCATCCCAGCAGAGAGGACCCCATAGCTAGATTTATCCTTGATCTGCACATGGGACATTGAGCAACTGGAGATACTTTCCTTCTGCCCTGGGGGTTCCCAGCCCTCTGCCCCCAAAGCACTACCCACAGCATGTCACCGACAGCAAACTTAGATTTTCCCCAAAGCCAGCCAGGAGTCCTGAGCAAACTGCTGGCATGTGAGGCGGTGCCCGGCCCCGCGAGGAGGATGCTTTGGAGCCCAGGGTAACCAAACCCCGGCTGGCTAACACAGGGAAAGCGATCTGTACCTTTCCCAGGGGAGCAGCGTGAACCCCCCACGGGCACCGGGGCAGCACCCCGGGAAACCCAACAGATCCCCAAGGCTGTTCCTGACCCGCAGACTAGAACCCTGCCAGCTCCGTCGTACCGCGGCGGCACCACGGCGTGCCAGGCAGTACCAGGCTCTGCCAGCTCCTCGTGACTCACCCTGAGCCAGAGACCGGCAGACAGAGTTACGGCAGCCTCCAGAGAGCCAGGCGGGAGGCGAGGAGGAGGAGGAGGCTGAGGGCTCGCCGCG
>VZTU01027274.1:185946-206467 GCA_013400835.1 Zapornia atra | reverse complement strand
GGCTGCTGCTGCGGCCCGCTGGCCGGAGCCGGGCGCGCTCGGGCGCCTGCAGCACTGCGGCTCCCACCGGGACCCCGGGGAGCTTTAGGAACAGTGTAGGAAGGAGAGCTCAAGGCTGCCCACACGGGCTCAACACCCCGAGTGACCGGCCGCAGCTCACCTCCAGCAGCACAGCTCCGGCCCAGCGAGGCGTCGATGCTACCAGTAGCGGGCAGGGGGATGCGGGGGGGGGGGGGATGCTGCCCCCAGCGCCCTGGGCAGCAGCTCCGGCAACTAGGATGTCCCCAGAGGGGAAGGGAGTTGGGGGCCGCCCCTGACCTCTCCTCTTCAGCTCTTTGCACCCCCGGGGGCTGCAGAAACAACAGCTCTGCCCCTTGCAGGCACAACCAAGCAAGCCAAAGCATCCCACAGCAGACACCCGGGGGCGGGGAAGCTGCAGGATGCCCAGCAAGCGCCGGGAGCAGGGCTGGGGCTGCAGGAGCCACAGCTGGGGCTGCATTTTACCTCAGACAGACTCCCGGGCTGGTGCCACGCTCCCGTTTCAGGGAGTACCTGCTGTAAAGGAGCAATGCCCCACGCTGGAGAGGAAAGCACCTGAGATGAAAGGAGCAGCAATGCCACAGAGCCAAGAGCCAGCAACCCCACGCTTGAGCGTGCCATACTGACCTCGCTGCTTCCGCACCTGCTGCTAAGGGGAAAGCCCCCCAAGGAGCCTCACAGCTATCACACCATTGGGCTACATAACAAACTGTTTTGAAACATACAGAGTTCATTATTCTTGAGAGTCTTTTCCATGTTTCTTCTTGAAATATTCTCTAAATCCGTTGAGACCCCCCAGCTGGACCAGCACCTTATTTCTCTTAAAGGCCACAGACTCCAGGAGCAGAGCTGGTCTGGTTTGGGTGCTTCCACCCCCAAAGCCCTGCAGACAGGACTCGCATATTAGACCTCAGCCAGAAACCACCCATGGGCACGCTGCCCCAAAGCCTTCTCCCCCTTCCTCACCGTGCAGCCCCCCTCCGAGCCACACCACCACAGAAACAGTATTTCAGTGTCTGACTTTGCCCATAGCTGGGTACACACCCCATGGCCAAGGCTTGCCTCCC
Source organism: Zapornia atra (assembly GCA_013400835.1). Taxonomy (NCBI): domain Eukaryota; kingdom Metazoa; phylum Chordata; class Aves; order Gruiformes; family Rallidae; genus Zapornia; species Zapornia atra. The sequence continues at coordinate 205,361 of VZTU01027274.1, read as the reverse complement.
TGGCACAACACAGGCAGCTGCCAAGCACTGCCGACAGCCCATGTGCTGTGGGCAGCCCCAGCACCAACTCTGGCAGCTGAACCATGCTACAGAGGGAGAAGAAAGGGCTTCCTAGCTGCTGCTAAGCAAAGGGGTGGCAAGGTGAGCAGTGTGGGAAGAAAGGGGACTGACCTGGATGCTCCCAGATATTTCCTAAGCCCATGGCACTTTTCCATGGGCAGAGTCTTAAAACCCTCCTTTTCTGAGAAGGGGAAATCTTGATATTCCCAAGCAGGGGAATTATTTAGAGATCATATCTTATCAGGGGGAGGGAGAGGAGCAGGCTTCACACCTCACTGGGGGAAGTAGGGCGTTTCCAGAGCTGGCCTTGGGTCCTGTGGAAGAGCTGGGCAGTGCTGACCCTGGCAATCATGTTTCGGTGCTGAACAAGCAGCACCAAACAAAGTCTATCAACAAGCATCACCCACGTTGAGTGGGCATCCAGCTGCTCAGGCAACGGCTTGCACCTCCATTAGCATCTGGGTATGTATATATATGCATATGCTGAAATGGGATGGTACCACACCTACGAGAGGGAGAGAGAACCCAGAGTGAATCTAGCCTGTTAACTGCAGGGGCTAATTCTCTCACTGAAGCCCCAAGCTGTCCCTCATGCGCAGTCTCAGTGGAGGGAGGGGAAGGCAGCAGGGAGCCCCTCTGCAGCCCAGGGAGGGGGGGGAGGGAGCACGCTTCGGGTTTCAGGGCCGGGGAGCGAGGCAGCTCTGCCCTCCCCAGCAGCGGTCTCCCGTTTCTAAACACCTCGCTCTCGCCTGCCAGGGTTGCATCAGCTCCTGCGCTCGTATTTATAACTGGGTTTTAAAACCTGATATTCCATTTCCAGTAGCTCAGTGGGGGTGAGCTGAATTCACAGGGCCCCCAGCCAAGCAGCTGCTGCCAGCGTGATCCCTCTTCCCTTCACATCCTGCTCAGAAAAGCTTCCCACCGTCAACCTGGTGCCATGGCTTACTGGCATGGTCTCTTTAATTAGCTGACCAAGGCACGAGGCAGGCCCTCATTAAAGGGATAGCTGATTGAGTCTGGGTGAGGGGACAGGCCACTTGGTTGTGTTTTACGCCGTGCTAGTTAATTGACTTGCATGCACACTCAGGCACATCACTCCCTCCCTCTCCCAGCAAGTCTTGCCACTATCCCATGGATTTCCAGATTAAAAAGACCCCTAGAAGCTATTTCTAAACCAATGGGTGGGTGGGGAAGGGGGTGGGCAAGAGAAGCAGGGGAGTCCCCATGGGACAGCAGGCTCCATCCCGGTACCATCTCTCCCAGCACAGGCTGTCCTTGCAAGAGGAGCCACCTTGCAGGAGCTGGAGGCCCTTCTCCAGACTTGCTCCTGCAGAGACCAGGTGAGGCCAAGAGGACTCTCCTCAGCTTTGTCCCCACGCCGGGGCGATGCATCCTCCCCACTCAAGCTGCCACCACTCTCGGGACTCACCCTGATGCCAACTCACAGTCGGCTAGAGATGGCAGCAGGACCCATCCCTACCATCGCCCCAGAGTGTCTCTGAGGACCTGCACTCCCTCCAGGGAAACTTCCAGCTGCTTTAGGTTATAAATAAAAGATGACCTGATGAAAACAGCCGCTCTCCTGGGCACCAGGATCAATCGCACACCTATTAAGTGTACAAAGCAACCTCTCAAAATAACAGCGATTCATAAACCCTGACACCAGGAGCAGATTTGAAGCTTGGCTGGGACCCATCACCCACAGTGTGCTTCCATGTAGCATTTATTTCCAGAGTTGTTTTGCCTTCCCTGCCGCTCGTGAAGAGCTGCCCAGCCCAGCCCAGCAGGAACAGTGTAGGAAGAAGAGCCCAGGGCTGCCCACACGGGCCAAGCAGCCTCTCTGCACACAGGATTGCTCCACGGACAAGGAAAACAGCATTTGCAAGCCTGAAAGGGGCAGTGAAAGGACAAATTGACTATTATTTGAAATGTGCTTTAGGAACCTCAGCTGAAAAGCATCCAGGACATGCAAAGTAAGTCTGAAATTCACCAGGCTCCTGCCTGCATACTGCAGCACTGCCCCTTTCCACCATTGAGCACCGAGGACAAGCTCGCTTTCAGATGGGCCTGCACCTGCAGTGCAGTTGGGCAGGGAGCATTTGGGGCTGGCTGGCCAGGTGTCTGGCATGGAGCAGCACATTTCCCTGCCTTTACACCTGAAGCAGCTAGCTGGCCCTACCCCATCCCCCTGGACATCCAATGCTACCTCTGTGGCAGCAGCCACTTGGCCATGGGGCCCTGAGCTCTGTGCTCTGGTCAGGCTCTCACAGCACAGCACAAAGCACCAGCCAGCAGATATCCTTCACACAGCGACCGTGAGACACTGCATAGCCCCAGTGTCAGTGCTGCAGGGACATCCCAGCCAGGCAGTCCTCACAGATGCTGCTGAGGGAGCCCCAGCCCCGCCGGCTGCGGGTGTCCCATGCGGAGCAGTGAAACCATCACCAGCTTTCACAGACCCAGTGCTACTGAACAGAAACTACTGATTTCCTGGCCACCCAGAACAGGTTTACTTACAGGAGGAGGGCGGTATCTCTACCACCAGACCTCCACCACCCTGTCCCCCTTCATTCTGGGGCTCCTGGCAGCTGCTGCCCAGGGAGGAGCAGGGCTGGAACCACCAGCCTTCCCATGACATTTGAGACAGGGGCGTGATCCCCCTTTGGAGAACGTAGCTGTTATTGTCTAATAACTCTGGAGAAGAATCTGAGCAGGCAGACGCTCAGCAAAGATGAAAAAGAAAAGCAAAACCCAATCCTACTTGAGACTAGTGCATGAGGTCATTCTACAAACCTGCGGGTGAGCTTCTGGTGGGAAGCCGTTTTGCAGAGGAAGCTGCTGCTGGCACCCAGGGAGCAGCAGAAAGTACGGGGGTGTCTCCCAACAGCCACCACTAACTGCTCTGAGCAGAACAACCATTTGACTGCAGCAGGGAGGCCACGCAGGGCTGCCTCTGATCCACCTCCACGTAATTACCCAAAGGCAGCGTCCCTAGCAGGGAGGCAGCCTGCTTAAGGAGGTACAAACAACTGCCTTCAAACCTTCCCATGGCCACCGAGAGCTTTGGGACCTCAGTCTGCGCACAGAGAAAGCAGAGCATCCTCAGCAGCCTTGAGCTGAGGATAAGCCTCCAGCCAGAGCACGGCATTCCTAATGTCTACCCAAATCTGGAATTATTTTATCTTCTTTATTTGCCAGCTCCGCTCCCTTCCTGTCACAACTGCCACACACTTGTTAAGCCACACACTTGAAAAGAGGCGAGAGATCCCATCCCCAGCTCTGGCTGCCTTGCTGAACCCCCTCAGGCGCACTCCTGCCTCTGCTCTCCCAGCCCTGCTGCAGGGACTCTGGCGGCCTCGCGTCTGGCTCCGAGCTCCTCAGATGAAAGGCACTATGGTGCCACCAAGTCCAAATGCATTTGAAGTCAGAGGGATTTAAGGAACATTCATCTTTATCAGTGTGAAAATTAACACACACCTTGTACCCTGGAGACTGACCCCAGCAGTACCAGAGCCTGAGGCAGGGAGCTGCTCTCTATGTGGTTATCTAGGAAAGCAAGGTATTTACACATTACACCACCACCCAGTTCTGTTAATTAGCTTGCAGCTCCCCAGCAGTCAAGTTTTGTTTGTGCAAAAACAATAACCAAGCAATTATCTTCATTCCCATTCGCCCCTGGGATCAGAGGGGAGGCAGGTTGCTTACCCGTGGGCAGCGAGAAGAGCACAGCAAAGCACACATTGCTTTCACATGTGAGACTTTGATTGCCTGGATAAATTTGGTTCTCCATCTTCACAGCAAGACGTTCTTGGGTACCAGCTCACACTGCGGTTAGCACTGAGCAATCCAGCAGCTGAGATCCGGATGGGAACACCAGAGTGAATTAAACTCATCAATCAACTCTAACCCCCAATCTTCAAGTGCTGCAGGACACGGCAGCAGGATGTGTATCATCTCCACTCAGACATCTGCATGGCCTCCTGCTCCTTCTAACAAGGAAACCCTCGTTTCTTCTCACCTAAGTGATACGTGGGCTCTTGCCAACGCAGCACGCAGGAGCAGCCCCTGAAAGGTGTGTGCCTGGTTTCCAGCCAGGTCCCGACAACCCCGACCCAAAGGACTTGCCCCCACTCTTCACTGACCAGCAAAGTGGAAACAGAAGCTGACTTGCTGTCATTGCTGCTTGTCATCAATGAGAACAGCAACAACAAAGCTTATGACATGTTTTGCTTTGATTACAGGTTTCCCCTGTAATTAAGAACAAGAACTACTGCAACAACAGCAAAACAACTGCAGCACAAACCTTCTGCAGGACTAATGAGAGCACTGGCACAAAGAGTCGTTACCCTGGAGCATGGAGGGGATGAACTGACAGCCCTCCTCTTCCACAGGGTTCAGCACAGCGAAGGTGTGCTCTGACTTAAAATCCGGGTCTCAACTAGGCTGAACTCTAAACAAATGTGTAGGAAGTACTAATCCCAGCATGGCTGAGCTACCTTACCTCTGCTTTCTCAAGGCACCTTCAGGCTGGCTGCCCGTTCCTGCCAGCGGACCACTCCTGCCCAAGCGCTGACTCTGAAACCCCAGGGATGCACAGAGGACGCTACAGAGCAGCTGCATCCTCAGCATTCCCAAAACACAAGCATCACACCAAAAAAAGTCATGTTTTCCCACAGGCAGGGCTGCCCAGCCCGTGCAGGGCATGGGGGGCAGGACAAAACTGCCCCATGCTTGTCACATGTGCGAGCCAGCCAGGCAAACCAGCTCCTGTTCGCAGAGGCAGGCACCTGAGAATGAAATAGGGGTATGAAAACCCACCAGGATAGAGAGGGAGACGTCTTCTGCTGGAGAAAAGCTGTCTGTAATGGCCTGCTGGCTCTTGGCTGGGGACAAGGAGACAGTGAGCTGTTGTGTTGTGTTGAGAGAAGATAATAGGAGCTTCCTCCAAAAGAGCAGCGAAAGGCCATGGAGCCCAGCATGAAAATGTCAGAGCAGCTGCAGGGCTGAGCAGCCACCAAAGACATAAACACAGGTGAATGGTGCAGGCAGGATGGAGCAGAGAACAGGCAGCACGGGCAGATGGGAGTGGGGGTCCATCCCAGGTGGCAGCACACTCTGCAGAAGGGCTACAGCACCCCCGGACCAGCCACATTAAGTACCAGGAGGGACTGCACATCCCTGGGATAAACCCATCATTGGGTTGATAGCCCAACACAGCCAGGTGAGACCCTTCTCCTCCTCCTTCCAAGGCAGGATACTCCTGCCCGCTGCCCCCAGCAAACTTCAAATGAGCAAAGAAGGCTTGAAGTATCACCCATCGTCAGCTGAGAGCCTCCTGAGCCTCAAAACACCCTGTAAAACCAAACGCAGCACAGAGCTTGCTAAGCAGGCTGCAAGGAACAGAGCAGCACCAGGGGGAAAGGTGCTGGGGCCAGCCCCTGGCTGGGTCGCTTTGCCACTACCTTCTCTCTCGCTTACTCTAGGGCAAGAGAGGACATTTTAAAGCACAACACACATAATTTTTTTTTTTTCATGTCCAAAGACATCATCTTCCACTTCCTTGTCACCTTACAGCAGAGATTCAAGCACTCTATGCTTTAGAAACCACAAGAATTCCTAGGAACCCAAAGACACGACACCCCAACAGGAATGAACCGCTGAATCGGTGGGTTTGGTTTTATTTTGGTTTAAGACCCAAAGAACCTGATCTTAGGAAGAAAGAGACATTCAGAAAATGAAGAGTTTACATTCTTTCACCCTAAATTGAAAAAAGTCAAATGTTTCTCTGGCTCCTTCTCAGTTATTGAGGAGTAGCCTGCCCAAAAAATTCTCATTTCCAGGGGAAAAAGCGCATGTGTGCAGGCATACACACACCAGGACACACACATGTAACACCCTCTGCACCCCGATCCATGGCTGTACATGTATGTTAAAATGCAGCCCCCCCACTGAGGTGGTGTGGGGGGGGTGACAGCACAAGGGTGTCTCTGGAGGGTTGGGGTTGATGTTGTCATGTCAGAGGCAGAGATTCATTTATTTCCTCCTAGGGAGGCAGAATTACAGCAGCTTCTCTCTTCCCTGCTCCCTGATCAGCATTCATACCCCCCGAAAGGCTGGCTGAGGACACCTGTGAGATCTCCCCTCCCGAGGGAACCCAACCTCCCCCCTTGTCATTGCCACATTCATATTACTCAGAAAATCACAGAAGCACCTGGGCTGGAAGAGACCCTTTAGATCACTGAGTCCAAGCAGAGCCTGACCCTGCCCAGCTCCAGACCATGTCCTTCAGCACTTCATGCACACGCCTCTGAAACCCCTCCAGGGATGGTGACCCCACCACCACCCTGGGCAGCCCATGCCAGCGCCTGACAGCCCCTTCGGTACTAAATCCTTCCTGATATCTAAAATTCTTCCTGAGAATTAAACACTATTAATGAGCAGGGGGATGGGGAGGTTCAACTGATTTTCTGGGCACATCAGCAATCAATTCCTCTCCCCAGGAGCGCACGGGAGCAGGGCAGCACAAGGGTTATTTGGGTTATTTTTAAAGCAGAGCAGAGACAGGCTGCCCTGGGTTTGTACACTTGGCATTTCTTCTTTCAGAAGTGCTGGCCACGGAGGACAGACCCAACTCCTGCTGCCCCAGGCTCTGCAGGTGGGAAGGAAGGAAGAGAGCTGGATGGTTTCTTCCTTCATCACAGGGAGGAACAAGATCTTCCTCCCCTCGCACCCCAGGCCTCTGAACAGAGGCCTCTCTACTGTAACATCTGTGTTGGCACCAGAAGGTGCCAGGGTGACTACAGGCCTGAGGGGCTGCCATGTCATGGACACTATGGCACCCTGCCTGCCCTGTGCTGCTCTGCAAGGACATGTTTGCCTTCCCCTGCCCCCCCCCACTCCCCAGCCCTCAGCTCTTCACTTCTTACCCCTGAGCTTTCAAGCAAAGGGGAGCAGCAGTGAGAGCTCAGCTGGGGCTGCAGACCCTGACTCCTACCGATAGCTCAGCCGAGACGAGAGGTTCTGTCAGCAGTAAAACCTTGAGCAGCTCTACGTCCAGCAGCATCAGCTCCAGCCTCTCCAGCTGCAGCCCTGCACCACCATGAACATCCCTTCCAAGGATAGAGGACAGAGCTCTGCAGGAGCTGAGGTCAAGGGCAGCTCCTCTCAAAGGAGGCCAGCAGTATCCTGAGGCCAACCTGCTCCATGCACCCTTTAGGTACTCAGTGTGTGGCTGCAGGTGGCCCCAGCACCCTCTTGCACCTCGAGGAAGTGGGACCACTTCTGGCATGGCAAACACCCTGCCCCTCTGCGCTGCCCTCCAGCCAGCTGTGACGAAGCTCTGCTGTGGCAGGACCCAGCTCAGCATCTGACACAGCCGCAGGCAGGGGGAAACACTGCAGCAAACCTGCCCTATCCATCCTCTGCATGGGAAGACCTCACCACGACCCAGCGTGAGAACCTCCTCTCCCACGACACCGGAGGCGTCTGGAAGTGTTTTGAAGGTGATCGTGGCAAAGCTCTGTGGTTTCACAGCTCTCCCGCTGTAGCAGATGCTGGGGAGGCTGCTGCCAGCACCAAGCAGCGTTTTCAACTTGCTCCCAAGCCTCAGTGGGAACTGCTGTGGTGCAGCAAGAGCCAGGAGCTGGGGGACCCCATGGCCAGGAGGACACAACCATTGCAGAGAGGCGCAAGGCTAAGATCATGGCTAAGTTGAAGCAAGAGTCCAAATCACCAGCACGTTGGTGGTGATGAGGCAGCTCTGAGGTCACACTGGGATGTCAACTGACAAGTCAGGGTTAGGATCAGGCCTGGTGCTCCCTGGGCAGATCTGCAGAGATAGGGCAGGGTCACTCTGGGAATCGGTCCATGACCCAGGGATGGAGCCAGGGGCTCCACAGCCAGGCAGGGCAGAGCCAGAGCTTGGCTCTCCTACGATGGTGCTTGCAGACCTACTTAGCATTGTCTCAGTAGACCACATGGCACTGTCCATGTAAACCCATATGACAATATCTATCCATGCCTCCAGAGCAGCAGTGTGGGTTGGCTCCATGGACCTCTGAGGTCAGTGAACATCTCGGGACACCTCTCTGTGCCACAGCTGGGACTACCTTCCCCACCAGGTGCAGAGACCAGGTACCATCCCTGCACAGCCACGCTTTAGCACAACACTGGAGCCCAAGATCTGCCTGCCTGGCGATGCTGAGGTGACAAAACCTGCTCAGCAGAGCCTTTACTGAGTATAAGCAGCTGCACAGCCAGATCCCAGGGCACAGTCTACTTCCAAACCCCAACAGCTCTGCTGATGGCAGGCTATGACCTGTGCTGATTTAACGATACTCAATTGCAAATGCTCAAGACCAGCCCTGCAGCAAACAGGGTCTGCGTTTTGCTTGCAGTCCAAGGCAGGCAAGCTCAGGCTCAGGAGCAGAGATGGGGCTTACTGCTGAGCAGGAATCACAGATCTTATCTGAAACTCCTGAGGCCAAAAGAAACCTCAACATTGGCTTCCACAGGCTACTGTGGGAAAGCCTCCGTGCTCTTCCTCCAGGCCTGGAAGCCACGATGGTCAATCCCAGCCAGGTTCATGCAGGGCCAGGCCAGCCCCCAGCATGCTTCCAGGCAGAGCTGCTCAGAGGTGGGGATACTTGGGAAACCCATCCTTTATGTGACCTGACAGGTGAATCCCGCAGGAGCAGACACATCTCCTGGCTCCAGACAATGTGCTGGGGTGTCCCAGCCAGCCCCCCCCAGGAAAACTAGGGCCAGCTGCTTTCAAAGGCAATCCCGCACATGGCACTCGGGTGCTCTGAAGGCTACAGCCATCTCCTCCTCTTGCAGTAGCCTCTGTCCTAACCTCAGAGCATGATGCTCCTGCAAGCAAATCCTCCTCGATGTGCATTTGTTCTCCTCCATGAGCCAGGTACTCACCACCAGGACCAGGAGGACACGTGCCTGGGGGGGCTGTCCGCTTTCCACGAGCAATCCCCCAGCCTCCCTCTGCCCCAGGTGCTCCCTGCCCTCTCCCTCCCTGCTCTCTGCCACAACAGACACTGGGAAGAAGCAATGCAGCAGGACAGTGACTTTGACTCAGAAGGGCCCCAGCATCAGCAGCTCCCCATCACCGCTGCAGCACTGCAGGGAGGAGAAAGTGTCCTCAAACGTAACATGTTCTCTTCTGGTGGAAAAAAGGGGTTTGTACAGGGCAAAGCAAGATCAGGGCAAAGACTGGCAGCAGGCAGAAGAGTCAAGTTCTAGTTTGGTTTGGATTATTACTCATGCTCCAGCACTGCTCCACCCAAGCAAAGCACCATGCACCTAGGGCTGGACACGTACATGAGGAAAGCCGAGCAGTTCGTATGGGCTTGGCATCGGAGCGTGGGGATGGGGCTCTCCAGCACTCAGCAGCCAAGCAGCTGCCCAAGGCCACCAGCAAAGCTGGGCTGAGCTGAGACAGTGTCTCCTCCCTGTGCACACACACCCCAGGACTATGCTGCTTTTAGAGGCAGAAGTTTAGACAGCAACACCCCAGACCCCATGGCTGTTTCCTCTCGGGGCGTTCCCAACTCGGGGTGCTTTTCCAGCCTTGGCTGGCCAGCCACAAGATGCTCGAAGGTCCATGGTGGGGTGAAGCAGACCCTGACTGATCCCTCCCTGCACCAGTAATGTGGGAAGGGCTCAGGAGGAGAATGATGCAGAGTTACAGGCAGCTGTGCTCCTGCCCTGGCACCCTGCCATGGGGAGCAGCATCAAGGAAGGGGGGGGAGAGCCTAAGGCTTTGCTGTGCTTTGCCCACCTTCTCTTGCAGCTGCTGGGAGCTGGTGGGAATTCCCTCTGGACACACAGGGGTTAATCCATATCCAATTGGAAATCAAAGAGGGACACATAGTGTCTTCAGGCAGGCTGAGCACATGCACAGCTACCAACACCAGTGGCTTGAGAGCACTAAAGAGCAGCAGCTTCCTGCTTTTCAGTCCCTCGGGCATAGGGGCGGGGATGAAGAGCAAAAGGGCCCATTGCAGCCCCCCAGGCTTGGGGCAGCTCAGCAAAGAACCTGGAGCAGCAGAACTCCGTCCCAAAGCAACTCCCCAGCATTTGATTGCCCAGGAAGGGGGTTCCAGATGGTGTGCCATGGAGACCACAGCCATGCATGCCAGGGGGTCCAACCACCTGAAGGTTATGGAATAGCACATTAAGCACCATGAACCTGAAGGTCAGGGACTGGAAGTGCTTCTCATACCACAAATTGTTAATAGGGCTTTAGACAAGAGGAGACATGGTAGGAACTGGTGTAGGACTGGGACTAGTCCAACTAGGACACTAAAGTACAGCTTTGTATCCCAACACACAGAGTCAGGAACAAAACACCAAAACTCCTAGTAAGAGAAAAATTTGGGACCACTTGGAAAGGTTGGATCCCTGCAGCCCCAAGCACTCTGCACTAAGAGGGCTGACAACATTTCAGCTGTGTCTCTTCCTCTCCCAGACCCCCCATCCACATATCCCAAAGCAATGTGAGACTGAAGGCACCCAGGTTTCCACAATTCAAGGGGTCCCACCCCCTCCTGCACACACATGCCCAGCTCTCCTGGAGAACAAACCCCACAACCAGACCTTTTACAAACCTGCCAGGCTAGCCATGCTGAGAACCATTGCTTTGCTCAGGTGAGGCCAAGAGCAGCGAGCATCCCCTGCCTACCCACCCTATGATGCTCCCAACCAGACAGCATCGCCCTCTGTAGCGGGGGGAGTTCCCTGGACCCCCCCCCCCAGCAGCACAGCCAGCTGACAAGGGCCACATTTGAGGGTTCTATGTTAATCAGCAGGTACCGCCCCGAGCTGCCATCAAAACCAGGCTGGAAGCAGCAGCAAAGGGCAGCCCACAGCCTCCCCGAGCGCAGTGGGGAAGAACAACCCCACAGGATCACACACTTTTGTTTTCTCAGCAAACTCTGGAGCTGAAAGGTGGTCGCTGAGGTTGGCATGTTTATAGCACCAGCCGGGAGGCGGCCGGCAGGAGAAGGGACGCCGCTCCCGAGTGTAAATGAGAGTCTGTGTTCAGCCGCGCCAGCGGGAAGGGGGAGCCATCGCTGTGCCTCCCCCCCTCCTCACCAAAACCTTCTGGGGTGATTTCAGCTGAGCCCCCGCATTCGAGGGAAGGTTCAAGCCCATGCTGGGTGAGGGCATGGGGATCTCCACGATTTACTGAGATGCTGACAGGCACCCGGAGGGGTGAGCCTGGAGTCTGCATCCTCGCATGACCGAACCTCATGGGTTGCAGGGAGCACCGGCGTGGGGGCATGTGCTGGGAGGTGTGAGGCTGGCCCCCATAAACACATCATTTTCTCTTGGTGGCTCGTGTGGAGTAACGTCTAAATATACACTCGATGGAAAGTGTGGAGTGATTTATTTTTGTTATTGTTGGTCTCAAGCTATGCGGGCTGGAACGGCGCTGCTGAGTTATAGGGCCTCGCTCACAGAACATTATCAAAGATATGTCATAAAGCAAATATTAGCAGGACCCACAGGGGAGGTTACACAGGGCCACCGCTGCCAAACCCAGCCACCACACAGCAGGAGCCGCCGTGGAGGGTGACCTAATCCTGCTGTGCCACAGGCAGGTCCTCCAGCCTGCCCAGCCACCATCCATCAGGGAGGAGGAGGAGCACTGCATCATCTCGCCTCAGGGAAAATGCCAAGACATACCATGCTCTGATGGGCAAAGGCTGCGTCAGACTCCTGGCTACCACGCGAGGCAGGAGAAAATCCCCCCCGCCTTGGAAGGGGTCTGAGCCTCCTGGCTTTTCCCTGCAGCCCATCTCTGGTAGCAAGATGCAGTCCCCTCCAGGGATGCCATACGGGAGCTATTAGCCTTTCATCAGCAAGTGTGCAGATGAACGTTATAAAAATCATACAGCCACCATGTACTCTAGACACCCATCCCACCCAAACCCCGCCACGCGTTTCTCTGGGATGACTTCCCAAAGTTTATCCTGTGCTGGAAGGAGGACACTGACACTACCAGGATCCTCCTTCCTCTCCCCTTTCGCACGAGGTTGTTTTCCTGCTGCCTTTCCACATGGTGGCCATCACTGCCATACTGTCTTCCCCATCACCACGTCTCTGTGCTCCCCATCCCCTCCAGCCCATGTCTGGTGGTGACTGCAAAGCACAATATCCCTTATGCTACCGCCCCTGGCAGCCAGTGGTCTTTGCTGGGCAAAGCAGTAGTGACCTGAGAGCCTCCTCTGCTCCTCACTGCCCAGGAGATATGCCCATTGCATGGAGAGATGGAGAAAGAGGAGAGGAACCTCATGCCAGAAGGACTCATCCAAGGCAGAGCTCGGCCAAGTGGCAAAGCCACTCTGCCTGTGCAGATGAGCTGCAGTGGGTGGCCACAAACACCTGGGAGGTCCCTCAGTGGGAGAAAGTCAAAGCTCCCACAACCCCCCACCAGCCTGGCTGTGGAGCAGGACCCACAGGGCCCCATGGCTCCCCTGGGCACAGCTCTGCACACAACGTTCCTCACCAGAATGGTAACAGCGAGAAGGGGATCAAGCTAGTAACAAACCTTGGAAAGATCTGCCCTTTGAAACAGCAATTCCCTCTCCACAGGCTGCTCCTCACCTGTGGGGGCACCACACGGAGCAGGAACCGAGCTCAGACACAGCCAAGTTACGGTGTGCCACACAGCAGGCTCATGCAAGCTTGAACCCTTACAGATCCCCATCTCTCATGCACACAGCACGCCAAGCCCTGCAGTGTACTGAGCCCCACGGCATGCATCCCTGGATCCACACAGATCCAGCACCAACTGCAAGGCTGGAGCTGGCCCGAGCCACAGGCACCAATTTACAGCAGGGCTGCATGGACCAACTATTTCCTCCTGCCATTGCCTCAGCCTCCAAAGCAGCTGCTCCAGAGAGATGCACAGGGTAAACAGGGATGCACCTAAAGCCCAAATTAACCAGGAAAGCCAGGGCCACCATGACATTCATCTGGCCAGACAGGCACAGGCAAATCACACGGGCTTCCTCTTTCATGGACTCACAGAACGTCAGGGATTGGAAGGGACCTCAAAAGATCATCAAGTCCACCCCCCTGCCAGACCAGGATCACCTAGACTAAATCCATAGGAACAGATCCAGGTGAGGTTTGAATGTCTCCAGAGTAGGAGACTCCACAAGCTCTTCAAATGGAGCATGTTCACAGCCCCAGAGCCCATCTCTGCTGCCTGCAGCCACTGCCAGCAGACCCCCAGAGCCAGCTGCCAAAACGCCGAGGAGGCAGCCAGGAAAGCACCAGGTTCCCTGGGCTCCCTCACAGCCCTTCCAGCAGCTCAGAGCCTAATGCTGATGGATTTCCAACCAATTCTTGGTAGGAAAAGCCCCGGTTACTCCTTTGAACACCCTGCTGAGCACACCCCACCAAGGTTAGCATCACAAACTCTCTCTCAAGGAGAGTTTCTGCAAACAGGAGCGAATACTCCTACTTGCAGGACTCTACCTTTCCCAAAAATTGCTGACATGAGAGACCTCGCCATGGCATCCTCCAAGCAGTCTGCAGCAAACCCCCATTTAAGGAGCCCTACTTTATTTAACCTTCTATTTAGAACTGGTTTCTTTGTTTGTGGATCAAGATTTCCTTTCAGAAGGTGCCCTAGACCCACTGCTGCCTGATCCCCACCCACAGCCTGGGCCTCGTTTGGCTCTGGCACAAGGATTTGATCCCAACTAGAGACCAAGCTCACACTTTGTAAACTCTTCCCTCTATCCTAAGCAAACTCTCATCTCTCCTAGCAGCCATCACTTTATCCTCACCAACAGACCACCATCAGAACCTCCTGAGTTTGGGCAGCCTGAGCAGGCAACCCCTCTAGCCCCCAACGACCAGACTCACATGGGACCACCTGCTCCAAGCCGGGGTTAAACCCAAGCCTGCCACAGCTCCTCTCTGTGCTGCAGCTGAGAAGCTGGCTCAAATACAGCTTCTCAGGTCTGCTACTACACCCTGAGCAGAAACCAACTTGCTATCATGAGCAGAAAGGCTCAGGGCAGTGAGACCTGGCGAGCCCCTTGCCAGTGAGAAGTCCTACTTCCCGCTGAGATGTCTCTTGACCAGCGCAGCCCCAGCCAGGGAGCCACCCTCTGCACAACAGGCACCTTCCTGGCCACCGACCCGTGTGCCCAATGGGCCAGCAGCAATCTGGCTGGCAGCACTGGCTGCTCTCACAGAGCACCAAGAACCTTAATGCCCAGCCAAGCCCTTGAAGAGAAACCAGCCCCCACCAACCTGAGCACCGGGGCTGAGCCCAAAGCTAAACCTCCGGCCAGCTCCGAGCAGCAGCACCCGGGGTGGGGAGGGCAGCTGCCCCAGCAGCTGCTGTCCTAAGCTCAGCCCTCTCGATGCTCTGCCTGCTCTCCTGCAATCCAGTCTGCAGACCTCGAGAAAAGCATGCAGACTGCTTACTCAGTGATGCTAACAGTTCTAATTTCCTCTCTCCTTGGGACAGAGGGGTGCAGAGTTCAACACTTCCCCCTCCCACAGTCCCATTCACCCCCCCACCCATACAAAAGCCCATATTCTCCTATTGAACTTCACAAGCCGCCCTGGTTTTCCCTCTATCAGCATCTCCTTCAAAAACACACACACACACACACACTCAATGCAAGAGACAGGAGAGCTGAACAAGCTTCATCTAGAGAAGAGAAAATTAAGACAGCAAACTCTCTCCCAACAGATCATCTTTAAAGTTTTTTCAAAACTGTCCCTCCTTATTAGTCCCAGACAGAAATCTGAAACCCCTTTTTAAAAAAACCAGAGATATATAATGACTTTCAAAGCTATGTCATATAATTAATGTCACATTTATCTCTTCAGCTGTAGAGATAAAAAGAAACCATCTATTCATGTCCTCATTATTTTTTATTCTCCTTTTAAAACCAGTGTTTAAATCCCCAGGATGGGGGTACTCTAAAGGGGGGGGAAGCTCTGACTTTCCCTTTACCCCACACAACGATGGCAACGGAAGATTTCTCCCTCCCCTCTTCCCCCAATTCCCTTTTCTCCAACACCACTGATCAGAGGGTGGCACAAGTCAAGTATCCCTCTGGCAAACCTCTCCCCCACATAACTGCTCCTCTCCTGCCTCCTCAGCCCCACCACCACAGGTTCACTGGGGACACTGCAGCAGCCAGGAGTTTTTCTCCTGCCTTCTTTGGCTGAGCAAAGGGCCAAGCCTTCAAGATCTCCTGTGACACACACACTGAGTCCCACACTAATATTGCTTTCTAAAAGCCATGTACATTTTCCACCATTACCACAGTTTTGATTCATCTCACATTGCGTTCTGCTTCATTTAGGGGGATGCTGTCCACATTAAAATGATATTTAACACCGGGCTCCCTTGGGCTGCTGGGAACACCTCTGAGCAGCAGGGCTGGGCAGGACCACCAGCGCTTTCCCCCACGGCTGCTCATTCCCACTCCTCTCAGCTCAGAGCTACCTCCTTCTGGATCAGGCGAGGACATGGCAGTCACAGCCTTGTAATAATGTCCCAAGAAGTGAGAAGGTCCCTTTAAGAAACCTCATGAATACAGATAATCTGGTTTGGATCAGTTCATGACAGCTCCAAATACTGCAGCTACAGCTCTCCAGGCTTCCAGCAAGCTTTGTATCCCATACATCCCTGCTCAGCATTTCACAGAGACCCATCTGCCCTCAGCCTCTGATCCCACCAAGGACCACCATCATTAAGTATTCCCCAAAATGTGGGGGCTGAGTAACAGCGAGTAGCAAAAGGAGCAATCCACAAATGTGGTAAGTGAATGGGCTGCCAGGTCTCATGAAGGCTGACAGGTCTTCAGGAGACCCTTGCCCAAGGAGACCCTTGCCCAAGGAGACCTGTCCCAGTCTCTGCCTGCCCCTCTGCAAGCCCCCCAGCAGACTGCACTGATACCAAGGAGGTTTCTCCTCTCCTTGGCCACAACCAAGCTACTTTTATGCTCACAGCTATGCACAGGCTGAGCCAGACCAGAGACCATTATTAGTGTACTGTGGGCACACAGACTCTGATCACTGACCTTCTTCAAGAAGTACCTAGAGCAGCCAGGAAAAGCTGAATGGCATTTGGAAAACTCCAGGCATGGAGAGCATCAGGTGCCCAGACCCCTGCATCTGACTCAGGACAGCATAAACCACTCGGCTCCTCCACATCACTGGCACTGGCAGACGGGCTCTGAAGCTGGTCCTTCCTGCCATGACTGGCACTGGTGAAGGAAAAAACATCCTATGTCTTTCTCCCTGCTGTCTGAAGAGCACACAAGTTTGCATCCTCTGTCTGTGCTTAGAAACACATCAGAAAGAGGAAGCTGACCCTGCCTGCTTGTTCTCCTGGAGCTGCGAGGAAGCACTTTTGGGTTCAGGAGATAACCATCCACAACCTGTTGGATGCCAGGCTCGAGATGGTGCTTTCATCCCAGCTCACCATCAGCAGGTCCAAGCTCTTTTCATCTCATGCCTTTAGTTTAACAAGAGCAGAGCCAGCTGCCACACACCGCTCAGTGCCTGGGGTCACAGTTCCCCAGCCCAGGCCCATGTCCAGCTCGAGCAGCACTCCTCCACTCAGCCTAGGCAAAATCAAACCAACTCATCAGGAACCAGGGATGGTTTCCATTTAGCATTTCTACCTCTGCTGCATTGTTTTACAGGCAGAACAGTGCACCCACGGAAGAAAAACAAGCCTTGAGCATCCTCCTCAGCCAGGAGGCAGCCTGGGGAGATGGAGCCCAGTGCCTGCCTTTTGCCAGGAGGGGAGGGGTGGTCTGTGCCAGCCACACCCTCCTCGTATTCTGATTCATTGGGGGGTGAAGATGGGAACCTCTGAAACACAGCCCGAGGGGCAGCTCAGGGAAAGGCAGACATTAAAACAAGAGCATTGCTGTGTTGAGGCACCCAAGTGCCACCAGGCTCATAGGGAAGCTTTGCAGCTCCAGCAAAGAAAATGAGTGCATGAGCTCTGCCAAAGAGGAGCTTTAGTTCCACAACCACTTGGTGCCCATCCTGACTTTCCTTCCTCTCTCTCTGTGTCACAGGAAAAGGGGTGTTTTTACTGCTGAGAGCTTCACTCTCAAAAAGTCAAAGTGACTCTTCACCTGTTCACATTGAGCATGCAGAGCCCTGAAATGGAACAGTTGCCCTGCGTAGGGCATCTTCAAAAATGCCCTCTGAGCATCTAGCTGCACAGCTCCTGCCCTACCTGAGCAGCTCTTCTCCCTGCCTGGAAACAAAACCCCTTAGCCAGGGAAAAGCATTTCATGGAGCAGCTCCGTCCCACAGAGCCGCTGATAAATCACAGTTACAAACAGGAATTGCAGCCTGCCCACAGAATCACTTCTGAGTGAGTGGGTGAACGGCAGGAGGAAAGCTGCACCACCCATAGGAAGGTCTCCCCAGGACTCCCAAGCCTGCTGTGCAGCACACACGCTCCCAGCATCTGCCACGGGATGTGCATGGAGAGACAAGAGTGCTCCCCAGCGTACAGACCGACACTCACGTTGCAAATGGGGGCGTAAATGACTCCCTGTGGGGAGCTTCAAGTTTCCAGAGGCCCCAGCTGTGCCCCTGTAAAACTAGAGGGGCCGGGCTGCTGTAGCAGCTCCCCTCGCTGAGCGGAGCCCAAACCAGCCTGGGAGGGAACGGGGCAGTTTGGAGCTGCAAACCCCCAACTCCAGAGACGTGATGACATGCAGCAGTAGAGAAGTGAAAGGAGCACGTATGGGGGTGCTAGATGTGGGGCTCCCCCTGCTTGCCCCCAGCCCCTCTCTGCTCCTGCCCCAGGACTCTGGTCTCTCACATCGTTGCCTCCTTTTCCCTGCTCTCTTCCCATCCTTCCCCATAGGAATCCCCTCTCTGATCCCACCACCAGCATATCACAGCTTTCCCCTGCAAAGCCACGAGCCCTCCACAGCAGCCCCTGTCCTACTCAACATCTTAATTTTGTGTTAAAAAAGCTACTGGGCTTCAACTCGGCCATCTTCAGCCCTTTCAGGAGCTCTCCCAGCTCACTCAGTGCCATGAGGAAATCACAGCTCTCTGGGCTGTCCTGCACCAGTGCCCAGGCTCTGCCTTCGTGCATCACTTCCACTTTGCAGTGGTGCTGAGCAGGGGGAAACGCAGAAGCAGCCTGGCCACCTCCAGAACCAGGTATCTGCCTTTCTGAGGCAACCCCACGCTGCCACCTCTTCACATTTAGCTCTGCTTCTAAAGCCAGACCAGGTTTCCCTCTGAGCACTGCACGCTGGCTCTATCCTGACCCAGCAGCTGCAGTTGGGACTAGAACACCCCTTGTGCTTCCAGGCAGCCCAGGCGCTGGGCTCGCCATCTGGACCTGAGCTGGGCAATGCTCAGCCCCAGCCACTGCTCTATCCCTTGAGAGCAAGGGGAGCAGAGAGCCCAACAAACCAGCTCCTTACCTAGCACAGCAGAACACCAGGAGTCCCTTCTCCCTGCCCTGTGCCATCGCACACCCGCTCTGCCCTCCCAAGCCCCAGTGCCAGCAGAGGCAGGGCCACAGCTGGAGCCTGACACCGCTGTGGATAAACCCTGCAGCTGCCCCAGCATGCCCAGGGCGAGCAGGGAGGCTCACTGCCCACCCGCTCCACCACCCCCAGCCTCCCTCCAAAGGCACAGCACCCCCAGACGAGCCACAGAGCCCTGATATTTGCCAAATAAAGTTGGTTATACAGAAGGTTTACAGACATCCTGAGAGCTCCTCTGCAGGGACATCCCTCAGCAGCAATTCCCATATCCATTTATTTATAGGAAGGTATTTCTGCAGGGTAACACCCCCGCAGAGACACCGCTCCCCACGCTCCTGCTCGCTAACACAGGCACACGCGCTGCTTCGGCGGGAGGGTGATTCATTCCAACCTCAATAGAGTGGGAGAGGGAACTGTCCCCAGGCAGCACAGGCTGCTGAGCCAGACTTGGATCCAGAGCACCTGGAGACTTCGGGTCTGGTCCCTCTGTACGTGTGGTCTTGGTGCAAGGTATGAGCTCACATCCCCAGTGAGGGAGGACAACATCTGGGCAGCACAGCCCAGGGCAGGGGAATCATAGAATGGTCTGGGTTGGAAGGGACCCCAGGGATCATAGAGCTCCAACCCCCCTGCCACAGGCAGGGCCACCAACCTCCAGGCCTGGAGCTACACAAGGTTGCCCAGGGCCCCATCCAACCTGGCCTTGAACACCCCCAGGGACGGGGCATCCACTACTTCTCTGGGCAGCCTGTTCCAGCCCCTCACCACTCTCTCTGTAAAAAACTTCCCCCTAAGATCTAATCTAACCCTTCCTTCCTT
>VZTU01027274.1:168832-185029 GCA_013400835.1 Zapornia atra | reverse complement strand
AAAAAAAAAAAAGAGAAGATAACTCCTTACACATTTCTTTGCTGTGTGACTCTTTGAAGCCCAGGGAAATCAGCTCTGCCCCAGCCCCACCAGCACGTCAGGGCCAACATAGGATCCTTGTGCTGCACAGCTTGGCCTCGGATGACAAAATCCCAGCCCCAGAAGATATCATCAACGCTGCAAACTAACGGACGCCTTCAGAATCCCACTGGAAAAGGCGAGCGCTTTTCCTGCCAAGCCCACCAAGAAGGGATGAAAGGGGAGCCCTGATGTCTGCAGTTTGTACCGAGCGGCAAGGGGAGGGTTGGGTGTCAGCAGTCCTCATCTGAGATACGTCTGCATGGAGAGGGCTGACCTTGAGCTGTACCTGCCAATCACACACGCAGAGGTGCCAGCGGTGGATTCCTGGCAGTGGAGAAGCCAGACCCAGGCAATGCCAAGCTCCCTGGTCTCCAGACATGCAGGGTACACATAGCCCCATTGCCACTGCCCTTCCACACCAACCATCCCCATCAGAGCAGGAACACTCTGTCCATGTCCCCCCAAGGATGCCAGCCCACCAAAAGCCCCGGTCCCACTGCAAGACCTCAGCGGGGCTCTGAACCACGTGGAGGGATGACACCAAGCAATCATCTACCCCCAGACTCATATCCAAGCACTGACATCTTTAAGAAAAAAAATAAATAAAAATAAAACCACACAAGGTTCTTCTAACAGAGCTGGTTGGCCCCTGCCCACATTCCTGCGCCTGCGCGATGCATCCTCCAGCTTGGCGCCCGGGTTTCCCTCAGAAATGCATGTCTTTACCCAGGAATTCATAGCAGGAGAAATCAAGAAGAGAAAGGGGGAGTGGTGGGAAAAAAAACAAACCCAAAACACACTTTTCCTATTTTATCTAGCACCAAAGCCTTTTCCAGGTCCACTTCCCTTTGGCTCACCCGCTCTTCTGGGTCTACCAGCATACTTTAGGTAATGAAATGCACATTTGCTGGTCAGCTCTAATGTATCCAGAGGGACTGGTTTTCATGTGTGTTGTTTTAAACTTAAGGGTGTTGTAAAGTTGTTCCAACAGCCCAAGGACGGGACGATAAGGCATGGCAGGCAGCCCCTGTTTAGTGGGTGGTTGTGGTATTAATATTTATCCCATAATTGAAGGAAGACGTGACAACACGAGAAAGCAAACCACCACCACGCTTCCTTACAAGGCACAGACCGATCCCTCTGCAGCGACCACCAGATAGGAGGCATTTCATACAATCCTTGTTTATTGCAAAGAGAGAAAATCCTCTCCTGAGCCAAGTTCATAAAAAAAAAAAAAAAGAGAAAAGAAGAGAAAAAGAAAAAACACAGGGCTCGAAGTCAGAATCAGGACTGCTGGCCCCAGTGCTCCCAGCATCTTTCCAGCCAGCTCTTTCAGCGCCTACATCTCCCTTGGCACACTGCATCCCTCCAAATCACTACTTACCACTACAAAGCTGGGAGAGGTGGCTGACAGGCAGGACACTGCGCTGCCATCCAGAGAGACCTGGCCAGGCTGGAGAGCTGGGCTGGGAGAAACCTAATGAAATTCAACAAGAGCAAGTGTAAAGTCTGGCACCTGGGGAGGAATAACCCACTGTATCAGTACAGGCTGGGGGATGACCTGCTGGAGAAGAGCTCTGTGGAGAAGGACCTGGGGGTCCTGGTTGATGACAGGTTGGCCATGAGCCAGCAGTGTGCCCTGGGGGCTGAGAGAGCCAATGGGATCCTGGGGGGCATCAGGAGGAGTGTGGCCAGCAGGTCAAAGGAGGTGATCCTCCCCCTCTACTCTGCCCTGGTCAGGCCCCACCTGGAGTACTGTGTCCAGTTCTGGGCTCCCTGGGATAAAAAAGACAGGGACCTCCTGGAGAGAGTCCAGAGAAGGGCTGCGAAGATGATTAGGGGCCTGGAGCATCTCCCCTATGAGGACAGGCTGAATGAACTGGGACTGTTCAGTCTGGAGAAAAGAAGACTTAGGGGGGACCTAATTAGTGTTTATAAATATCTTAGGCATGGGATGCAGGGGGAATTGGCCAGCCCCTTTTCAGTGTCTGTGGGGACAGGACAAGGGGCAATGGCTGCAAGTTGGAGCACAGGAAGTTCTGCACCAACATGGGGAAGAACTTTTCCCCAGTGAGGGTGAGGGAGCCCTGGGACAGGCTGCCCAGGGGGTGTGGAGTCTCCTTCACTGGAGAGATTCCAGCCCCGTCTGGACACCGACCTGTGCAATATGAGCTGGGGAGCTGCTTTGGCAGGGGGTTGGACCCGATGGTCTCTCGAGGTCCCTTCCAACCCCTTCTGTGATTCTGTGATCCCCTGGAGCAGAGCATTCCTGACCCAGCCCTACCTACCACGGAGGACGCAGCTCCATCACAACACCCTGTGCTTCCAAACCATGTTCATACAAAAGCACTGCTCCCATCTCCAGGCAGTTTTCAAATGATTGATTGAGAGCAGGCTCTCAGAGCTACTGGGAAAAGGCTCTCATGTAAATTGATTTTGTGCTTGCTCAGTAGAGAAGAAAACTAGAGATATCTTATTCACCTTGAAAAGCAAAAATAGCCATCCTTCTTGGGCAGGTATCAGGAATTTTGCAGGGCTACAGATCAGCAAGCAAACAGCAGCACTGTGTCAGAGCAAAGGATCCAGGGGAGAGGCAGTGGGAAGCCAGCACTACTGGGGCTGTCACTGCCTGGTGCTGAGCCGTGCCATGGTAGGGCAGAAGGTATGAGAAGAACAGACCCACAAACCCCCCTTTGCTCAAACAACAGCGTGATGGAAAATTACTGCCCTGATTTGGGGACACAATACTCCTGCTTTCTCTTATTTTCAGTTGCTTGAAAAGTCCAGGAGAGAAATAAAAAGGTTTCCTGAGACACTAAGCATGTACGTAAAGAAAAGTTAGCTAAAATGGTGCAGAGAGACCTGGAGAGCAATAGAGGATGGGGAACACACTTAGAGGTCTGTCTCCATGAGGTACACATTAGGGCAACTGCTCAGATGCTGAGCTGAACAACAGGGGAAACAGGGCTTCTCCCATGCTGGCCTCCCCTGCTTCCAGCTCTCTTCTGTCCCACACAGTCTGACAGCAAGAGGCGTGGGCAAGAATCAACACAACTAATTACATCTACTACTCATTGGGATACAGAACACAGATGAGGAAGGCAAGAGCTTACGTGGCCAAGCTGCTGCAGAGCCCAGAGGTCCCACCTGGACTTTGCTGTGCTGGTGGGCAGAAAGGAGGGAGTTGGGACAATCTCAGGGCACAGACCCATTCCAAAGCCACCCCAAAGGCTGCCTGGATGGACGGAGGGCAAAACCGGCTACAGCTGGGGAGGAAGGAACTGCCTCTTCTCTTTGTGAGGTTGCCCCAACCACAGTTAAAGGATTCACTTGGCTTTTTCACCACCTCTGCAAAGGGCTGAGGGTGCCACCAGGATGGAACAGCATTGCCCAGGCCAGCACACACTGCATCACCCAGCTGCTCCCGATGCAGGGCAGCACGAGCAGAGACATGCAGGGTCCATCCCTGCAGCAGAGGCACCCTTGGGTGCCAGTGGGACCCAGAGCCAGGGCACAGAGGACATCCCCATGGGGGCTGGACAGACCATGCACTGTCCAACATCTTAGATGTTAGAGTTTGTGAACTAGAGATGCTGTGTATGAACAGGAAGTTTTGGTATTTTCTGTGGTCATTTAGGCTAGGTATAAAGCAGCTCCTTCCACACACAACCTGCCTCAAAACCCAAAGCAGCCCCCTTTTACCTCAAGATCACTGAGAGCATTTGGCAGGCAAGGGTCTATAGTCTTAATGCCTAGGTGGTACTTCTCTAAAAGCAGTGGGTGATATGTGAGCCTTCTCACAGACACACACGTTAGCCATCTCATACTCATTACAGTCAGCAGCTTTCCATCTCTCACATCTCTTACAAATCATTCAACGTGGGTCCAGGTCCCTACAAGGAGAATCCAAGCTTGTTCGTTAGAGCCATGCTCCCCAGATTTGGGAGAAGATGTTCACTTTGGGGTCCTCCCCACAACAATTCTCACCTTCCCTCTGACCCCTTACACCCCTTCCTTCCCAGGACAGGCTCCAGACCCTTATTGAAGGTACAATCCAGTTGCTGGCAGGAAGACACACACACATTTAGACAATCAGAAACCCTGACATCAGTAGCTTGAGCACATAAATTCAAGTTTATCCCAATTTTAAGCCCAGCCTTGTAACTGTACAAGGTTCCTGCAGATGATCTCCCCCAGCTGCTTCTCTCTCTCGTTTGGATGAAAATTTGGTGACT
Source organism: Zapornia atra (assembly GCA_013400835.1). NCBI lineage: Eukaryota > Metazoa > Chordata > Aves > Gruiformes > Rallidae > Zapornia > Zapornia atra. The sequence continues at coordinate 180,713 of VZTU01027274.1, read as the reverse complement.
GAATAACAGTCCATGGTACCGTTTCTGCCAGGCTGGTTTATGGAGAACCTCTGGGAAGAGGCATCATCTGGCAAATAAATGGCATAAAAATCAAAATATTTTAAGCCAACAGCACAAGCCCAACCACTCCAACACCATGCAGGACGTGTCCACGGCAGACAATATCCTCGCCCAATAAACCCTTTAAAGGTTCACTGATCACAGCTAGGCGTGTCATAAATTTCCCTGAATAGTTTATTATCCCTATAAAACTCCATATAAACTATTTTATCTCATCTGGATTGGCAATTAAGCAAACTTTGCTCTGTTTACAGCTTACCAAGCCAGCCTCTAAAAACAACACGTGTTCTTCTCTAAAAAAAAAGGGATTGAAGAGACTCACCACTGCCCAGCCCATCCCACTACATCAGCCCTCCTAACCACGTGGCTTTCCAACATGTAGGCAACCACCATGCATGTGCCCCATGTGTTCTCCCTGCCAGAGGCAGATCTGACAACAAACATTTCTTCCACTTTACCTTCCAAATGTGCTATTTAAAGGGAAAGAAAAAAGCCACACTGAAGGTGGGCTCAGCTTGCTTTCCTCAAAATGTGGGTCCTGCTTTCAATTCAAAGAGTATTTCTGCTCCTGGGAGCTTTGCAAGTTACTCTGTCAACAGGGTTTTTATTGGGAAATGCTTCGTTTAAATTAAATTCATTTAAATTTAACTTTAAACCATCATCCACTTGGGTTTTTCAATTGCAAGACAGAAGTAAACCCAATGTCCAGGTTGTCCTGCTGCACGACTTCAGCTCTTCCATACAGCCCAGTTCATCTTTGCTTCATAACCAGATCAGACAAACAAAAATACCAAACAACCCTTGAGACACAGTCCTGTTTACAACCTGCCATCTCACATCCTGTCCCACACTGGCACAGCAGGTCCCAGAAAGCCCATGGGCAAAGCTGAGGCTGGTGGCACGATCCCACATCGGTGTCCATCCCACCGCGGTTTGCCAGAGCAAGGCCTGGACAAGCAGAGAGGTTTTTGAGACGTCCCAAAGATCAGCAGGCATTTACTGCTTACCAGCAGGGGTTGAAGCCTTCCATCGGTACACCCGAACGCTGTGTTTGTAGGAATGCCATCTGGCTCACAGCTGGCTGGTGGAGTGGCACCCCCAGCTCAAAGCCGAGCTGAGCAGCCACCTTCCAACGCGTAATGACTCGTGTAATGAAAGTGGGGCTGGAACGAGACAATTACAGTGTCTGAGGAGGAAGCACTCCTCATGCTCCAGCGAGGACGCTCACAGGCAGCGTTTTCAAGCTTAACCCCTTCTTCTCCCCTGCGTGGTGCTGCAGGGGCAGTCCTGGGGCTCCGCGTGCCACCGAGCAGCTCCTCCAGCAAGACTGTGATTCACAGGATCTCCTTCCACCCAACCCTGGTGACCGAGGGCACAGCCACTCCACAATCTGTCACCTGCCAGGGCCATAACCACATCCCTTACGCATCATTTACAGAGGAGCTGCCCTCACCCAGAAACCTGGCGTCCAAGGCTTGACCACTGACCTCCCGCAGGACCTGCCACCACCACGTGGCACAGTCCGTCCTGAAGAGCGTGCAGTGCCCAGGAACACAAGCTGGAAGGACTGCTTGGCCATGGAAGCCAGGTCCCAGCAGCCATGGGGAGACCTGCAGGGTCACCAGCCACCTGCACTCCCACACCGTGCTCCGTGCAGCACAGGCCACGGCTTCCTACAGCTGATAAACTTCAGAGGCACAATAGAACAGCAAACACACAAGTGGGATGTGTCATACAGAGAGGCTGCCCATGCCACCTGTGCCCACTGCTGCAAGGCACATGTTTGTCAACCTCCAGCCACCACAGCACCAGTCACCAACCCAGCAGGAAGGGTGCCACTTCCCCAGCCGGGCTCACTGCCACTGGATCCAGCTCCAGCTCTCCACCAGGCAGAGGTGAAGCGCCCGACCAGCAGGATGGCAATTTCCATGGCAACGCAGGGATGCCATGAGCAAAGGATTAAGCTCCAGCAGGAGGGGAAGCAGGACCAGGGGGAGGGAGGCTGATCAACAAGCACTTCCACAGGGACGCCGTGGAGGAACGGAGGCCCACGGCATCGATTTTCACGCCCATCTTCCCCTTTCAATTCTTCTCTAGCATGAAAGTCCCAATTTAAATGGCAGACTTTGACACCATTAAAAACTATCAGAGCATTTAACACACTGCCCCTTCCTCCCACGTCATCGCACCCACGTCTGCCACCGAAATAAAGAGGACTGAGAGATCCAGACATCTCCCCACAGTCCCGGCATGAAAGTGCAGCAAATCTGCGTCACACAGAGAACCTTTGAAAGAGGATGAATGCTAAGTGCAGGGAAAAATGATTACTTTATTTGTAAAGACCATGTCTCTTGTCATTCTAATTCATTCCAAACCCTCCAGGCACTGGACAGCTGTGGGTTTAATCATGAATATACAAATCAGCAACAAATGAACAACAAAGAGTCTCCAAAGGCAATACGGGGAGATGTAGAATTCGGTCTGGTTTGGGTGCTGCTCTGCTCTCCCTCCCTTGCACTGAAAGGAGGGAGGGGATGGGTAAAGCCAGGGCCTGCCACCACACATCCAGGCAGCCCAGCACTGCCTCTCACATTTACTCCAGGACACAGGATCACCAGCCCACATCTCTGCCTCCTTTGGCAATGCCTCCCCACTTGCCGAGCAGGAAGCAGCAGCTGCACAGGGGACAGAGCAAAGGGGAGAAGAAAAGTGAGGGAGAGTGGCAGAGGCAAAGGCCAGTGAAAATGAGAGGCTGGGGGACTGGGAGTGGTTGGAGCTGCACAGACAACTTGAATAGGTAGATGGGAAGGAAAAACAAAGGGTTTAATATATGCAAAACAAGTGCACCTAGCAATGGGAAATTGCTCACTTCTGTCTGAGCCTTGGCCAAGGCCAAGCAGGGGTACCAACAGCACCCAGAGGTTCACGGGGTGGTCCCCCTGTGAGACCCTCCCACACTGAAGTGAAGGAGTTCCCTCAAGAGCCCTGAGGCTGTCACACTTAACATCAAACACCAAACCTTCCAGAGGGGGATCCTCTGAAGGCTGCTGCTCCCAAGAACCGTGGGGCCCTTCCCAGACATCCAGCTCTTGCCTCCTGCTGCGCCTTAGCTGTTCCCTGCCCCTGGTGAACACACACATTAAGGTGAAGCTGGTGTGTGACACAAGACAGAGGTGGCAGCAGTCGATACCCATCAGTGCAAAGGGCGGCACGGCACTTCGCAGAGGGAGCTGGGAGAAGCAGCAGGGGCTACCCAGTGGCTTTGCAGCACAGATTCTTCCCTTTCTCCTAGGAAAAGGGCAGGAAAAGAGCATGAGGCAGGGCTGGGCAACAGCCCAGTGGCAAACTACCTCCCTCCTGCTGCTGGCAGCTGCTGCACAGCTCTGCACCTTCCAGGCCTGCTCACCCCAAGCCAGCATGCAACTCAGGAGGTGTTTGCTTTCCAAGGCCTTGAGGCCCCACAGGGCATCCCAGCAGACCGCTGACCTCCCAGCCACGGCCCAAGCCCTCAGTTTTCACCCCAATGCTACCTCTCTGCAGCTACCTCTGCAGTATTATCTTCTTTCACTTCAACCACTCTGCAGATTTTTTCAGTGTGATTTGATCTGTCCCATTGTTTGCCTGGAAGTTCTGGGGGATGCAGGTACTGCACATCCTGCCCTGGCCAGCCTGAGCTTTGGGTTTCAGTGTGGCCCAGGGATTTCTCATCTCTTGGCACAGAGATCTTGGTGGAAGGTGGGGTGGCTTCCCTCCATGACCATCACTGGCAGGACCATCAGAGCAGCATCAGGTGCATGTCCTGCACCATGGCTCTGTCCCACAGCACAGCTGGTGTGAGAAGTCCTCACACCAGGGAAGGAGTGTGCACACAGGCAGGGTGACCCCTGCCCTGCCTTCCCATCCCCAAACAGGCTTCCCCATGGAAGAAAAGAGAGTTTTGGGGGGAGGCAGCCGAGCCCTCAATCTTGCAAGCTTCCTGCATCCCCCCCTCTTCCTTTCTGCAGGCTCCCTAACTTGATCTGAGGAGCAGGGACCACAGGGGATATCTGAGCTTTGAGATTATCAAGACCCAACAGAGCGATGTACTTGGAGCTCACCCTCTCCCCAGCCCAGCTCTGGGAAGCAGCCCCCACACCCCAGGGGCATCCCACCAGTGACACCCCATTGCCTCCCTCCATCCCCAACCCCAGGACCATGAGCCAAGGCTCCCTCCAAAGATGAGCTCAAGCTCCCAGGTCAATCCTGAGATGACAAAACACCACAAAAGGCACAATGCTGCCAGTAGAAATCAATGTGCTTTGGACTCATCAAGAGAGTAGACAGGTATAACCTCCTCTCCTCTCCACTCCAGGGCCAGCTCTAAAGCTTCCAGGGTTCTCCTAAGCACATCAGCTCTGCTCCTCTTGGCAGAAGTGCCTTAGGGAAATGCCAGGGCCGCCTCACAGCCAGGTACCCCAGCCCAGCGAGCTCAGCACCTGCAGCCAGCAGCCAGCCAGGCAAGCAACAGCAGCCTGCTGGGAGACAAGAATTAACAGCATACAGACCCTGTATGACAAATACAGCATCAAAACAAATGGCACTGGAGATACTCCACCAGTTGATCTCATTTGTACTTGAAATTCTGGGGTTTAAACTAAGCAGAGCATTTGCACTGCAGGCTGAAGGGTGGGGGGCCCTGGGACAGCTGTGGGATGGAGATAGCAGGAAACCCACATCCCTACAGCCACCAGCAGAACCCACCCAGAGTTCCAATGGGTAAATCCAAAGCCTGGTGACCAGGACACCAAACCCACAGGTATTTGCCGAGCCTGCAGGCAAACCTGAGCCCTTCAAAGCCACAGCCTTCATGTCGTGGGGCTGTCCAAACTCCAAGGAGGGGGGCTGCCCCCCACCCCAGCCCACAGTGCAGCCACCCAACCAGGGCTGCCCATCCAGCTGTGGACATCTGTGGGAACCATCCTCTCAGCCATCACACCAGAGCTTGTGCTGGGCAGGGTGTCGGAGCAGCGCTTGATGCAGCACTTGCCACTGAGAAAGGCAGATGCAAAACCCCAATTCCCCCTCACCCTGGGCCACCTGCAGCAACATCAGAGGTTTTCCCAGGCAGCCTCAAAGCCTCTTCCTCACTGGCAAAACCACAGGATCAGCCATGGCCCCACAGCAGCCCAGCCCTGTGCTGGTGCCACAGAGGCTGGGCCAGGCAAGAGGTGGGAGGGGGATGCTGCGCTGGGGAGGGCAGCACCCTGAGCACCCACTGTGCTGCACACACGGTGGGTTTTAGCCCCCATACAGACATGGGCAGCACTTTGCCTCCCTTGGCTCCTCCATGGGCCTGATGAGGAGAGGTGGGGTAACATGTACATCCCCACACTCTGGGAACAGCAAGGGTGACAAACCCACTCCCCTGCCTGCCTCTGCACGCCACAACTCATCTCCTCTCCCCATGGCAAGAGAAAAAAGGGTACACACACCCCCCCCCCACCACCTCCTTAAAATTGCCTTTCTTTTTTTTAAAAAAAAAATTCCTTGAACAAATGGCAGCAAATCCCAATGTGGAGCTGCACAATGGACACTTCATTCTGCCCAGGGGAGGGAGAGACAGGACCTTCAATGCCTAAATAAATTCAATTTGCTCGTTAAGAGGGGGCTGGGGAAGGTTAGGCAGAGGGTAGCAGTGGTTATTCACTTCCCCCAATTAACATTCCAGCAGCGCTGCTCTGCTTTCTAGGAACAATAACTTTTTCCAGGAGGGGGAGTGATACTTGTGGGGGTGTTGGATGGTCCTGGAGAAAAGGGAGACACGTCCTTGCCTTACCAGGGTCCAAATTTGTGTGTGATGGGAACCATGAAACAAAACAGTGAATAAATAAAGGTCCAGCCTAGGCAGAAAAGAACCTGCAAAATAAAACCCCTCACGTCCCCACACCAAGATTATTTGCCTTTGCTGCTGATCTAAATATTTTCTGCACAGGCCTTGGCAACAGAGAAAGAGGTGGCTTGTCGCTGGTTTGTTTACAGAAGGTCTCCAAATGCAGGGTAATTAAAAATATTTAGACCAGGCTTTGAGCTGCAGCATCCCCACAGCCTCCTGCCACGGCCCCACACCACCTCACCGCACAGCAGCCTCGGCTGCCCAGCTGCATTTTGAAGTGAACCAGTGCCTCAGCCCCTCCACACTCTGCCAGGCTCTCCACCAGTGCCCACTGCCCTGGTTTACTGGTGGAGCAGCCAGGAGGACAGGCAGGGAGGGGGTTAGTGGTGCTGGGGTGAAGGAGCCACTTCCCAGCTCACAGCTGCGCAAGCCGGGTCTCCTGCAGGTCGCACAGTGCTGGATCCCATCCCCTCCATTCCCATGGGCTTCCTACTGCCCCAGGAAGCTCCTGGGCTCCTTTACCAAGGTCTGCCCACCACCCCGTGACAGTCACTTACTCGGGGTGAGGAACCTGCTGTTCCTTGGCAGGGTCATTGATTTCTCCCATGCAGCACGTGCAGAAGGCTTCACAAGAGCAGAAGCTGTGTGGTTTGTGTGTTCCTCCTCCTGGAGCATCACTAGGCTTAGTGCCACCCCAAAGGGCTTGGACCCCATCCATGGCAAGCAAAGGTCTGCAGTCAAAACACCACCTCCCACCACCACCCAGGTATTACGATGCTATTTCCCCCCTTTTTAGGCAGTCAATGCCTTGTCCTACCACCCAAACAGCTACCTCCCGACCTGGTGCCTCAGATGCTCACCAGAGGTACCTTAAATAGCCCCAAACCCAGTAAACGATCATTGGAACAAACCCCTGGCTGACACAGGTGAGCTGTGGGCTGGATTTGCTGCTGACTTTCAAGCCCAAAACAGGAACCCACCCATAAAAACGTGGAGGCCAACCACTAAAGGGAAAGATCCCCACCAGAGGGGACACAGCACGAGCCAAAGCCAGATGAGCACATGCTGCCCCCCAGCGCCAGTGTATCACAGACCACATGTGTGCCTCCTCCTCAACATGCCACACAGTTCCTACCCTACCATGGCTGGACACTGGAGAAGTTGAAGAAGGACCCAGGTCTCACATGGGCCTATCACTGTCCATGAGCTTCCCTTGGTGAAGCTCCACACTTTGTCCTCTCCAGCAACCTCCCTCCTCCTCAGGAGGTAACAGGGGCCCAGGCAACAATACCAAGACCCAATATCCACCACGCCCTAGGGACACTGGGTGCAGATAGAGCCTTTCTGGGACAGCAGCTTTCACACTGCCTTCCTTAAAGCATCCAGAAGCACTGGAACTTTTCACAAGGCAGGACATTCAGAAACTGAACACAACCATGTTGGCAGCTGGGCATCTCCAGAAGGCTGTTCTCTCTACCTGGGAAAGCCACCTCTAACAGCCAAAGAAGACAGAGGGAAGATCTTACACCCAAAGAGTGTAACCCCACTTTCCTACTCCACTGCCAGTCAGCCCTGGGTCTCCCAGTTCAACCTTCTGCTCTGCTGCTTCTTGGAGGCTTCAACAAGGAGAGATTGAGCAGGCTGGCAGCAAACACAGCCCTTGCCATGGAAGGAGACATCAAGAGACCTACGGTCAAAGCATCCCTCCACGGCCTCCTCAATCCAGCCCTCCTCCTCCACTGTGAGGACCTGCAAGACTGAATGTCTCACAGCTCTGGCCCACAGAGCCACCCTACCACCACCCCTGTGCAGTGACCAGGCTCTGACTGAAGGTCCAACTGGAGCAGCAGCAGGGAGGGAGGGAAAACAGCTTTCTGTGTGCGACAGGCAGAGACCTCAAAACAGTCTGTGCAAAAAGATCTAAATCTCCTCTTCTTTCCAGGAGATCAAGACCCAACCACACATGTTGTGCAGCCTCCAAAGGCACCTTAGTTCCCTGCTGAAGCCTGGGCTGTTTCTGCCTCTGCAAACACTCCCCAGCAGCGATAAGGCTTGGCCTTCCAAAACCTGTAAACTAGTCATTAAAAAACTGAAACGCAAGGGAGGGGGAGAAGTGAGATGAACAAAATGCTAATGGGAACCCCCAGGTCAAACTGCCTCCCCTGTCACCATCCCTCCTCTTGCCAGCCAGCACATTCCTGCTGCTAATGAGGCCCCACTGCTTCCTCCTCCCTCCTCAAGTTGCTCCTGGTGATGCAAATCCATCGTCTTTGTTTCTATTCTCGGAGTAAAAACAGAACCAAAGTAAACAGCAAAACAGCTCTTGGGTTTCAGGATCCTTTCTTTTTCCATCCTCCCCACCAGCAGCAAAGGCTGTGGTTGCCGTCACAGCGAGGTGACACCCACCCAACCCCAGACATCACCTCGCTCCCACCGGAAACGCTCAGCTTAATCTGCAGCCTCCCCTTTGAGATCACTGCCAGCTCCTTCCCTCAGCCTCCGCTCCGCCACGCTCCTGGGGCGGCCTCAGCAGTCACCAGAGCTCTCAGCGAGCCAGAGCACCCATGGAGAGCCTGCCAGCCACTCTCCTCAGCCCCGGTCCCTCCACGTATGCTGGAGGCTCTTCCCCGCCAGACCTTCCACTTTCCACCATCACCTTTGCCCCAGGGGCTGAACCAGCCCCAGGTCTGTGCCCAGAGAGAGCCCGCAGTGCCCAGCGGGTCCCCACGTGCTGGGGTGGGCAGCGATGAGCAAGGGGCAAAGCGAGACAGGCGGCGATACAAGCCTGAGCCATCGCCTCCTGCACACAGGCTCCGGTGTCCCCTAAGGCAGGGTGAGGCCATCCTGCCCCACGGCACTGCCAGGGCAGCAGCTCACCCAGGGAAAGGCCAGGGCTGAAGATCAGACCCGCTGCTGCCCAGCTCCCATGGAAGCTGAGGCTGCAGGAGGGACAGGGCAGAAAAAGCTCTGTTCAGATGGTGTTTCTGGTTGGTAACGATGTCCCTCAAAGCCACCAGCTCCTTAAGTTGAGGTCCAGCAAAGCCAAGCAGGCAGGAAACCCCACACCACACTGGGTCCCACGCTCAGGGTGGCATCAGGGCCACATCCCTGCACGCTCTCCACCATCACAGCTCAGGCTGCAAAGCCAACAGCAGCACGGAGCCCAGCCTCGGCTCTGGGTGCAGGTGAGAGCAGGGAGCCCCAACACACTCATTAATGGTGAACAGTCAGATGTGACCCCCTGCCTGTGCTTTGGGGAGCTCTGGCAGATTCCCCAGGCTCCCAAGTGCAAGGAAGAGCGGGCAGAGCATGAGGATTTGGAGGCTGAGGAGAACTCGAACCTCTCAAGCGAGGACAGGGAGGTAAAACGAAGCCCTTCTTCCAAAGGTGGGAGAAGTCCAGGCAGCCCGTGGAGCTGCTGCTCCGTGGTGGGTTCCAGCATGTCGAAGCACAGTGCTGCAGAGACCTCTTGCAGCGCACGGCTGCTACTGCACCCGCACCCGGACACCACAGAGCAGCTCTGGGAGCTGAGTGGTTTCCAGCTGGAAAAAAAACAGAGCTGTACAGCATGCTGGTGCTTTATCCTGTGGGTTTATCCAGGCTGCACCTGGTGAGGCTTCACAGCATCCAGCACACACTAAGTGCCACCTACAGACACAGCCACCACGCTTCACTGCTCCCTGGTTCTGCAGCCAAATCCACTTAGAATCTCAGACTGGTCTGGGTTGGAAGGGACCCCAAGGATCACAAACCTCCAACCCCCCTGCCACAGGCAGGGCCACCAACCTCAGGCCTGGAGCTACACAAGGTTGCCCAGGGCCCCATCCAACCTGGCCTTGAACGCCCCCAGGGACGGGGCATCCACCGCCTCTCTGGGCAGCCTCCTCCTAAATATCTAACCTAAATATCTAACCTAAATCTTTCCTCCTTTAGCTTTAATCCAAGCCTCACATGAAACCACGATGTTCAAAAGGGCTTTTTCAGGCCCAAAGACCTCCCTGTATGAATCTGCTCATAGGAAAAGTGCTCTGAAGAGTCCCAACCCCAGGCTGTCAGAGCTCTTCCTTTGCTGGAGGTGTCCAATAGCTAATGAAGGCATTTTGGGGATTGCATTTGAAAAGAGCTGCACCATTCACTTGTGAACCTGGACCACCTGCCTTCCTAAGAACTGCAAGCTGTGAGCTCCCAGCTGCAAGAGCACAGACTACAGCCACAGATTTCCTGTCTGGGACAGCAGCTGCAAGAGGGCTGAAGAGGAAGAGCAGATCTACAGAGGGAAAGACTGCAAAGGTCCAGAGGTGGACCAAGAGGCCCCACAGAGGATGCAATCTTCTATGCCTGGTCTGAGCAGCAGCCAGGCTAGCATCCAGGACCCCCAGTCCCAAAGCCAGTCTTGCTGGCAAACCACAGAGCCCAGAAACATGAAAAAATAAATCAGGATGGCAAATGACCAGACTGCACTTTGGGGCTAACAGCAACAGCCCTGGCAGCCAGGACCTCTCTGGTTGGATGCAGAGACCAGGAAGGACCTGGGCAGCAGAATGTGGCCTCTGTCACTATCATACCCAGCTGTTGGGAGGGGGCAGCCAGGCAAAGGCAGGTGGAGAAGCTATGCTGTGGAGAGGCAGCTCCTCATCCTGACCAGAAACCCATCTGGGCCGTGCCAGCACAAGCCTGGGTGTGCTCAGCAAGATCAAGCCATCCAAAAGCATTTGCCTTTCCCCACAGTTGGCCCACTGCTGGCTGCAGCCCAAAGCATCCCCAGCCCACCCTGCATCACCCAGACCCCAGCTGGGGCCACAGCACCAACCAGAAAACTCCTTCAAGTTTCAAGCTGAGAGGTCCCAGTCCTGCCACAGAGAAGGGATGCTCCAGCTCATTAAATACCATCTCACCTAGTTTAAAGTGCTGTAGCTGGCTTTTTCTTTGAATACCAAAGGACACAATGCCATTTTTAGCAGGTCCAGCTTGAAAAAAGTGGGGTAAAATTGGAAATTGGCAAAGGACTCTGCTTTCCCTCCTCCTCAGCCCCGCTGCTTTCTGTGCATTTGATTCTCCTTGCCCAGAAGCAAAATACTAACGCATAGGAGCCTGGAAAAGAAGTCACTGTTTTTCTCTCTGCCAGCCCATCAAACACTCCCCTCCACCACCAGCCTTGCCTTCTACCAGCATCCCCATCCCGGCTGGTCCCAGGCTGCTCCTTCCCAAAGCAAAGCCAGCAGAGGGAGCAAACACTGCGGGTTTGCAGGGAAACCGCCGAGGTTTCTCACCGGGGTGGGTTTACTTTGAATCCAGAAGCTATTTCCCAATAGTTCGTGTAAATTGTTTGGAGCTGCCCAAGGTAGGACCGAAGCCAATCTGCATCCTCTCTCCTAAGAGCGCTGGGAAAACGACACAAAGCCCACACCAGTACCCAGCCTGCAAAACTGCAGTGTTTAAATCAAAGCCAAAGCCTGTCCCTTGGCAATAAAACACCTTCCAGATTGGAGCATCTGGGCCCCACAGCTCCCATTTAGCTATTTTAAGGCCCTGCCAGAGACTGTACACTCCCAAGCCCCTGAAAGCCATCCCATCAGCAGGTCCCCAGTTGCCTGCAACAAACAGGAGAAGCTTCCCACAAGGGATTTGCAAATGCAATGCAGTTTGCCCTGTATTAAGCGTTAAATAAATATCAGCAAATAGGTTTAAGAGACAAATTGTATTTTCCCTTCACAGAATTGGAAATATCTTTCTCAACACCAGAGCTCCTGCTCCTCTGTCACTGGTACAGTGATGAAGCCCAGCTGTCCTGGGGATGGCTGAACACCAGCCTGCCAGGGGAGGTAGGGAATCACAGAATCGTAGGGGTTGGAAGGAACCTCAAGAGATCATCGGGTCCAACCCCCCTGCCAAAGCAGCCCCCCAGCTCATATTACTCAGATATTCAAGTCTCATCTGGATGCCTATCTC
>VZTU01027274.1:120560-168648 GCA_013400835.1 Zapornia atra | reverse complement strand
AACAGCCCCAGCTCACACAGCCTGTCCTCATAGGGGAGATGTTCCAGGCCCCTAATCATCTTCATAGCCTTAAATGGACTCCTTGCTTTCCTTGTGCACACAGGGTTTGGCTTTACCTACTGAACAGTCTTTACCCCCCCCCACACACACACTATCAGATATCTGTCCACCCTGCGCTTTTGAAAACCAGGATGTATCTCACCATCCATGTACCCCACCAGAACCCCCCCTCCCCACCAGCCCAGCCTGGAGCGATCCCACAAAGCTGCCACTCTAATTTCTCCCTACGGGAGACCTTTCCCTTTGTGTGGGGATGCCAAGAGCAGACCCACAGCACACGCTCCTCTTCCCAAACCATCACTGCTTTCACTACAGGCAGCGCAGAGGACTTGCTGAGGTGCTACGAGCTGTTGGAACCACACTTGCCAAAGAACTGAGATGGGTATGCTGTGTTTTACAGCATCCCCATATCGATTCCCTCTCACACCAATCTGCAAAGCCAACTGATTCACCAGCAGCCTCTCCCACCCAGTGCTGCCTCCCCGGGGCTGCTCCACCACCAGTGAATAAGCCGCGTGTCATGTTGTTTATTATTTAACTACTCATCAATGAACAATAGTCAGCAAGTGAGCCATTGCCACGGTGGGGCTGGGCACACAGTGTGCCTCCTTCATCTGCCTTTGCCTTTACCTCCTCAAGTCAGTCACTGCGACTGTGCTTTGCAACACGGAGGGCAGAATGTGCGTCGATCCGGCAGGACACTCATTGCTCTGCTCCCCCTCTTCACCAAGCTCAGCTGACCCTGCTGCTCAGGTGACCCCAGCCCCTAATTTCTTTTTTTTACACTGAACTACAGAGCACAAACAAGCATCACCCAGCTAGCTGTGTGCTGACATTTTCTAAAATTAGGGCTGAGAGCAGCATCAGAACACATCTGAGTGAGATGAAGCCAGCAGGAGAGTGTTACCACCAGCGTGATTCCACCAGCACTGGTAGGATCACAGCAGGGCTGAGCCTGGCTGTGCTGTCCCATAAGCATCACACCAGAGCCTCCATCACTGCTGCATACAGGAGCCAACAGACCCCCAAGTCCCTGTACGCTTCAAAAGGCGACCAGCTTATTGGGTAATGTGAGGTTGGGTCCCACAAAGCAGAAACTGTCCTGCTCCAGCTCTGCCCAGCATGCCTGGCACCCATCACCCAGACTGGGATATTCACACCTCGTGGACCAGTGCCACTCTGGGGCAAGGCAGCTGCTGCACAGACCTGCACACCCCTGCTCCCCAACACCTCTGCAGAGTCCATCAGGAACAGCACAAGTTTCAGGACTGATACCCAGAATCCATGGGATAGGAAACCCTTCATGGGTACGTCAGCTGGTGCCAGTCTCCTCCCGTGGCCCAGGAACTCCTAGCGACTTCACTGAGCGCCAGACTCCATCAGGTTTCTGCCACAAAGCAAGTTCGTCTCCTTCTCCAGGCTCTAATATTCCAGTTAGCCTTTTCTCCTTCATTATGTGTTTTGTAAGGCAAGGATTACCCGTGCTCAACTCATCTGTAGAGCTCCCGGGACAAACAGGGCTCTCAGTCTTTCCTGGAGGGCCCAGACATTTCATAACAGAATGACTGCCTGGAAAGAAATGTTATCTGAAAAAATAATAGTAATTAAAAGGGAATATAAATCAGTACATGAGAACACAGCCAGATGAGCAACACAACCTGGAGCCTCACCTACCTGAACACACAGGAACTAAAGCAAGGAGAAGTGCCGGAGCAGTGTGGGCAGCCCCAGGGATGGCATGGCAATGCCAGCTGCCACTCTCCATCTCACCAGTGCAAACTGGCTAACTCCTCTGTGACGCACAAGCAGCAGCATTTCACTGGGGTCAGGACAGAGACCTGCTGCAAACCAAGCTGATAACCCACCAGCCAGCATGCTGGGACCCTGGGTACTGCCAGCTCCTCCTCTTCCCTGCTGTCACCCACACTGACCATCCTCGCAGTCGTCACAGTGACTCAGTCCTGGGTGACCTCCTTTACAGCTAATACCGAGTTTAAATTGCGTTAATCCTGCTTGTAGCAATCAGAGCACCTGTGAAGACAAGAGGGTCACCATGGCCAGTATCGCAGGGCTGGGTGGCTCTCCTCTTCCTCCTCCTCCCAGGTGAGGGAGGCTGCAGAAGGTCCCATCCCTGCTCCTCACTGCCCACCTCAGAGGCAGCGCAGGTCTAGCGGGGCATGAAACACACAGTCCTTTGCTCGTCACTGACTGACCCAAACTACCTCACATAGGGCCTCAGGGCACAGCCCCAGCCCTGGCTGCTGCCACCATCACAGCACAGACCCACAGGGGCAAGACAGGGGATCTGTGTGAGAGACGGATGTCAAAAGCAATCAAACGCTCCTCCTTCTCAAAGGCAGAAACGGCGCCAACATCACAGGCCTTAGAGGAGTTAGGAGGAAAGGCTTAGCACCAAGAAAACTCGTTCTGACAATCACAAAAATTGGAATTCATTTAAAATTCAAATTATGCAAATCCAAGTAATCCGTACGTGCAGATCCATCACATGCCAGCAGCGGGACCGCAGACACACGCCACCAGCTCTGCGGCCCGGGGAAGGAGCTGCTGGAGGAAGGCAGGCACACTGGCCTCAGGCACACACAGGGAAGGAGGGCAGCTGCTCCCAGGGAACAGGCCCCAGCAGGATTCACAGGCGCTCCCTCCACACTGGCAGTACCCAGGGATATGGGGAGACAAACCTCAGGTGTTTCCAGATCAGCGACAACAAAAATCTCCCTTGAAGACGCTCAGACGCCCATGACCAACACAAAGCCTCCGTTAGGCCCAGAGCCTAACCAAGCAAATGAGAGCATGCTGCACAGGACTCACACAGGCAGCAGCTCTGTCCCATCCCCATCCCGCCTGCCAGGTTAGGGTCCCAGCCACCCCCCTCTCTCCTCCACCGGGAGCCTCCTCCCTCCCTCAGCAGTCCCCAAAATAGACAGCCAAGCAGCTGCATCGCAAGGCAAAGGCAGCTCAGACTGTGAGAACGGGGAAAGCAGAGCCAGAAATCTAATGTTAGGAGCTGGGTAAGCACATCAGCCTGGAAAAATGAATCAAGCTGTAAACAGGGACTGTCCTAAAAGGTCCCAGGTGAACCACTACAGAAGAGGTAAGTCACATTCTCCCTCCCATAAATCGTCTGCCAGGCACAGGGAGAGCTCTCCTGGCACCAGTTTCTGCCAGCCATGCTCAGAGAGCCAGGCTGGGCAGAGCAGGCACCTGGGGAACTGCAACACCTGCAGCATGGAGACAGAGTGTAATTCCCAAACAGTGAGAGGATATGGAGCCCAGCACTAGCTAACTGCTCTTGGAAATAACTTCTCCAGGTCACAGAACCTTTACTTTGAACTTAAAATCCAGGCTCTCTAGCTGTGTGAGGGGTACAGGTTCCATACCAGCCCAAGCCTCAGCAAACGAGCTGCCACCCTGCCCCAGACCCCCAAGCTTCTGCAAGGCGTGAGCAGAGGTTGGATGACTCTACTTCTCTCATTAGGTCTCACAAGGTCACATCCCGTAGCTGAGCCTGCAGCAACATCATCTTTGAGGTGTTCAAACAAACCAGAAATGACATAGGAAAATAAAACATCCACCCTACAGAAATCCTGTTCTGTTCCTTGATGAACAACAGTTAGCTCCACAGGGACACCAAGGAGAGCCAAAGAGCCCCAGAGCTGCGTGGGGTCAAAGACCAAGGCAGATCACAGCCACAGACAGCACAGAGAGTTGCAGGCACAGTGCTGAGCAGGCAGCAGGCTGACCCCCCTGGGCAGGGGCATAGGACTGCCCCGTGGGGAAGGGCAGAGCCCACCTCCACAGGCACGTCATCACTGGTTGGGTTGAGAGCCCAAAGTTCTTCCTCACCTTTCTCGCCCATCACCACCACAGAAGGAAGGTGACAAGTCTACTGAAAGACCATCTCCGAAGGAGGAAAAGTCCCTAACATCTCAGGGACCTCCTGCTCTCCTGGGCACAGCTGGGAACTGCAGATCCAGGCAGAAAGGCAGATAAAAAGCAGATATTCATGCCTTACCACACAGCAGAACCGCCTCATCTTAACTCTTCCAAAGTCTTTCAGCTGCTCATCAGACACCCCATCCTGCTTCTGCTTGTCTCCATTCCTGAGGCTTTCACCCACCTCAGCTCCCTCAGGGAAACACCTCAGGCAGTGCTGGCATCAGGACCAGCTCCCCCAAACTCACCCCACTGGCATCTACTGCTGCACGTGGTAAAGCACTGACACACGTCCGCAGCCAGAGCCGTCCTCCCATGGAGGAGAGGAGCAGTTACATTCAACAGTCCCTTGAAGCACATGCAGAGAGGGCGAGCCTCCCAAAGCTTGCCATAGCACCAGTCTGTGCAACCCAGGATCAGCCCCTGCTCCAGGCTGGAGGAATGCCAGCAGCTTCAGGGGGTCTCAAAGCCTGTGCCTGTCTGGAGCCTGCGGCGGGACGAGCGCTGCTGCCTCGGCCACCTGCTCTCGGTGGCACTTTGGGTTGTGTGGGAGCCTACTCCTCTCTCCACTCCTATTGTACTGATGCTCTCACCCATTGCCAACTGACACCAAGTGCTTTTCAGCACAGGGACACCTGAGCCCTCATTACAACTCCAAGGCCAGTAACAAGGCAGGAAGAAGGCCGTATGAACCCCTATATCGGGTATCTCTGGGAAAGAGAAGAGGCAAAGCCCATTAAACATTGATTGGAGCGTCCCACAGCTGCGGTACAGCCCTGCCACCGCCCCTCCACCCCATCACCAGGACACTCTGATGGGCCAGGAAGGGCTGAGCTACCCCAGCATCTCAGCACTGGCTCATTGCTCACCCCAGCCCCACGCTGCACCCACCTGCAAACCCTCAGAAAAACCCAGTAGCTCATGCAGGTCAAGCAGGGGATAGGAAAACCGATTTCCTACTTTCCACCTTGCTTCCTGCTTCACACAGCGGCTCCCAGAGACAAGACACTTGCCCCCCACATCCCCTGTCTGAGCAACAGCCCCCTCCAAGCCAGCAACAGCCCGTTGGGGAAGCAGGGAGCCAGAAACCCTGCCAGGCACGGCACGTTGGGGGTCTGCCACGGTGTGGGCAAACTTGAGCTGCTGCCGCCATCTGCTCTGCCAGGCTGAAGCAGCCTCTTTTTTCTGCTGTTTTGGTAAAGCTGCACATAAAAATATCTCTCCGACACACCAGTGGGTTTGGGGAGCTACGTGTGGGTGAAAGCAGGGTGGCCAGGCACCCCAATACTCACGAACTGCCGCCGCAGCTTCGTCTTGACGCGCTCGGCCTTCGTCTCTGCCGGGTGGACGGCACAGCTGAGGGACCCCAGGTGGTTGTCAACTGAGAGGCTCTTCCTCATGTAGAAGGAACGGGTGCGGAAGTGGCTGAATGGAGCGTCCTCCACCGCCGTGCTGAGCTGGAGGTTCCTGGGGGCGTCTGTGCCGTCATCCTCCAGCTGCCAGGCATCCCCTAGGGAGCAGAAGGACATGCCACCCCATCAGAAGCACAGCCTGGGCCACGTTCTGCCCCACCAGCCCAGGGATGGGGATGCCAAATGAACAGTCTAGACCTCCTCAACCCATCTCACACCCCCCAGTGTGCCATGGGGTGCAGCAGAGCTCATTCCCTGCGGGGCATGTCCCTGTCGTGAGGCCCTAGGTACCCTTTGCCCCCACTCACCCCAGGCAACAGCCCCTGCTCCCACCCTGCCCAGCCTCACGCACCCATTGCTGCCAGGAAGATGTTGGGGGCTATCAGGCAAATACAGTTGAGCACGACAAAGACTTGGCCAGTCAGGCACTACTGCAGCATAAATATCCCTCAGAATGACGAGCAGACCAAAATCCTAACATTTAAAACCCTCCTGCTATGCAGCTCCAATAGGGTGAGCCATTTAAAAGGGTCATTTGTAATGAAAGTATCACTCATTTTGCATCCCCTCAAATCCAACGAGACATTCCATATTAAAAGAAAACAGTCTGGGTTTGTTGTGGGGTTTTTTTAAGGGAATGAAAATCCCCCAATTAGAACTACAGACAGTTCTTGCTGCTGGCATTGATGCCACGAGCTTGTACCAAACCTCTCTCCTGCAGCTATCCACGTGCTCTGTACTCGATGGCGATAAGAAACCTTGCTTTGTGAATAGGGAAACTGAGGCACCACAACTGCTGCAGACTGCCAAAGGATTTGCTGCTGCATCCTCCTCCAGAAAACTCCCTACAGCACAGCCAAGAGCAAATGGACAGCCAAAGTGAGGACAGGAACCAGACCTCCAGTCTCCCTGCGCAGCCCACCGCCAGCAGCACCTGCTGCAGCACTGCAAGGCCTGGAGATAAAAACCTCACTGAGGCTCAGAAAGCAGCAGTGGCAGAGGACAGTCAGCACCATGCAGGGCTGGCAGTCCCAGGGTAGGACTGACCATATTCCATTGCAACAAAAGGGCAAAGGAACAAAACACATCAGGAACCCCCCGCTCCGTAATGCCACCGCTCCGCTCTCTTCCCAGCCGCGTCCTTTTTATCCTTGCCAATCTCATCTTTACACCTGGAGCTCACTGTACCTCCTGTCCCCATGCCAAAAGCCACCTCTCCACAGCCCTAACAACGGAACAATGAAAGCCTCTCGCTCCATCCTTGTGAGAATGCTCCATTATTAGGTACCACAGCCCAAAAGGACAGCTCACAGGATCGCCTCCAGGAACTCTCCTGCAGCCGAGGCGTGATCAGTATCCAAAACACCCAGCACCTTTGAGCAGGAACAACCATGACCTTGATACATCAGGACTGAGGAGCAAAATACTGACAGAGTTGAAAACAAATAAAGGCCTTAACGTAAAAACCAGACACAAAGTGAGCAAAGACTGGTTCACCCAGCAAGAGTGCGGGCTTTACACTGACCAGGAGGAGAGGCAGGCTGGAGACTGCAGCCTCGGAGCAGCAACTGGCCGCTCCATCTTCTGTCACAACAAAAGTGTTTCTTCCCCAAGCTCCCCGTGCTTTTTCATGTGTGAAAAGACAGCTCAGTGCGTGCAGAGTCCTGCCAGTGGATCTGAAGGTGCCAAATCAAAACCAGCAGAACCAAAAGGAAAGAAGAAAAAGGCAGAGCGCTTAAAAACGTGAACAAAGAGGCAACCTGGAGCACAGCACTACCTACCATCGCATCTCTCTTTTTTTTCCTCCCCTACTTTCAATTTAATAAGCTGCTGCTGCTCCTCTCCAAATGTCAACTCATACAACACAGGAACTGCTGTTTGAAAGCTGTGATTATTCAAGGCACAAACACGTCAATCGGAGCCCAGATCCAGACTGCCACGGCGAGATAGCATCGCTCCGGGGACAGGGTAGGAAACGCCTCACCACAGGCACCCAGCCCAGGAGGAAACCCACCCAACATGCAGGGGAACTGTACTTGTAAGGAGGAACCAGCCCCCGGTGCCCCTGTGCTTATCTGTGATGGCTCAGCCCCCACCCATCCTCTGTCTCCAAGGCAGTCCCCTCCCAGCCCCAGGGCACTGGGAGCAGCCACCACTGCTCTGCCACTCAAAGGGAGGGAGGCACCCACCATACCCCCTCACCTGTGGGGACACCTCTCCCAGGGAAAAGGAGTTGGGTTTCAAGCCCCACAGACTAACAGGAGTCATGTTTTCTCTTCTTGATCTCCTCCCTCTCCAAAGAGCTACAGACAGCTGCATCCCCCAGCACAGTCCTGGAGAAGAGCTTCTCTCTGGCCTGCCAGAGATGATCCTCTCCAAACCTCTCCCTCGCTCAGGTAGAAGGTCTACAGCCCCTCCTCCACACCACAGAGGGAACCTGGGCCCTGAAACCCCAAAAAGCTCTTCTACATGTTGAAGGAACTGGTTCCTGATTCCTATCAAACAAGTAAATCAGTGATCAAGCCCAGAGCAGTCAGAAGGGGAAAAAAAAGACCAGGAAGTCCCTGGAGAGGAACACTGCAAGACATGGCATCATGCAGGTGACGGTTTGGTCAAGGCAGGAGCTGCCCCTCTTTGACCAAGCCCTGTTTGCTCTTGCCTCCCTCTGCTACACCCCCAGCCAACAGCCATCAGGACTTTTGGGTTAGTGCTGGTGTGCTGCTCCAGGCAAGGAGGTGAAGGATAGAGAGCTTGGAGCCTGTCCCAGCCGACTGCACCATTGATTACTGGGGGTTGCCTGGAGGAGAACACCAAAACCAGGCAACAAGAAGCCCAGACAGGTTTGCCAGCCCAGCCAGCAGCCTGGCTTACGGAGTGAGAAGGCTGATTTTGAGGGAAGAAGGTTTGGCAGGCTCATCAGCTCTCCTGGCCACCCTTGGAGCCCCTGTTTCCCACCAGGCACTGCAGGCCTGCTCAGGAGATGTGATGCCAGAGTAGATCAATCCCTAGTGACCCCACCTGCCCCAGAGTGATACCCCATCCTGCCGGTGCTGCCACAGGACACAAAGCAAAAGGCTGGGGAGCAGTTCCCAGCGGTCAGATGAGGATGTCCCACCTTACCCACACAGGTGAGCACAGCTTCTCCCACCTCACCTGGCAGCTCCTCTGCTTGTGGCCCCCAGGACAGCAGTCAGACAGAGCCCAGGTCCTTCCCTACAGAGTGATGATCTCCCCCTGAAGATGAGCCTACCACCTCCCCATGAGCAGCCCAGCTCCCCTGGGGACAAGCCTCCTCCTGCAGCAGCTTTAGCCAAGCATCCCCCACTGCAGCTGGCCACATGCCCCCCTCTCCTTGAAGAGGGAGCAGCGGCTCCTGCTTAAAATCCCCAAGCACTTTAAGGAGCAGATCTCCCCTCCTGGGACACTGCAGCCCTGAGCAGCGTCTGAGCTCTTGTGACAACCCTGCTGCCACCATCGGCACGTGGGGCTGAGTCCCATCCACACACTGTGCTGCTCCATCCACAGCTCACACCCTGCCACAGGGCAGTCACCACACCCCTGCACCTGAGGCCAGCCCTCCGGAGGGGTCAGGCCCAGGCTCCACACACAGCACAGGTACCTGGCACAGGTACCTGCTGCCAAACCCGGGATCGGGGCTGCCAGGGCCAGACACAATAACCCAGCAACGTGGAGAAAAGCATCTTCCTCCCCCCCCCTCCCTGTGAGAGCATGCTGATAGCCTTAATGAGCAACTAATTAGCAGTTCCTAACTGAGTATCAAGGAGCCAGGAAAACAGCCTGGGAGGATCTGGACAGAAAACAACTCTTCATTCATTCATTCATCCACCTATCCAAGGCTCTGCCTGCAGAAGGAGCCTTCCAACCCACAGGGGTTTTCATACTCCTCCTCTTCTGGGCATCCCAGGAACCTGCCAGCCAGGAATAAAGCAACAAGTGACACACTTGTACGTGGAATTGGGGCTCCTCCATACACCCACTGTGTGTAGGGGCTGTTCTGGAGTGGCTGTTCCACAGCAGCAAAGCACTAGAGACTTTCACAGCAGAAGGTGCTGAGCTCTGTGTGGGGCTGACCAGTGCTGGGATTTCATCTCACAGCCTTAGCCCAGCCTCCCCCCTCCAGCACAGCTCCCTGGAAGTACCAGCACACCAACCAGGGACCCGTCAGGTGAGGAAAAGGGGCTGCGGATGCTGTGCCCTCCACAGTGGCTGCTCTCCCAGGCACAAGCCCCTTGATTTGCCCCCTCCCAGGAGGCAGACCCCCACCCTTTATTCTGATCTGTCTCTGCAAACCCAAGAAATCCCGAGACCACACATGCCATCTCTGACTCCAAGCAATGGAGCTGCCTGCAACTACCAACCTACTCCCAAGTGTCCTAAACCCTCCCACCCCCAGGACTCAGCTACACAAGCCTTCCCACCTGTTCTCTTCCCACACCAGCACCCACTTTAACAATTTGGTGGGCTGAAAGGAAAACCAGGGGTCCCACAGGCAGCGGGTGGCAGTTGCTGGGGTGCTGCAGTGCTGCCAGGAGCCGGGCTGCGATGAGCGCAGCAGGACGGGCGCAGCAGCATGGCAAGATCATCTCCAGGCACAACTTTCAGGAGAATTAGTAGCACCAGGAAATGAAACGCAGCCTGCAGAGCACTCAAATTAATCCAGGGCTTGGACAGCTGCTCTGCTGGATAGCTCAGTGATCCAACCCAGAGCCAGTTAGTTTTAAAAAGACTAAAAATAAAAAAACAAAACTCCAAGGGTGCTGTTTGAAGGGAGCTGTTCTGCAAGGATTTTACTTAGTCCTGGGTTATCAGCCCTGGCTTGCAGGCCCTTATCTTTGTTTCAGTGCTAATAATCCCTTTTCCTCATCATTTTTACAGCCCTGGCATGATTCAGCTGGCACCAAAAGCACCGAAACGCTTTGGCCATCAACATTTTTGCCAATAAACTTGTTCAGAGCAGCTGGCCCAACACATTAGTATTTCATCAGGATCAGCACAGGAGTAGAAGAACATGATAAGAGAGCCTCAGCAGACCTGAAGGCTACCAGAATGGGGAACGTTTTCTCCAGCAAATCCTCACCCCAGGCCAGGGAAACAGGCACAGCAGAGGGGTGCCGCTCCCTGCTGCTGCTCTGAATGGGGACCAGCAACATGAAGCCACTTCACACCATGGGAGAGAGATGTTTTGGTCTGTCCAGAGAGCCACTGAGACAGCAGCTGGCCCCAGCGTGGGTGGGCAGGAGGCAGAAGGCTTTGAGCATCATCTCTCCACATCTCTTCACAGGCTGACTCCACTCTTTCATCAGGGTAATAGGAAAGGTAGGGAAGATGGGAGGTGGGGTGTAACAGACTCAATGAAAGGCTGAGAGAAGGGCAAACCCCCACCCCTAACCCAAATCTCATCAAGAAGGGCTGGTTTTGTGACAGGATAAGCCCCACACAGCCTGGGGCTGGATTTATCTTGTTTATTTGTGCCTCTGGAGAAGCAGGAGATGCTTTCCAGGATTCTGCAGGTCCCTTGGCAGGAAGGGATGGGGCAGCTCACGCCAGCGCTGTGGCACTCACCAGAAGAAGGGACCGTGCAGCCTGTCTGGCAGTCAGAGGCTGAGTGCTTCTTGTAGGGCTTCTGCTCTGGCATCTCCTCCCTGTATGCTGTGGAGTCGAGGAGGGGAAGCCTGCTCAGGACCGGGGACTGCGGGATGCTGGGCAGCGTCCGGGACTTCCCCAGGAGCGGTCGCTGCAGCTTTCTGTCCAGAGACCTTGAGGGGAGGAAAAAAACACCACAGGGCATACCCAGTTCAGTAGGTGTGATGGCTGCTTCAAGCCAGGACCCCTCTGTAACTCAGCGCTGAGAGTACCCAGTCCTTCCCAACACCAACTGCACCCTTCATCTGCAAAGCAACTGCTGTTTCAGCAACGCCTTCTCCCTTCACTGGTGTATTTTAATTAGGATTTGCATTTTGAGCTGCAAGCCACAGACAGCATAAGCAACACATGAAGCATCCCAGCATCCACCCCACCTCAAAACTCACAGATAATCTGAATTAAGCAAATAAACAGAGGGTTCAAAGACTGGAACGATACAAATTGCCTTTAAGAGAATTAAAAACTCCACTTAGAGCATCACAGAGATGGCAGAATGCCTTTTTGTGGTGGAAACCAGGTGACACGTGCCATAGCAGAGGGCTATCCACAAGACTCTCACAGCAAGCACGGCGGAGGTCACAGAGGTGTGACCTCCCCACCTCCACACCTTTGTGGTCTGCACACATAGAAACCCCAGTTCAAGGTGCCTATGGAGTCAAAACTCCATCGAGGCTGATGATGGGGCTTGAAAGCTGCAGGGGTGACCAAGGCACACACCACAGTGTGGTACAACCATGAGGCCACTTCTCTCAAACCCTGGAGAGTGCTGAGCATCACCACGGGGCACAGAGCAGGTCCCCTTCTCTCCTGCCTCACCAACACTTCCCTCAAGGTACAGTCAGCAGGGATGCCACTGACCCAGGCCATGCTGCAAGGAGCCCAGAAACGTGGGAAGAGGAACAGATGACCAACACCACCACAGTGTGATGAGACATGGCAGGACCACCATGTGCCAAGGGCTGCAGGCTGGGATTACCCCATGGCTGTCCAGTCCTGTTCCCTGCTGTCACAGCCCACGGCTGAGCCTGCCCCAGCTCCCCAGCATAGAATCATAGAATGGCATGGGTTGGAAGGGACCCCAAGGATCACAGAGCTCCAAACCCCCTGCCACAGGCGGGGACACCAACCTCCAGGCCTGGAGCTACACAAGGTTGCCCAGGGGCCCATCCAACCTGGCCTTGAACACCCCCAGGGACGGGGCACCCACTGCCTCTCTGGGCAGCCTGTTCCAGCCCCTCACCTCTCTCTCTGTAAAAAACTTCCCCCTAAGATCTAATCTAACCCTTCCTTCCTTTAGTTTTAATCCATTCCCCCTTGTCCTGCCATTATCTGCCCTTTTAAAAACTTGAATCCCCTCCTGCTTATCAGCTCCCTTCAGGGACTGGCAGGCGGCAATGAGGTCCCCCCGCAGCCTTCTCGTCTCCAGGCTGAACCAGCCCAGCTCCCTCAGCCTCTCTTTGTAGGGCAGCTGCTCCAGCCCTCTGATCATCCTCGTGGCTCCTCTGACCCCTCTCCAACAGCCCCACATCTTTCTTGCATTGGGGACCCCAGCTCTGGACACAGGACTCCAGATGGGGCCTCCCGAGGGCAGAGCAGAGAGGGACAATCCCCTCCCTGTCCCTGCTGCCACCCCTCTGCTGATGGAGCCCAGGATCCCATTGGCCTTGCGAGCTGCCAGAGCCACTGCTGGCTCATGTTAAGTTTCTTGTCCATCAGAATCCCCAAGTCCTTCTCAGCAGGGCTACTCTCAAACATGCCCTGACAGGGCTCAGCCTCAAACAAGGCTGCTCCCAAATGGTACAAAGCCTTCAAATTCCCATCCCAAACTCAACTCTTAGCCGGTTTGTGCTCATTTCTTCTTCTGCCAATATTCACCTTTAGCCTAAATAATTGTTGCCCCTCTCGGGCACGCACTCCCATGATTAACATCCATGATTCCACAGTCACAGCCCCTTTCACCCTGCATTTGCACAGGCTGGTTAAGGCAAGTTCTTCAGCCTCCTCTCATAAAATGAGCTTTCGTTCCCCACTGTCGTTTCCACATCCCCCGCTTGCCCTCCCTCGGGCTCAGACTCAGCATCCTCCACCCACCCCAAAGCATCACGCAGAGCTCGGGTCCCAGCATGGATGACAGGGCAAGCCCTCTGCCTCCCTGCATGTAACAGAACTATACTTTATCCTATTTCCACTAAGCCGGTCCTCAGGGTCACGCAGGGAGAGTCTATCACGCGAAAGCTCCTGACCCTCGGTGGCTGCCTGTCACTGCTAGGTTTATTACCATCATTTTTCATTCCCTTTGCAAATGTGACAGTGGCTCCCAACCGGTGCTGGCATCTGATGTAATTCACAGGCAAGCAGTGATATGGGGGCCAGGGAAGAGCTCTGGCAGGACAGTACCGCACACAGCAACACTGGGGCAGAGGGCATGAGGAGCCAGGAGCCCCCACACCCACCACCAGGGCCTCCTACCCAGACCCTAACCCCCACATCTGTTGGAGCAGGGATGGACAGCACCCCTCAGTGTCTAGGTTCAGAAATTTATCAATTCCTGTATTAACCATAACTGCCCTCACTTTGCAGGCAATGCTGCTCTGGTCCACAGAGCTGTCGCTAAGTTGCTCTGGGGACGGGGGCGGCTGCAGGGACACCACAGCCCAGGCAGGGCACCGCCGCAGCAGATCGGGCACACAGCACTGTCCCAGCCACTCTCAGCCCCACGCTTCACTGGCACCGACACAAAAACAAGCTGTGCCAGGAGATACAAAGCCAGAATTAGCATCCCAAGCTGCTTCTATTCCAGTAAAATGTATGTACCTCTCATTGTAACACATTTCACTGGCACAAGACAACAGGGATGTAACTTAACACATCGCTGTGCTGCATAAATGAGTCCTGGGCTCTGCCAGAGCTCAAAACGATTCATTTTTGTCTTGCATGTAAGCCTCAGCACTGCTAAATGCACCTGCATAGAGCTCCATCACCTGCAGAACAGCATTAGCATTTTAAGTACTAACATCCCTTTGTGCCAACGGTGCCGCTCACAAATCACGTGGGGGTAAAAGGGGGAGAATTCCCACCCTTAGAGGAGCAGTCTTTCAGCTGCATAGCTGCAGACGATTTATATCAGAAAGAGCAAAGCAACTAGAGACCCATTTCTATCAGAAGTCTGAATTCCCAGGCAAACAGCAGCTCTCCAGATCTCCCACCTCGCGTACAACTCCAGAGGCCTCAGCAGCCACTGTCAGCCAGCACCCAGCGTCTGCCACAGGGAAGTCACATCGCATCTACAGATGCTTCCCGAGCGGCTCCTCAGCGAGGCGTTCTCAAGGATGCCACATCCCATTAGTAAAGATCCCCGATGGAGTGTAAAGCTCAATTAGAAAAGCCATAATCAACACAGTTACAGCCTATATTTAGCTGCCGTTCAGCATTTTGGTAGAAAGGAGAGCACATAATCGAGTCTTGACAAGGGTGGAAAAATCCTTCTGGCTGTGTGTGAGACCTGAGGCAGGAGCCCAGTGACAGCTCCATCGCTCCCAGTCCACAGCCAGATGGGGAAACGTGCAGCAGTCACCAGGACCAAGCTCCCTGCCTTCGGCTCCGGGCACAGGGTCCAAGCCCAGCAGCCTGCTCCAGCACCATCTGCCTGAGCCACGGCCCATGGTGCCCGAGGGAGGTGGGTGCTGCTTCCCCAGGCTAACAAAAACAGCCACCATGACCAAAACCAGAGCACACCCAAGAGGTGTGCTGCATCCAACGCCTTCCCCACAGCGATGTCCTTAACTAGCAGCTTCTCACCCCAGGGAAAGAGAGGGGCAGGTTACAGCAGGGAAAGCCAGATCCTGCATCCTTCCTGCAAGCAACTGCCAGGACCGCCTCCCCCCACCCCAGCCTGTCCCCCCCACTTATTCCAATCCAGGAGAAGCTGCTCTGCTGGGGTACTGCCCAGCCCAGCGGCTTCTTTCAGTCTAGTTTTGAAAGAGAGAGGACAGACTACCCATCACTCAGGGGAAGGATGGAAGGAGTGCCCACGCCAGCCAGAGCAGAAACCCAACAGATAGCAAGCAGGAGGGAAAACCGACACTAAACTTGCTACTCTCACAACCCAAAAAAGACCCCAAAAAGCCTCACTCATTCACATGATCTCCCAGGGAAGTGAATGAGAGAGCCTCCCATGCATGCCCCCGAAGTGCTCAAGGAAGGTGACCCTCTGAGATCCCAGCATCGTAGGGGTCGGAAGGGACTTCCAGAGCTCATTGGGTCCAACCCCCTGCCAAAGCAGGGTCCCTGGGACAGGTCACACAGGTCAACATCCAGACATGTCTGGAATCTCTCCAGAGAAGGAGACTCCACACCCCCTGGGCAGCCTGTCCCAGGGCTCCCTCACCCTCACCGTGAAGAAGTTCTCCCGCATATTGGTGTAGAACTTCCTGCAGATGCCCTGTTCCTGGCAAGGGGGAAGCCCTGCCTAGCTGCAGCACCCAGTCCCTGCAGCTCTTGGACAAACCCAAATGCTCAGGGTGCTAATCCAGCCCTTCTCCCCCCTCCTTCTGAGTCTCCCAGAGCCCAGCAGCTCGTGGAAAGTGGAAAGGAGAGGAGGAGATTATGTCAGGGAGCAAGTCTGGAGAGGGGCAGAGGAGTTGGGCACTGGCTGCTCTGGACCTCACATGGCTGCTCCAGCACTGTGGCTTGGTGACAGCAGAGAGCCCCAACACATCAGGCCATTTCCAGATTCCGAGGGGGACAACGTGCATCCCAAAGAGCTTGCTGCTCCAGATGGCAAACAGGGATTAAAAAAGATGGAGAAGCCAGAGGGCTGCTCCCCATCCTGCAGGACCACACTGTATTTCCTAGGTAATTGAGGACAGCTCCTCTACACCCTTAGTCAGCTCGGTACATCTGCAGAGCAAAGGAAGGGTTGGGGCAGAACAGGTAAGTGCAGCACTGAGATTAGCCCAGGTCTGGCAGAGGACAGCAGGGAGAGGGGCCAGGAGAGCCTGCTTATTGCAAAGAGACACAGCTCCCAGATCTTCCCAGCCAGTGGCTGCCTCTCCCTGTAGCACGCTGCTCAGCCTGCTCCTCCAAGGAGGTGTAACTTAGCAACCTGACCTTAAAAACTCGGCAAAGGTTTCAGCTAGATTCACAAGAAGGAGGGATGCTACACGCCAAGAGGAACAATTACCCACCACAACCTGCTCTTGGTAGTCAGGCAAGGGACAAGATGACACCTCCCTGCAGCTGGTCTCTGCAGAGGGGCTTTGTGGGAAGAGGAAGGGGCAGGAGCAGAGGAGGCTGCAGGCGCTTCAGGAGCTGATTTTGGGCAGAAGCACAAGGCAGAGCAGCAGCCACCTCCAGGCTGCCAGGCAGTGCAGCCAAAGCAGCAGCACAGCCCCACTGAGGGCACAGAGTGAGGATTTAAGGGATGGCACAGCAGCAGGGATGCCCAGAGAAGGAGTCTGAGGGGAAGCGATAACACTGGGTAGGACACTGGCTGGCCTCAAGCAGAGCCCGAGGCTTCAGGACAAGCGTAGCCTTCCCAGGGCTCCCGCACTGTTCAAGCAACCAGCTGGCTCTGCAAACCTTATCCACCACTGGCAACCCCTCCATGAGTCACTGGTACTTTTCCAGCAGCCCTGTCAATTGCAAAGCCAGAGCTCCATCATTGAGAGTCTTCCCTTCAATTCCAAACACACCCAGAAGAAAACACTTCTTCTCCTGCTGCCCAGTATAGCATCCAAGCTGACTATGCCTCAGGCACCAGAGAACACCACCAGCTCCACGTCACAAGCAGTGACAAGCTGCTACTTCCTCGCAGCAGGACCCCCCGTCACACAGAGCCACATTTTTAGGAGGAGAGAGGAGCGGCTGTGTCCACTGAGGGACACAACCATTTAACAGAGAACATAAGCACCATTGCACAGGACAGCCGAGCCCCAGGCACGGTCCTCTCCCCACCCTGCACAGCTCTATCACCCAACATGGCATCGCTACCACATCCTCCCCTGATCCCAAGAACATCCCTGGAGCAAGAGAAGTTCAGACAGTCCTTGAGAACCACACAACCACACTCTGCTACCTCTTGCGACCATCTGGGACCAGGGAGGAGGCAGGGAGCCCTTCTGCTCCCTGCACAGAGCACAGCGGGCATCCCCCGTGCAGGAGGGGTTCAGCCAGGTGACATCTCTCTGCCCCTAGTCGAAGCCAAGCCTCCACAAAACCATCTTCACACTGTTAAAAGGGAACAGGGGCCGAGCGCAGAGGATGATGGCTGGAAACCAAGCGCCTTTCATCTGGCTGTGAAACAGTTTCAAAGCAAAACAAAAACCAAAACAGCATTCAGCTTGCAAGTTCAAAAAAAGGGAAGGAAAAAAACCCAAACCAAACTATGTGGAGCTATAAAAATACCTCCCCAGACTCCGCTGGGAGCTTGTGAACACCATGACTTCCATCAGCTGGTTTGCAGAAGCTGCCTCTCCTGCCATCTCTGCAGCCTGACACTCACCTCACCATCGGGGCCAGTGCCCAAGCACCCAGCAAAATGCAGCCCGGCAGCAGGGGAACTGCTCCCACCCCTGCAAAACGGCGCCTCAATTCGGCATCACAGGGGCTGCTGGGAGAGGAGGTCACACACCTGGCAGGCCAGGAAGCACAGGGAGGTTCCCACACCTGGCAGGCCGGGAAGCATAGGGAGGTCTCAGCAAATCCTTTCAGAAGAGGTGCTGGGAGGGGGAGCACTCAGCACCCACTGCCCCCTCCAAGCCCCGGCCGGGCTGCCAGCAGCACTCTGCTGCAGTCAGGTACCAAGTTCCCCAGGAAAAGGCCAAAAGTCCTTTTTTGTGGGAGCAGCTGCCTGCTGAGCCCTAAGTGCCGCGGTGCACGACAGCCGGCATCCCGCTTGGCGACTGCCGGCGCCACAGGCAGCCTCTCACCTACTGGGCATTTGCTCAGCCAGCACTCATCCCCCGCACTGCCCCATCAGCCCAAGCCGGTCACCAGGCCCGGCCACCCCAGGCCAGCAAGGCTCACACGCTGCTTCAGGTTAAAAGCCTGCCGGGATGTCACCTCAGCTGTTCTATCCCTGAGCCCCAGACAGGGCTTCACAAGCATGTTTCAACATTCGCCTCAGTGCAAGGGTGACAAAGGGAATCCTCTGGGGCCAGGCACTCATTCCAAGTATGCTGTGTTCTTCCTTAAAGTACCTTTTTCCAGCTCCATTGGAGGCAGCGAACCCTGTCCCCAGCCAGTAGGGAGCCCCCCCAAACACACAGGGCTTTACCCAGCTCACAGGATGCTGTGGGGACCCTCACTGGTGGTCACCCTGCCCCAACCAGACCCCAGCAACCAGACGTGTGCTGTCCCTGAGATACCTCAAGACCATTCCCTCCATGGCCCGCAAGGGACAGGAGCCCAGGGCACCCTCGTGCCCACCAGCTATGCGGACCCACACGCTGTTAAAGGGGCAAGGCAGGCACCAGGCTCTCAGGGAGCTGCTGCCAGAGGTTCCCAGGCCCAGCAGGGTTTCACCTCCTCAACAAAAAGAAAGGCCAAAGCCAGAAAGTCCAGGGCCAGGAAAGACGCTGAAACGGAGTATGAACATCTATCCTGCTCGCAGAGCACTCTGATAAACGGGGAAAGAGGGCAGATGAACACATGAATCCCAGCATGAACAGGAACATCCTTCCTCCCTGCAAGCTCCAGAGTGTGACCTCCACCCTCAGGGACCAGTGCTGTGAACACCCCAAGCTCCCTGTGCTCATAGCCAGGCTCTGCCACTCAGGCACCAACCGGTGAAGCCAAGAGAACAGCCAAAGGCATCTGGGGTGCTCCACAGGGAGCACAGAAGGTTTGTGGACCACTCCCCCAAAAGAGGGCTGGCGTGGACTCCCCGTCTTATTGAGAAGGGTATTTCAGAGGAGTTAGGAAGCTCAACTGAAAAGCTTGCCCACTGGAAGTCAGCTCACAGGCTCACGCAGCCCCTGGGGACACACCAGTGACTCCAGTGCGGTGGCCAGCGCAGAGACAGGCAAGGGACAGCAAAGCATGGCTGGGACACAGCTGCTGTGCAGCAGGGACATTGAGCCAGCAGGCAGGAACTGGCCCAAAGTCGAGCCATGCAGAGCATTATATGGCTCCTGGCTTTAAATGACAAAACTTTCAGTGCTACACTGAAACTGATGTTTAAAGGCAGGGGGAAAGCAGAGATGAGAAGGGGTTTATGTGACCTGCCAAGGGCTGAGACTGGACAAAATCCTCCCCCTTCCTGAGTTCATGAGATGCTGAACCACAGACTGTTGTGCCCTGGCTCCCACTTTTCTTCTGAAGGAGGATTACTCATCCCCTGTTTACCCTTGAAAAATTTCAGAGACAAAAGCTAATGAAGCACAAGTGCCACGGAAGACACTCATCCTGGCTCGATTTTTACCAGGCTGGCTAAAGCACAGATAAATACCTAACAGCCTCCTTTATACTGGGGAAGGAAAGAAGAAAGACTAGAAGACCCCAGCACTACAGCCACCTTTAGCACCCACTGCCCTCCCTTCACCTACCCTGCCAAAAATCATTCCCTGACAACGCCCCCCCCAGCAAAACCCACCCCTCCCAGGGATGCCCACCAGCTCCACAGCCAAACTCTTGATCCCATTCCCAGTCTCATGACACAGGGCTGGTCTCCCCTGTTGCTTCAAAATCCGAGTCACGAGACAAAAAAGCCACTGAGCTCATCTTGGAAAGGATACTGCTGCTCCTGACCAACACTGGGGGAGAGCTTGGGGCACGGACGCTGTGCGCTCCAGAAGGCACAAAGACTCAAGACGTCTCGTGTTTCTTCAAATCCTGTTGTTTCTGCAGCGTGACCGAGTTCTGCAGCACCAACAGAGGCAAAGCTGCCCTTTCCCCAACTGCTAACTCCAGGCAGAAGTAATTCTCTTGTATGTTTTAGTCAAAAAAACCCCATATTTATAAATTACAGCCTTGGACAAAGCATGTGTTTTGTGTTTTAAACACACCCCACCTTTCCTCCAGGCCCTTGGGTTGGTTTCCATTTTCCTCAGAAGCATCAGAGCAGTGGCAGGTCACCTCTGCACTCCAACAGCCAAGCAGCCCATGTAACAAGGAAGATTTTGACCTTCCCAACGTGTCACAGTAACATCCCTAAAAAAACCTGTCTTTCAGTGAAAGAGCAGGAGATGCTGCAAGGAGCTGGGAGCCAGAGTTTTTGGCAAGGGCAGGACCCCCCACACCAGCTACTCACTTCTGCCCTCACGGCCTGGGGTGAGGGGGAGGTAGTGAGTTTTATTTATGACCCAAGAAAGAGCAAGGAGCTAACAGCCCCTAAACACCAGGAAGGAAGCCCACTCCCAGTCTTTGCAGCATGGCATCGATCAGCTGCCAGGCTCAGAGGAGCAGCCCTGCCTGGGGTAGCGTGGGGAGCATGCAGCCAGGAGCAGTGGGGTACAGGCTTCCTCCCAGGCAGCTCAGGTCTCAGTCCCAGCCAGCCCCAAGGTCTTGCTGCATGAAGTTGCCAGCACAGATGGTAAGAAACCACCCCGCAGGGCTGGGCTGCAGGACCAGACCGTGGGATGCAAGGGGAGCAAAGGCCCAAAGCATCCTGCTCCTACACAAGGGCCCGGGCACAGGGTTAGCTGCCAGGCTGTCCATGAGTGATTCTGGCCCAGCGTGCACAGAGGAAGGCAGAGACTGCTGCTGCCAGGGGAAGCATGTACCTCTTGCTGCCCCTCAGGAGGAAAACCAGACCCTAAAATCCTCAGTCTGAATAAGCTCCTGCTCCCTCCACCTTTCTCTGGAAGAGACGAACATTAAAAGCCAGCATGGGTGCTTCCTTTGCAGCCTGGTACCCACACACACCACTGGAAGAACGAACACCAGGCACCCCCTTCTCCCTGCAGCCCAGCACCAGGGCTCCACTTGCCATTCCTCCCCTACACCACCACCTGCACCTGCTGTGCAAACTGCTTTTATGCTGTGCTTTCTCCATGTGTTTCCCAATAACATCCCTCCTGCCAGCTGCTGGGTGGTCGGTGCAGGAGCAGGGATGGCAGGAGGATGAAATCCCAAGCAGTCCAGCCCAGCCAACAACAGCTTGGGAATTCCTCAGCAGCAAGCCTTCCTGAGATACCAACTCTGACCTCTGTGAATAGAAACACGAGTTCCTATGCCTGTGGCAGGCCATCAAGGTGGTCGGAGTAAATAACCCCCAAGCTTCTACTGCAACCCCTTGCAACCTGAGGGGTGCCAGTTCTGGGTGTATGTCTGGAGACTTCCACAGCGTGCACCGCCTGTGATCCAAATTTTGGGTATTTATTCTTTAAAGCAAGAGAAAAACGCACTGAAGCTTTCTGTTTTTCCACAAACATGGCTTTGCAGCCACAGAAAGAGGCCTAACGTAGGCAGTGACCCCAATTCTGTGCAGAGAGCGGGCAGCAGCGGGCACGGAGCAGCCAGTCAGCACCAACACCAGCTCCAGTGGCTTCTGAGCACCAAATACCCATGGAAGCACGTGGGTGCTCCAGGCAGTGGTGCCTGCACCCAGGGGGCTGCCTCAGGAGGGGTGGGTGAGGGTCGGGGTTCTGCTCTGCTCCCCCTGTGCCGAAGCAGCCGCCACAGCCAGCTCACCAGAAGGAACAGCTTATTCCTGCCTGTATTCTTTCCCCATCAAAAAATGCAAGCTAAAAATATTCTGCATAAATTTGTATAATTGCCAACTATTCCTTCAGGAAAAAACACAGAATTAAAGAAAAAGCCAAACCACCTTTTCAATTATTAAAGTATTCTGGTTTTCCCGTTTTAAATATTCTAAGCAGAAGTCTTCTCTTTTTCTTTCTTCTCTGAAATGTTTCTCCTGGAGTCCAGAAGTCACCTCCCCTGTCAGCCCAGCACCCATCCCCTTCCCCTCCAACTCTCTGGAGCCCCATCTCAGCCACCTCCTGGAGGAGAGCATCAACTGTCGGCTCCCACAGGAGCATCTCTCCTCCCAGGGTGGCTGCTCCCCCAGCCAGGGGTTGGAAGGAGATACCCCATTCCCCAAACTTCCCCAACAGCACAGGATTACCCTCACACACAGGATGGCCAGGTCAGGGATGATCACTTTTAAGTGGTCCTTCAGCATCCCGGGATAGGTGGGTGTTTACAGGATGGGTCGTCCCCTGCTCAGCATCCCACCCCAGGGTGCTGAGCACACCAGTGGGGATGGATAGATGATACTCTGTGCTCAGACCCCTCCCACTCACAGCAGCATCTTGTCCATTCCCCACGACTCTGCTCACCGCATGCCCTTCAGTTCAACGTCACCTCGTGGCACATGAGGGCACAGAGCCCCTTCCCTTCACCTCCAAAGGCAAGCAATGCCAACACAGCTAGATATCTTGATGGCCACAAGCAAGGGGTGACCCACCCCCCCAGCTCCCCTGTGCCCAGTAGGCCCCCTTCAGTGCCCCACAAGCCAGGAACTGGGCGGCTTCACATCCCCCACACACCCCAAGGGCTGCCCTGCACAGGCAGGGTTGGGCTGAAAAGGGCAAACAGGGACAACCTCCATTCAGAAACCTTAACTCTTCCCCCTACCAGCCACTGCTTTTATTACAAGCTGTTAAAATTCACATCCGCTGTCTGAAATCACTTCCTTCCCCTCCTCGGTGCACGAGTCCCGGTGTGTATTGCTGGTGCTTCTGTTTCCTACCTGCACACCCACCCAGCTGTGACTCAGTGCCAAAACAGTGGGTGAATTAGGAATCAAACAGTCTTTCTAACAACCATGACTCACAAGCCAAGGCTTTCTGCTGAAGGAGAAGTTTTCTGTAGTCATGCTACAGATGTAATTCCCCTTAATACCAGTATAACTTCCCCTTCCTCCCGCCACCTCATCCAACTACCACTCCAAAAACAAAGGATGACTATTCATCTGGTTCTGCCTAATGCAGGCAAAGAGCAGCTTCAGCTTGTACAGATAATAGCCAGCTCCCAACATCCCAGCCCAAAGATCAGCTTTAAAAGGAGGCCAGAGGCCAGGCACAAAGGAAGAACGCTGGGTACGGACACATCGTTTGGCTTCAGATACAACGTGACCCCAAAACCCAGAGGATGACACTGAGAGCTCAGGCAAGCTTTTCCAGCCTGTCAGATCTGGAAAACTTGATTTTCCCAGGCTGACGTGTCCCTGTGCTTTCACAGGAGAGATCTTAAACACACCTCTACCTACAGCCACAAGCACAAGCTTTGGGGAGCATCAAAAGGCACCAGAGACACGAGGCATGCCTGGCTCTGCTGCCCCATTGACGTGGTGGTGCCCAGCCCCACAACAGTGGAACAAGAGGAGGGAACCAGCAGCACCACAGAGCTCAGGCCAGGGTAGCGGGTGCTGGAACTGGAAAGGCACCCAAGGCCAAGGTATCTCCTGGTGCACAGAAACCTCCAGAGATGTGCCAGGTTCTGGTGGAGAGGCCCTTTTGCAAGGACAGGTTTGATGGGAAGAGATTTCTCAGCCAGGCGGCTCCCCGAGCCCCCTCCTGCCAGACCAGAGCAGCAGCGATGCAAACAACAGGGGAGAGCAGAGCGAAAAAGCCTCTTTAGGTTTAATATGCAAAGCCCAGGCAGCTCGAATCAGGCAACAAAAGCTAAATGTCATTTCCTCCTGTGGCACTGCCACTCTGCTCACAAAACAGGCCCGCTGACGTCTGACGGCTTGTCATCTGTGTGAGACACCAGGGATGCAGCGCTCACACAGCCTGGGGAGCAGCTGACACACAGGAGAGGCGAGGAAGACTCAGTCCTTCTCCTCAAGGCACACCACTGGCACAAAGGGGGCAGCTGCCAAATGCAACAGCCACCATCCATCCATCCAGATGGGCGACCTGAGCACACCCCACAACCTGCCAGTGAGCTCCCCATCTGACAGAGGCCGAAGTCTTGGGCCTCCCCCTGTTCTGGCAGGGCCATGTGCCTGACCCCAGCTCGGCTGTCAGGATGCTGAGTGGCTGCTGCCTGGTTCAGCTGACAGGATTAAGTGGTGCCACGCTCTGAGTCACTAATGCTGGATTTAGGGCTCTATTTCCAGAGCAGCCTTGTTCCACACCGTCACAGAGCACCTCCACACAGCAGCAATGGACATCAGGCTTTATGTATTTTTGTAGGTTACAGTGATGTGCTGCAGCACACACACACACACAATTTTCCTACCAGCCTCCCAGCCAGAGCTGGGAATTTTGAAATGCAAGTGCCACCAACACCTTACTGTCTGATTCCAGGTGGAAACTTTGCACTTAACACACTGCTGAGATCCTGGCTTGTTTTCTCTTTGTAAAATGCAGGTCTCTCTCCATACTGATGTGTCATTTGGAAGCAGAAAGGTTTTGTTCAAAACACGTCAAAACCAAGGTGGGAAACATCAGTCAAACTATCAGGCACGTGCAAGAGATCCTCAGTACCCCTTGGAGGTACCTCTTTGGGAGAAAGCCTTACCACGTGCTGCCAGCCTCTCACCCAGCTCAAGCTGCAGGATACAGCACTTGGGGAAAACAGTCACAGAATCACAGAACCACAGGGGTTGGAAGGGGCCTCCAGAGCTCATTGAGTCCAAACCCCTGCCAAAGCAGGTTCCCTAGGGCAGGTTGCACAGGTCGGCATCCAGACAGGGCTTGAACATCTCCAGAGAAGGAGACTCCACACCCCCCTGGACAGCCTGTCCCAGGGCTCCCTCACCCTCACTGGGGAAAAGTTCTTCTGCATAGTGGTGCGGAAGTCCAGGCACATTTGCATGATTAAATGTCACAGGTGGGTACACAAAACACACCCAAGCACCCATCAGGGCTGGCAAGCAGCTCTGCTGGAGCTCCAGACATTTCCTCACCACTCCATACACCCCAACCAGCTGCTCATGCCATCCCACCAGCTCTCACCCCTACACATGTTTAAGAGAGCCAATGCTGACTGAAAACTCCCAGACTGGGACTTGGAAGGAGTGGGCTCAGTCCCCAGCACAGTGTCCCACGCAACATTGGGCAGCAAGTCCCTCCTACTGCAAGAGAGGATTGGGCTCACAACCACCTGAGGAACCCAAACAGACGTACAGCCATGGGAGCTGGAGAGATGCATCCCAGAGTCCTGAGGGAACTGGCTGATGTAGCTGCAAGCTGATCCCCACAATACCTGGAAAGTCACAGCAGACAGGTGAAGTCCCTGGTGAAGGGGAAACACTGCACCCATTTTTTAAACGGGCAGAAAGGAGAGTCCTGGGAACTACCAACCTGTCAGCCTCACCTCTGTGCCTGGGAGCATCANCAATGCTGACTGAAAACTCCCAGACTGGGACTTGGAAGGAGTGGGCTCAGTCCCCAGCACAGTGTCCCACGCAACATTGGGCAGCAAGTCCCTCCTACTGCAAGAGAGGATTGGGCTCACAACCACCTGAGGAACCCAAACAGACGTACAGCCATGGGAGCTGGAGAGATGCATCCCAGAGTCCTGAGGGAACTGGCTGATGTAGCTGCAAGCTGATCCCCACAATACCTGGAAAGTCACAGCAGACAGGTGAAGTCCCTGGTGAAGGGGAAACACTGCACCCATTTTTTAAACGGGCAGAAAGGAGAGTCCTGGGAACTACCAACCTGTCAGCCTCACCTCTGTGCCTGGGAGCATCATGGAACAGACCCTCCTGGAAGCTCTCCCCTCGGCCAGGGAGGTGACTCAATGTGCTCAGTGTGGCTTCACCAAGGGAAAGTCCTGCCTGACCAACCTAGTGGCCTTCTACGATGGAGTGCCTGAATCCATGGACAAGGGAAGAGCTAGGGATGTCATCGATCTGGGCTTCTGCAAGGCCTTTGACATGGCCCCCCACAACATCCTTCTCCATATATTGGGAGATATAGATTTGATGGGTGGACTGTTAGGTAAATGTGGCATTGGTTGAATGGCTACACCCAGACAGTAGTGGTCAACAGCTTGGTATCCTGATGAAGACTGGTGACAAGTGGTGCCCTCAGGGGTCTGTACAAGGGCCAGTACTGTTTAGTATCTCCATCAGTGACAGATAGCAGGATCGAGTGCACCCTCAGCACGTTTGCTGATGACACCAAGCTGTGTGGCATGGTTGACTAGGCTAGACAGAAGTGATGCCATCCAGAGGGACCTGGGCAGGCTGGAGAGAAGGGCCCATGCAAACTTCACAAGGTTCAACAGGGCCCAGGGCAAAGTCCTGCACGTGGGTCAGAGCAACCCCAGTATCAATGCAGGCTGGGGGATGAAGGGATTGAGAACAACCCCCGATGAGAAGGACTTTGGGGTACTGGTGGATGAAAAGCTGAACATGACCAAGCAACATGCTAATTTAACCTAGTTGAAGGTGTCCCTGCTCACATTAGGGGGTTGGATGAGATGAGCAGGTGGATGAAAAGCTGAACATGACCAAGCAACATGCTAATTTAACCTAGTTGAAGGTGTCCCTGCTCACATTAGGGGGTTGGATGAGATGAGCATTAAAGGTCCATTCCAACCCAAACCACTGGTCTGTGGTTCCAACAGTGCCACCGCGATACGCCCAGGACGACGCACAAGACAGCCGCCCTCCAGTGACAGGGACTCCTGCACGGCTCTGCTGTGGGACAGAGGTGGAAGACCTGCCATCATTTTCCTCTCACACTGCATGCAGCTCACGTTTGTTCCTTCAGCACACTTTTCCAGTCCCCAAAGTTGCCAGCTCCTCCTCTTCCCCATCACAACCACATGGTTGAACACAGACACGCTGACAGAGCTGAAGAGATATTTTTAAACACCCAAAACCAACTAAGCACAGACCTGCCAGGAAAAGATTGCCCACTACCCTCCTTCCCCACCCACCCACCTCAGAGCCCATCCAACTCCAAAGCAAAGCATATGGATCAGGATATTGGCGTAGAAAATACCCCCCCTCCCCCAAAAGGAGGGGAG
The DNA here is from genome assembly GCA_013400835.1 of Zapornia atra. Lineage (NCBI taxonomy): Eukaryota > Metazoa > Chordata > Aves > Gruiformes > Rallidae > Zapornia > Zapornia atra. Next base: position 141,622 of record VZTU01027274.1, on the reverse strand, counting down.
ATAACAGCAGCTCCTCTGTCCAGCCTCCTGGGAGGCCCAGGGTGGGCTCCAGCTCCCACAGAGTCACAGGGACAACTGGACACATCTCAACCCCTGTGAGTGCAAAGGCTGAGCATCACCCAGAACACCATCCCTACAGTTGGAGATTATCTCATGGCATGGGCAAAACAGGCTGGGCACGTTGGGATTGTTATGTAATTCTTATGTAATTTAATTCACTGCTAATCAACACCAACTTCCAATCACTGAGAAAAAAGGCACTGAAACCCTAAAGGAATGCCCCATGCTCCCTGGTTCAGCGCAAGCCAAGTGCCTCTCCTCCCCATTTCCCAAACTCCATTTGGTGGTTTCACCACAGGTCACACTACTACCCACCCCAGCCAGGAAAACACTCCTCTTTTGGAGCCCACCGAGGATGGAGGCTCTTCACCCCTCATGGTTTCAGCAGTCTTCAATTCTGCTGTCTTCAAGCCCAAAGGTCTCACCCAGAGGGGGACATGAGACCTAAAACCAGGCACAAGTATCTCCCCTTCCCTCTTCCCCCATCCCGAAGATCTCCTTTTCCATAGCCAGGTCAGCAACCTCCAGGTAAGCACGTCAAGGTCCCTCTGCAGGGACCATACAGGGCTCTGGGGACCAGAGGAGGGAAGAGGTGACAGCTATCCAAGGAGGAACATGTCATCAGCCTTCTAAAGTCAGTTGAGCAGATCTAGGCAAAGAGGGTATTGGGCCAAGAGAGAAAATTTCTAAACTCTCCCAAGTTTAGAGGGCAAAATGCCTCCCAACAGCCTCCTCCGGGGCAAGACTTGGCATTTTTACTGAAGCGTTATTTGTCACCACTGCAAGTCATGGCTCCCACGAAAGGAGTGGCATTCCCAGGGGATTTCTTTCTGCCAGCATTGCATTCAGGCCAGGATCAACTCCAAAAGTCTCCTCAAGCAACTCTCCAGCACTGGTTAACTCCATCGGGGGAGGGATGGGCACTGCCGCGAGTGCCCAGGTGTCAGCGCAGGGCTCTGCACACCAGCTCACCTTGGCTGAGCCAGCAGCCTGGGAAGGTGCCAGCCTGCTTCCAAACACTTCAGCTCAATCTGGAGCCTCCCCCAGAAGAAGAGCAGAGCAACGCCAGTTTCTCAGCCCGCTTACCAGATAATAGCCTTCTCCATTTTCTGATCCACTTTCAAAACCTGCACGAACCCAAAATTAGTTGTCCAGACCTTTCAGTTTAAAAATAGCTAAAGAAACAGATGAGCTGTTTTGTAGAACCTGCCTTCTCCTTTCATTACTCCTATGTGCCAGAGGCAGATCCTCTCCACTCACCCTGCCAACACACAGAGAGTTGGGCACGAGCACCCTGAGGTCAGCACTGTAGGATAATACAGTGAACAACATCCCCCCCTGCCCCTCCTGTATTTCACCCACAGGCACCTGCACCCAGTGCTGCAGAGAAACAAGCCCTGCTGCGATCCAGACCTTCACCCTGCGGGGTGAAGCCGGGAGGAGCGAGGCAGCTCCAAAACCTGTCAAGTCAAGCTTTTTGGTTCATCTATCAATGCCTCTAACCAGAGTGGGAAAGGTTACTGCCAATAAATCACGTCCACGCTTCCCTGAGACTGCCTCTGCCTGGGATGGTTACACTCAATCGCTACAGCAGTACAAGCTGCGTGCTGGGGACACCGCAATGCCCAGCTTGTCCCACCTGGAGCCTCTCAGCCTCTGGAGATCTGATTGATAACGGGGCAACTGTGCAGAGCATCCGTCCTCCCAACGAGTGTCAGGATGGGGAAAGCTCCTGCAGCCCTCACAGCACGGGTGGAAGCCTGGGCGTGCTCGGTGCCACGGGGCACACGCAGCGGGAGGGCTTGGGGCACATCAGAGGATGAGCAGCTCCTGTAAAGCAGCATGTCTGCTCATAGGCACCTCAGCTTGGGGAGAGGAGGAGATGCTATCGCTGGGCTCCTCTTCAGCACGCAGGCTTGAGCCCACAAATTCCCAAACCCAGCAGACTCACCCACCCCCCTCACACACACTGCTTTATCTGGAGGCCTAATTTTAAAATGCAGCGTATTACTTAGGACCATAACTACACATCTGCTAATCTCTGTTAGGTCCTGTGAGAACGCGTGGGACCACTATATTTAGAATTTAATAACTCCAGTCAGCACATCCTCTTTACCAAGGACCTGCCAACATTTGTTTGCCATAGTCCCAGGGGACTGCATGGCTTTGGGATGAGTGGTGGGAGCCCGGCTACCCCAAGCTACACCAAGGCCAGGGTAGGGCTCTGGTGGGTTGTTACACACCACACTGCTGAGCCTGGGATGCAGGATCTCTAGTACCTCCATACACATAGAAACATGGGGGCTAAGCATCCTTATTCCTTGTTTAATTTGCCCATGTTAGCATCAGGAAATTAAATAAAACTGCAAAGTTGTTCAGAGCTAGAAAAAGCACCATGTTGGGAAAGGACAGGGTCAGACTGAGCAGGAGATGGCTTTCTGGATGCCTGCAGCCAGTTCAGTTTGGGTCAAGGGTCTCAACTGGGGCTTCTCAGTGTACAGCCACTGGGGGAAAAGGCAGAATCTCAATTAGCTTCGGTGAAAAGCGACACTGATTTCAAATGCATCCCATTCTTCAATCAACACTTATTTTTACTTTCATCATCAACCGCGTGCAATCAAGGGAACAGGCTCAGTACCTGCAGGTGCTGGAGACTCAGGGGCACTGGGACACACTCCCAGTCAGCTTGGAGGGGCTGCCCGGCTCTGGGGGCAAAACACATGAAGGAGCAGGGAGAGAGTGGCTCTGCACACATCAGGCTTGGCCACGTCAGAACCACCTGGGTGCACAGGGAAGCTTCTGCTTGGGGGAACCACATCCTCTGGCCCCACACAGAGCAGAGCTTTCAACAGCCCAGACAGACGCAGGGTGAGCCGCGCCTCCTGCACTAGGGAAGCACTCTAACAGGGCCACACACAGCATCCCCCAAAAGACGTGGTACGTGCACTACACAACAGCATCACTTCTGTGGCTAACACCCCAGAACTAGGACGGTGCCGCAGCATCTCCCTTTACATGGGAAGGCACCCAGCTACCCTAAAAACACAAAGTCCAGGACTGCAGCACCCTGTGCACAGGGCATCACTATGTTGCAGAACCCCAGGCGCATCTCTATCTCCCTTGTGCCAGGGAGAGGCTGGAACATGGCACACACTCCCCCTCCCCACAGCACTCAGCTGCGCACCAGCAAACCACAGACATGTCGCACTCAGCAGCACCCAAAGACCTGACCTTCCTCACACCCAGCCCTGCGCTGGCACAGCAAAGGCCTGCAGGCAAAACCCAGGGCTTCTGTCTGCAGTGCCAGGAAAAAGCAGGACAGAGCTCAGCCACGAATGGTCCTGCCTTGCTTCGAGCAGGGCGGGAAGAGGCAACCATCTCCTGTAACCGCGGAGTGAAGAGGGGAGACAGCGACAGCACGTCATCTCTCGCCATCGCAACAGCAACACAGGGAGCAGCAGGAGGGGCCCAAGCGACAGACCTCCAACTTCTTTTTGATCTGCATGGATACTTCAATAACCTTTACCATGAGGAAGATGCTCAACAACTAGGGAAGGAGGTGAGCGGTGTCTTAGTGCTATTTCCCCCCTGCCCCCTCTGGAAGCAGGGAAGCACCATGTGCAGGTCAGGGGAAGGATGTGGGGACACACATTGCTTGGGCCGGTAACCCTCTGCCCCGTGAGCCTTTCGATGGGGGGAAACCCCAGAGCAGCACTGAGCACTGGCCACATCCTACAAGCCAAGGAGAGACAAGCCACCCAGGCAGAGAGCGATCTACTTATTGCAGTAAGCGTTCACATCACAACACAAGGACACACGCAACCTTTCGCTGCGCCCTGATCCCCCCAACTCAGCCCACCCCAGGGGATTTCCAGCCAGTCCAGTGCCAACCCTCCCTGTCCCCAGCATGTTCCCTGTCTCCCTAATGAACTGATGATGAACTACATGTCTGTCTGCCCAGAGCAGCTCGCACCATCACACCCTGTCCCTGACCACCACTGAGATCCCCCCCACCCCTTCCCGGCCAGGATGTTCCATCGGTACCACATACCCCATGCGCTTTCACCTCTGCCTGCCAAGCTGCCTCTCACTGTCTGTGCAAGCAGGGATTTCACTTGTGGCAGAGGGAGGGAAGGCTAGTTGGGGTACAGGAACCTCACCACTCAACGAGGAGACAGCATAGCAGCACAACACAGAAAGCAGGAGACAAAGGCAAGCAGGTACACGTGCACACAGTCACCACGAAGATGTCTGAGATGTGCCACCAACACCCGGAACGAGCCCTAGACAGGGACACAAGTACCCAGACACAGAACCTGTCGGAGACATCTTGTGGCAACGAGCCACCCGGGAGCCTCAGGACAGGACCAAGGTGATGCCTTGGGAACTCCTGGCTTGTTCCCAGCCCCCTCCCCAGCCCCAAGAGAGATAAAGGGAACACAAAACACCAAGGACTGCACATCTCCCACCCAGCAGCTCCCCGGGCACACATGGAGGCACCAGGACAGACGGGCCACTGCCACCCCATACCTGCACTCAGTGACACTACAGCAACAGCTCCCGCTCCGCCGGCCCCGCCACCTGGAGCGCAGCTCCGTCCTGGACTTCCTCAGGCTGAAGTACTCCGTCAGCTTCCCAAACGAAGCCATGGCCCCTGCGGTGTCCAAGCACGCACCCGCCTGCGTCCCTGGGCACCAGTCCCACCGCACGCTCACGCATGCTACACCCCGGCTGTGCTCCTGACTCGGCACGCTCTGGCAGCTGGCGGGGCCAGGAGGGAAGCACTGCGAGTTAGAGAAACAGACAGCACAAGACAGGAGGAGTTTAGCCAGGAATTACTTGTTGGACAGTCCACGGCGACCCCTCAGATTTTGAGGGTAGGAAGCCCTGCCTCCCCGAGGCAGCCGCAGGCGCCCGGCTCTACAAGAGGGGCTGGCGTCAGCATGCTTATTTATTGTGGTGCCGCTGAGTTAAGGAGGAGGGAGGGAAAAAAAATAAATAGAATAATGCCCACTGGAAAGGATGCCTCAGAAGCAGTGGCACCGGTCTGGAGCCCCCACAGCAAGTGGCCACGAGCCAGGCCTCTGGGGAGATGGCCCAGGGCAGCTGCGGTGCCCGTCAGCCAGATGAGAGGATGTTGTCCTGATCAGCAAGTGATGAAAAAACCCAAGAAATCGGCTGTTCAGATGAATTTCCAAAGGGTCTGTTCTCATAGCATAGAGACCAGCGCAGCAGGTGGCGAGGATCTCCACTTGCTCTTCTTGTGGCTATTCAGAGTTCACCAGTTGTCCTCCCTCCCCGCCTTCCACGGCAGAAGACACCTCTCAGCCTCCGGCAGCACCTACCTAACATGATCTTCCAGCCTGTCACCGAACACCTGAGCGTGAGGAGGAGAAGGACAGACATCTAAAGCGAGCGAGCCCGATGCAGGCAGGGGTCAGCCGCAGGCTCCGCTCCCCAGGCTGCAGCAGGCAGCACCTAAAGGGATGCTGCGAACCCGAAGGGAAATCCTACTGCAACCTCCCTGGTCAGGAGCACTTGTCTCTGCATCCTCGGTGCCTGACGCCAGCTGGGCGGAGGAAAAAGCAAGGGCTTCAGAAAAAGAAGAGAAAAAAATCCCTCACTCCAGCCCCACAGAGCCAGATTAAGTCAGCGAAGCGCGTCCAGGGGAAGGGGTGTCTGATGGCAACTCCCAGCCATGCCAAGAGACCCTCAGGGAAGCAGCAAAGAAAAGCAGCATCAACTCAACCAGCAGAGCAGCAGGCTACCTTCACGTCCTCTCCATCCCTCTGTTGTGGGTGCCATGTTAAAATAAACAAACACAAATCCCTTTCCTTGCTCTTTCCCTGCTCCGAGCCACCCGCTGCAAGCAGCCTGCTCACAACGGGGGACGGCCATCGGCTGCCGAGAGCCTGCTGCGTGTCTCGCCGAGCCCCGCTGCCCTCCTCCCTTGCCTTTTTTTCCCTTTTCCTCTGAGCTCTGGCTCAGCTTCCCGCTCCAAATTAAACGCCCGAAGCAGTCAGGTACGCTCCACAGAGCACGAGCCCCACAGCCCCAGTCACTGGTGCAGCCGCCAGCCCCTGCCAGCTGACTGGGGCTGTCCCAAGGACCATCACCGTCCCTGCCCGCAGCTCTCTGGGGGGAGGATTTCAATTTGTTTGAACCGTCCCCGCTCCCTGCCCCCCCGCTCCAGGGGCTGACATTCATCCCAGTAAAACAGAGCGAACCGGCGCGAACCTGCACACAGAGTGGGAGGCTAGTGGAGGGGGGGGAACCCCATGGCCATGGGGGGCTCTGCCAGCCCCCCACTGGGCAGCCACACGGTGACCCTCCACCATCTCCCTCCCATTCACACACCAGGAGAAGAGCTCGGGCTCACTTCCCTCGTACAGCCAGGGAAAATAAAGCCCTCTACCCACTGCTCTACACAGCCGCCCCCTTCGTCTCCCACCTTCTCCCTCCGATGGGCTCCACCGCTGCTGGGGAGGGGTCCAGGGCACTTCCTAAAAATCGCTTCGCTCGCAGAGGGGGGGCTGAGGCAGAGCATCCCCCCGCCGGCTCTCTCTTTCAGGCGCAGCGTGAGCCGGTAACACTGTCACCCCTCTTATCTCTCATCGGCTCCCTGTTACCAGTCGCAGTGAAACGCTACACGTCAAAGGAGGTCAGAGGAGCCGGAGGAGAGCGGAGGGGGCTGTTGGGAGGCAGCAGAAAAGCAGCCGAAGGGGAGACCAGACAAGGAGCAGACAGAAGGGCACAGCTCCGGTCTCCCTGTTCCGGAGGAAAGGCGTGACGCGACGCCAACTCCTTCCCCGCAGCTGGGTTAAGCACACACATGCCTTCAGAGGAGGACAGCGGTGGTTACCTGGCAGAGATGATGTTATCTCCTCCTGAGCTATGCAAAGGCAACGGGGAGAGTGGCTGGGCTGCACAGCAGGAGCAGAGAGTGAATTTGAATCCCTCTCTTCTCTTCCTCCGCACTGGGAGGGCAGAGGAGCAGCAATGCCACCCCACGGATCCCCCTTGGCATTTACAAAGTACCATTGTTTGGGGACAAAAGGGCAATTTGGAAGGCTGCAGAAGCAGCAACAGGATGAGACACAGCTGGACACACGCTCCATGCAGCCGTGCCCAGGTCCTCAGCCAGAGCACCTCACCCCTCCACAGTTCCCACCGGAGCAGGCAGGCAGGAGCCACAGCTCTGCCCGGGACAGACAGGCCTCCCACCAGGCTGCAAACCTTCCTTTGGGAGCCCGGCAGCACCAGCACTGGGAAAATGGGCAGAAGGAACCTCTGCCTTCATGAAACCTCATGTCTGGGTAGCTGGGGGCAGTGGGATTCAGGATGCCTGAAAGCCAAGATGACTCCGTAACCACCTCCATCTATGACCAAAGAATCATACTCCAGGGGGGATTGCTGCTCCTAGCCCATCCCTGCCACCCTGGACCAGGCTCAGCAGAACCCACACAGCCAGGGAACAGGCAGCACAAAGCAACAGCCCCCGAGCTCTTCCTTGCTCGAGGAATGAAGTGGTCAGCCCTCCCAGATAGGGCACACAAGTGTCTCCCAGGGGAGCTCTGCACATTTTATTAGGCAGCAGAGGCAATCTGCTGAGATATTGCTGAAATATCTCTAATTCCACATTAACAGGCTGCTGCACTGGGGTTTGCAGCCATGTACTCAGCGATGCGATAGTCAGCTTCCCACTTCCACTTACAAAGCCTTTCATTCCACTATTAAGTGAAACAGTAGTTTAATTTGCAGGAGACAAACTGATTTTAAAGAGGAGCTGCGGAGGAGACTGTTAAAGCAGAAATCAAGCTCCACAGTGCTGGGACCTCATGTCAGGGTAATGCCAAGCGCTGCCACCCCTGCACAGCCAAGGTGTTCGCACAGGCATCTCACACCTTCGCCTGCAGGCATTTTGCAGGGGAAAAACCCAAGTCAAATGCAACCCTGTGGTGGTCTGGGTCCATTCCTCACATGGCACAAGTGAGGACATGTAGAGACCAGCATTTCCCATTTCATAACTCTCCAAAACCCAGCGAAGCCATTGCGGACACGGGAACCAGCTCCAGTCCCAGCTTGCAAAGCACCATGACACTTCATCAGGCTTCAAGCAACCTCAAACACGACAAGTCCCAGGGCTGCCTGAGAGCAGGGAGCAGGAAAGCATGTCTGCCAAGACCCCTGCCCACTCGGCACAACAAGGCAAGCTGGGCAACACTGTAAGGTCACCCACCCTTGCACCATCCCCAGGAGACTCCTCGAAGCCCCGGGGACTCCCCAGCCCTGGCTGAGCACCCAAATGTTGTTGCTTCTTTGTGGCTTCCCCAGGCAGCTGTTACTCTGATTATACCTCTCAAGAGTGGCTAGGCAGAAGCAGGAAAGGAGGAAGAAAGCATTCTTCCAAGCTGACAGCTTCTCCGTCCACTCCTACAGCACCAAAGCCTCCAGCCCTGTTTATCCAGGAGAGTTTCCCTCCTCCGAGCCCAGATGCCAGCCCCTGGCTCGGTGGGAGAGCTGCATCCCAAGAAGCCACTCAGCAGCAGATATCAAGCCCATCCTGCTCCTCCTTCAGCAGCTCCTTCCTCTCTCCGGGAACACATAGGTGATGCTCACAAGTACCTCACATGCCCTCTACACCCTCCCCACTGCCCAGGGGAAACACACAAGCCAGAGTTAAGCTGTATTGGGAGCAGCCACCCTGTTTCTACACAATCTCCATGTGGCCATTTACCAGTCTGGCTGATACCTGGAGACCAGCAGCTGCTGCTTCTTTTGAGGTTCTCCAGCAATGGGGAGGATGGAGTTCAGCAGGACACACGAGCAGGGTCCCAGACAGCAGGTTAAAAATTAAGCATGTGTGACAATAGAAGAACAGTCTAGAAAAGGAACAAGCCTGGACAAACAAGGAGCCAAAGCCTGAGCTGGTCAGGAATGGAGCCTGAAACGTCCTGGGGTCGAAGAGCAAGCTTTCCCAGAACTCAGGGGCAAAATTAGGACTGTGTGGGTCCTGGTACCCCAGTTCCCATCCAGTGTGATCAGAGTTCCTCTCTCCCAGAGGGAAAAACACCCAAGATCCCAAAAACTGAGTGAGAGAAAGCTTCCTAATGCCCCAGTGAAGAGTTGTGCCTTTGGGTCAGGTTGGAGAGGGTTTCTCATGGGCTTTCTCTCACAGTCCAGCTGAGGAGGAGCCATGATATTTGGCTTGGCTGAAAGCACCATGGGGACTTGGAAGATTTTCCAAACTGCAGAAAACTGGACACTGATGTTGGGCACCAGGTCCCTGCCAAGCCTCCCATGAACGGAGCAAGCAAATAATAGAGAATTTTGATAACCATAATTTTTTGGAGGGCAAGGTAAGTTCTGAGCACTGACATCAGGGGGTGAGGAACTGAAATTCCTCCACCCTGTTTTTAAGTGTTCCCAGTGACCGAGCCCCCATTTTCCACAACATATTCACAGTGTGCCAGAGTGCCATCAAACACTGCAGGACAGGTATAAAAATACAAGGGGAACAGGTCATTCACAGGATGAACAGCACCAATTATCACCATGTGCATGCAAAGAAACACATTAAACATGAGTAGGAAGAGATTCCAGAAACAGATACACAACAGGCTACCAGCAACCCTCCCATGCCCCCAAAAAGGCCAAAACAGAGCACACACACACCTCTACTAAAGCATTACACTGCAGAGTTACACAAGAGCTGCAAGGTCCTCCAGGCCTTCAGGAGGTTAAACCAATTCTGTATTGTCTTTGTAGCTGGAGCATAAGACAGTATGGGTGCAACAGGGTGCACAGAGCAGAGATCACACAAAATGAAAATACACCCCCACCCCCTCAGCTCAGATCCAGCCAAAAACAGGCACTGCAACACCCAAGGTGCAAGCTGAGCACAGGCAGGACACCTCCTGCACTCCTGCCTGCTCTCATCATCCTCCCCAGAGGCACTCCCAGGCTCAACCCCTCTTCTGCCCCCAGCCCCACACCTCCAGCCGCCAGGTCAAGGGGGATGCTCAAAGATAGAGCTGCTACACTTACCGAAAAAACACACTCCAGCCTGGAGTCGCCCCCGGGGAGCTTGCCAAGCATCACCACCACCCTCCTGGTGAAGCCAGAGGGTGCAGAGCCCTCCTGGGAGCAGCCGCTGCAGCGGCGCTGAGCGCACCCACGGGCTGGCATCGCTCCCCAGGCGCTGGCAGCATTTGACAACAGGAGGTTGTGACAGCTCAGGTGGCCAGAGCCCAGATGTGCAGCACCAAGCTCCAGTCCTCACACTGTAACACCTGCCCAATGCTCCTGTCAGCTCCTCAAACCTACGGCAGCTAATGAACACGAGGACAGGCTGTGGGTCTGTCTCCCCAGGTGAGAGCCAGTGAGCCCACCCCTCCTCAGCTGCCCCTTAGCTCAGCCTCCTGGAGCATCACACAGAATCACAACAAGATGTGGTTAGTGGGGACCTCTGGAGATCACCCAGCCCAGCCCCTGCCAAAGCAGGATCCCCTTGAGCAGGCTGCACAGGACAGCGCCCAGGTTCACAGGGTTTGAAGGTCTCCAGAGATGGAGGGAGACTCCCCAACCTCTCTGGGCAGCCTGGCCCAGGGCTCTACCACCCTCCCAGGAAAGAAGTTCCTCCTCAGGGTTAGGTGGAATTTCCTCTGGTCCAGTTTGTGCCCACGGCCCCTTGTCCTGTCCCTGGGCACCCCTGAACACAGACTGACCCATCCTCCTGAGCATCAAATAGAAGAGACACACACCACAGCCAAAGCCAGTTTCAGGGCTTCTCAAGACAATTAATAGCTGCAAACACAAGACTATAGTCTGGTTTCACACCATCCCTGCAGCACGAGCCAAGCAAACACCCCTGTGCCCCATGGGAACATGAGGCTGCCAGGGCACCACAGGCTGCCCACAGCCCTGGAGAAACGCAGCCAGAGCCTTCTGGAGGCCAGCTCCTCAAAGCAGTGCAGCCCTGGGACTAACAGGCTCCTCAGCAGAGCTGTGAAGCCCCATGGAAACGTGACATTGTAATACAGCTGTAATGAAAAGCAGAGCATAAGAGAGGCTCTATAATTTCAGCCTAACAGGCACTTTGCTTTAATTGACAGATATATTGCATTACGTACAAATTTCAGTGCTGGTACCTAGCATAAACCAGTTGCATCAATTTACTAATTTGCCTGGTGCATCGCTGCATTAGGACTCATTTAGCACAATTACTCTAATTCCAGAAGCAAATCCAGATGTGCCATTCTTGGTGACAGCGTTACAGAGCAGGAGGAAAGGCTTCAAAGACACGCTGGGTTTGTAACTTGGGCCACCTCCTGTGCCCAGAGAAAGGCAGGCATCAGCGACATTAAAGCACCCTAGCATCCCCTAGCTAAACACAGCCCTGGGTGGTGGGAGATGGCTCCTGGTGCCTTGCTTCCAACATGCTGAAATCCCTCACTTTGCTCTGAAGCACCCAACTCCTCACCCCGCAGGGTGAACGCTCTGGTGTGAGGGAGTGTTGGTTAGTTTGGCTCAACATCCACCTTCAGTGACAAGCTTAACACGAGCCAGCAGTGTGTGAGCAGCTCAGGCCGACTGTGCCCTGTGCTGCATCAAGAACAGCGTGGCCAGCAGGTCAGGGGAGGGGATTCTGCCCCTCTGCTCTGCTCTCATGAGACCCCACCTGTGGTAATGCATCCAGCTCAGGGGTCCCCAGCACAGGAAAGACATGGAGCTGCTGGAGTGAGTCCAGAGGAGGCCATGAAAATGATCAAGGGGCTGGAGCACCTCTCCTGTGAAGACAGGCTGTGAGAGCTGGGCTTGTTCAGCCTGGAGAAGAGAAGGCTCCGGGGTGACCCAATTGCAGCGTACCAATACTTAAAGGGGTCCTACAGGAAAGGGGGAGAGGGGCTGGTCACCAGGGAGTGCAGGGACAGGACAAGGGGCAATGGCTTCAAGCTGAAAGGTTTAGGTTAGACGTTAGGAAGAAATTCTTTACTCTCAGGGTGGGGAGACCCTGGCACAGGCTGCCCAGAGAGGGTGTGGAAGCCCCATGCCTGCAGGTTTTCATGGCTGGGTTGGATGGGGCTTTGCGCAGCCTGACCTAGCGAGGGTGTCCCTGCCCATGGCAGGGTCTTAGAACTAGATGACCTTTGAGGTCCCTTCCAACCCAAAGCATTCTGTGATTCACAGAGAAGCACCAGGGAAGCAGAGAACCACTACCCAGAGGCAGTGCAGTAGCCACAGCCCCCATGGCTGAGACAGCGGCACTGATCCGGGCACCACCTGCAATAGCTCATCAGCATCTGCACCTTTCCAGAACAGCATGGGATGAGCATGCTCAGGAAATCCAATTTCCTTTTAACCCACAGATCGATAGGAATTGCAAAGTTATTTCATCCCACTTTAAAAGGTTCTCCCCACACGAAGCATTGCGCAGTTAAATCACAGCGCACCCAGGGACAATTACCTCCCAAAGCAGGGACTTCCCTGGTGCCTACTCCTTGATGGCAGCACAAAGACCTGGTGTGGGCTTGCAGGGGAAAGATAACGGCAGGGAAAAGCAGACAGCAGCACAGCCAGTCGAATGAGCCACGGGGGCTTTTATACAGTTGCTAAGAGAAAAAAGATTTTAAAAAAAAAAAAGAGAGAAAATTGGTTGGTCCCTCCCTAAAAAACAGTTTGTTGAGTTCTAAAGGATCAAAGAAGGTATAAAACATCAACAGTGATGTGATGGGAGGCAGCACAGCAAAAGGAGAAGCAAAGACAGAGTAATGGATGACATTTGGAGCTGGCAGAGGTATCCTCACAGTGCTGCTTCTTACCCTCACCGCTGCTGGAGACCACCCAAAACTCACCTGTTCCTTCACCACAAAACCCCAAGCAGGGCAAACAGCATGTACCACCCTCATCCAGCCTGGGAGTGGAGAGCTCGGCACTCCCCAGCTGTTCCTTTCCCCTGAAAGCCAGCCCAGGGAAAGCTCTCCACAGAAATTGGAGAGCTCGTTAACATGATCAAGCATTTCATAAAATGGCAAGGAGACTAATTCTTGCAATTACAGCCCAAACTTCATCAGTCTTTAGAAAAAATAATAATCGATACAGAGCAAGCAGTCTGCAGAGCCACGGGACTCGGATCGATACGGCTGCCTGCATCCACTGAGAGCTGCCTGTGCCCATTGCAGCCCTGGAGAGCAGCAGCCCCCTCCCACACCCAGCTCCCCACAAGCAGTCCCTCCCCAGCATCAAACCCATGGTTGTTGTTTCAAGGGCTTCCTTAGCCAGCACCCAACCCCTATGGCACCCTTTCTCCTTCCCCCTTCCCAAAAGGTGCCCGGACTCCGAGCGGGCTGGTCAGAGGCAGAGCAAGCCCAGAGAGAGGGATGGAAAAGTCCTGTCCAATTGCCAACCTTATGGTGTGAAGGCATCCCGGCTGTGCAGTTTTTGCTGCATGCTGTGCTCCCCCCACTCCTCACCCTGCACATGCCACAGGGCATTTGCAGAGCCCACGGGCATTTGCACCCTCCCCAGTCCCCAAAAAAACACACTGCTCATCTTCATCCTGGCCACTTTGCTTGCAGCTCCCTAAAACATTCCTGATGGAGGGATACAACCAAAGCCAAAGCCAGGCTGCAGGGTGATCCCTGCCATGGGCTCACCAGAGTGAGGAGGCGGCACACAGCAGGTGCCAGCTGGAGAAGGAGGTGGTGAAAACACAATTAACTGCCAGGCAAGGGAGGTCACCTTCATACGCACCAGAAGGAGCAGGACAAGTCTCCAAACTGCTCCCTTCAAGCACTCCATGGAGCCTGCTTTGGTGTGAATCATGGATAAATGCAACGACCTCTCTAGAAAATGACTCACTGGTGACTTCGAGTTCCCATCTGACCCATGCAAAGTCCCTCCACTGGCACAGAGACACAGCAGTGTGATCCCCAGCAGCAGAACCAAACCTTCCCAAGTCGGCAGAAGACCCTGCCTGGCGCCCAGAGCTCCACAAGCCAGGGAGTCCAGCCCTAGCACTGCTGCCACTGCCCAGGAGGAAACATTGCTCAGAGCCCACGGGCATTTGCACCCTCCCCACTCCCCAAAAAAAATGCACTGCACCCCTCAGGGCCACCCAGGGCCAGGTACTTCTCCCGGGGTGGCACTGCGCCCCTCAGGGCCACGCAGGGCCAGGCACTTCTCCCGGGGTGACACAGACATTCTCAGCAGGCGCACCCAGGGGTCCCAGAGCAGACACCCACACGCACCAGAGAAGTACACTTCTATTTCCAACCTCTCCCTTCTCTCCTCTCACCCAGTAATTACCCCGTTTCGGCATCAAAACAGAGCCTATTAAAACTGCAGCTTCTTTCCCAAACAATAGATTAACGTAATCCTCTTACGACAGCTCTGGCCGTGCCTGTTGCAGCCAACGATTGCAAACTTTCAAGCCTGGAGTCAAATTTTAAACTTTTCATGTCAAAGCTCTGAACAGCACAATCATGAGGCAGACAGGGGCGCTGGATTTACTCAGCATAAGGCTTTCTGTTTTTATTAAGCCAAAAGATTTCCCCTAGGTTACGGCAATTTAATTAAAATAAAGTAAAAAACAAACCTCCAGAACTACCAAAATGCTGGTTGTAAAATTAAAACCTCCAGGACTGCCAAGGAGAGTACGGAGCCCAAATAATGCCTGAGGGGAAAACAAAGCACTTTGATTTGTTTCAGTGAAATGAGACGACTGGCAGAGTGGAGCACGCCACGACCTTCGCGGTGCAGCCCAGAACGTCTGCAGCCCCTGTATGGGCAGAGCCAAAAGCGCCACTCAGATGGTCGGTGCCACCACAGGGAAGCCACACATCGAGACTCCTCACCGGGATGATCATATAATCATAGAATCACAGACTGGTCTGGGTTGGAAGGGACACCAAGTATCACAGAGTTCCAACCCCCCTGCCACAGGCAGGGACACCAACCTCCAGGCCTGGAGCTACACAAGGTTGCCCAGGGCCCCATCCAACCTGGCCTTGAACACCTCCAGGGATGGGGCATCTACTACTTCTCTGGGCAGCCTGTTCCAGCCCCTCACCACTCTCTCTGTAAAAAACTTCCCCCTAAGATCTTATCTAAACCTTCCTTGATGATCTACAAGGCCACGCAGCTCCAGGCCACCGCCCGGGTCCTCACTGCACGTCTGGTCGGGAAAGACCTCTGCTTGCAGGCAGACGTCAGCTTGGAGCCCTGGGACCACAGTGGCACCCACAGTCCTGGCAGAGTAGGGACCTTGGTGGGATTAGCTATGGTCTGTGGGGCTCCCAGAAGCCCCCCACTTTCCTGCACAAGCCCCGGCACCACAGGTCAGGCTGCACAGGTACCCCACTGCGCCCCGGCCTCTTCCACACCCACCTGATGCCTGGGCCGCACACACGCAGTCACGCTGCAGCCCTGGCCAGTGGGACCAAGGCTGCTACTGCTGGGGAAGAGTGTGGGAGAAAGGGAGAGAGGGAGGGGGGCCCTGCCAACATCCTGCACCCTCTGCCCGCATCAGCTCCTCACAGTGCCATCCCTACCTTCACCCTCCCACTGAAGGACACTGCCATGCTGCTGACAGAGGGAAGCGGAACTCTGGGCAGGCTGCTGGGGGCCAGCAGCAGGACACCCACCTGCGTCACACCCCAGGGCTGGCAGCGGGACACCCACCTACATCACTCCCTGGGGCTGGTGGTCCCCATCCCTCCCCCAAAAAGAGAGAGGGCAGCCCACAGAGCTCCAGGCAGCAGCAGCAGCATGCCCGCGCAGCTCCCAGTGGGTCAGCTGAGCTGGTCAGAACCAAAACACAAGCCAGCCCACCCACACCCCTCAATGCTCCATAACCAAGGGAGCTAAGTCATCCTATGGTCACACAACCGCCAGACCTGAGAGACCCAGGGGCACGGGGGAACAGCCCCTTCCCCAGCACCCACCGGACGATGCAGGATGCAAAGCTGCACCCTGAGAAGCTGCAGGTGGACAAACACCTTGCAAAGCATCCCTGGGTCCTCCAAGAGCCTGCATCCATGAGGAAAGGCAGCATAACTACTACAGCATAGCTAGGACAATTGGATAATGAAGCACATTAAGAAACCCAAATATTTAAGTGCAAACTGGCCACAAGGTTTAGCCAGGGCTGAGAAACAGTCGTACCAAACAGTCGGGGCTCAGGACCTACTGGATTTCTGCTATCACTCAATACCATCCCCCAAAGAGACAGCAAAACAACATCTTTTACCAGCACCTCGCGGGGGTCGTCGAGCTGTGCTTCAGCTGAGGGGTAGCACAGGGGGCAAGCCAGAGGGCTGAGCACATTGCCCACAGAGCAGAGGAAGGAGGTCTGGTACCACAGCCACACTTCACAGCAGCAGAGCCCCCCGAGACCTCCCAGCCCATGACATCAGCGTGGTAAGACTCAGAGCACGTGGTCAGCACAGCCACTGCTGGGAAACAGCCAGCAGGCAGGAAACGCACCTCTCACTGAAAAAGCTACAGCCATTTGGAAATTGAAACCCCCACACCAGTGACCAGACACTGGGGAATAGCAGCGAGGGGAGCACAGGGTACCCAGGTCAATGGTTCTTTGGGAAGCCCAGCATCTGGGGGGGTGCCTGGCAGAACAGGCCACCTAGCACACCTCCTGCAAGTGTCAGTGCCGAGCATCAGTACACACAGGCTGACTGAGGCTGAAATGCCAAGCAGCCCTCAAACAGCACATCCCTTAGCACCCACAGATGGAAAAAAAAGCTTGAAACATGCCACAGAGAGGTCTGTCCATCACCTCTCCATGAGCCTCATCCCAGCCACGACACGCAGCATCGTCACACCTCAGCCACGTTTCTCAGCACACGGGGCAGGACGCAGCAGCACACTACCTGCAGGGTTGGGCAGCTTCACCTTCCCAGGCAGCAACCAGCAGTAGCTGGGAAGCCTCTGCCAACACCTCTGACACGTCTGCAAGCTGAGTTGTGGCCTGCCAAACATTGATGAGCCCCAACCAATGTGTCTGCTTCACCCTGGGCAGGGCTGCAGGAGCTCTCAGCTCCTGACACTTGCAAAAGCGATAGGCGGGAGTCACAGGGAGCATCACAACAACATAACAGCAAACCCAAGCTCCCTGCTCATTCTTAGGTCCAAGTCCCTCAAGCTCAGACATTGCAGAACTGCAGATGAACCAACTGGGGCAAAGACCTTCTGCCACAGGGAATTGCCTCAGACATCATCATCGTCATCATCGCCGGGCTGCCAGAGGCAGGCAGAGCTCAGTGGTGCAGCTCAACACTGCACAATCCCCCAGTGATTAAAATCAGGATATGACCCCTCCCATAGCCCTGGAGGCAAAACTTAAGGTGCTGCTTTTCCTCCCAGAAGGGGCTCAAGTAGGTCTCTTTTAGGGTACTTCTCCAGTGCATGGTTAGTGTAGGCACCAGCAGCTCCCCTCCCAAGGGCTGCCCCTGCTCTAGGGGTACAGGAGAGGTTTCACCAGCTGCAAAACGTCTGGGAAAAAGAAAAAAAAGAAAAGGGAAAAGAAGAATGGGCTAGATGCCCCTGTTTCAGTCCCCATCTCACTGGCAGCAACTCTCTGTGCTCTGGACCAACCCTTTTGTCACATCACAGTCACATCCCCAAACCTACCTCAGCCTCCGCTTCCAGGGCAAGGAGCAAGCGTCTCTGTGAAGCCCCAATCTGCTATCCTGGGGCATGCAGAGAACCCTTCCCCATGCACACACGCTCTCCTAAAACCCCCAAAATAAATTCTGGGGGGGAAAAAAAAAGTCACAACCCCACCTAAACCAGGAGCCCTCATCATTCTCTCCAGTCTTCCTAAAGCACCCCAAGCCAGAGCATGGCAGCCCTTTGCCAGCACAAAGAAAATAAGAACTAAACCTGGGAAGACACCGTTTAAAACCAGTTGACAGGTTTCCTTCCCACAGAGCACAGCCTCCTGTGGCTTATCTCCTCCAGTCCCACCACAGCTCTGCCCTCAGCTCAGCTCCAGGCAGCATCCCCACAAGACACACGGTCCAGCACCTTTGGGACACTCAGCAAACCTCTGGGGTTTCACTGCATCAGAGCACAGAACCTGGCTGCACAGCGTGGGCAACCAGCACCCATGATGGCCACAGCAGCCCTGTGTTGCTCTGCAGCCTTCAAGCTGCTAGAAATGACCTGGTACCTTTTCCCTCTGACAGCCCCAGCTCTGCCCAAGCTGGGTGATGCTTCCAACTCAGCTGTGTCTTCCCAGCTACTCATTTCCCCAAGAAAGCCAAGTTTTCCCTCCATCCTCTCCTCTCCACTATGGGGGCCCCACAGGACTGCAGTGGTGTCCAGCAAGCCATGTACTGGGCCTCCTTGCTGGCTCTGTCAAGAGATCTGGAAACAAACCAGACTGGCCGTACTTGCAGCAGGGTATCCCACCAGCTGGGCAGTCCCCACAATGCCTGTGGGGTGAAGGAGCTGCAATGCCATCAAGCAGTGCCACCTTCCCAGTGTCCACAGTAGCAAGTTAAAGCAGGAACGATGCACTAAGAAATGATTCTCCATCTCTGCAGGAGGGACAGTCACTGAGCCAGGCATGACCCACAACCTGCCCAGCACACTGCAAACAGCTTGGCATCTTCTCCTGCCACCCCTGGAGATGCAGAGCAGGCACTCCACATATGCTTTTGGGAAGAAAGAAAAATTAAAGAGATGAGGTAACATCCTTACATCCAGGAGGACATGTTTTAAAAGGTCCCTCTGTGCCTCCTGCACAAAGCAGGAAAAATTTCAAGTGAGCAGCAAAGCTGGGAAGTACCAGAGGACATCAAACAGGCCACGTTCTCACTGCACAGGCCTGCTGGCAGGCCAGTATTGGCCAAGATACACGGAGATGTGAGCTGTGATCAGAGAAGGCAGACCTGTGACAGCCTTGCAGATGACAGCACTCCTAACAGCAGAGCAGCCCCACAGGGCTCAGGAGTAAAATTAACCAGTAATAGGGCAGCTCCAGGAATTTGAGCAGCTTTCACCTTCCAGTCACTTCATCAGCCCAGAGGACCTGAGTGTTGATGGCTGTACCAAGTGTCCCCATGGGGCTGATCTGCCCCATCGGGTGCGACCGCTTGAGAGATCGGGTGGTGGACAAGACATCTCTGCATCAGCTCAAGGAGCAGGCAGTGAGCTCAGCCAGGAGGCAGGATAATGGGCAGGGCCCTTCTGGGATGCCAGGACTCAGGCTGGGGCCTGGAGCCCAGGCACTCAGAGATGCCAAGAACCAAGAGCTTTGCAAGGCGCCCAGATGCAAATAAAGGTAAACAACATGAAAACTTTTAAAAGTTAAAAATTATTAAAACAAAGGTGCAAATTATCATTTTCAAGAGTCAGGCCTCATACAGAGCTACAGCCACAGGAGCTAAACTCCTCAAGTCCAGGTTTAACACACCTGCTTCCAGGCTCCCAAGTCTGAAGATGTCCCAGGCACCCTCACCCCCCTCTTCTCAGGTAGCTGCATCCTGTGGCTGATCTCTGCCTGATGTGCAGATGTGTCTTTGTTATCTGCCTGCTATTTGCAGAGGAACAGATGGGAAGATTATGCCACATTAAGGTGCACCCCAGGCACTACCATCAAGTCTTTGATTTACTCTTTCACAGGTCACCATCTCTGTAAATGTATATCAAAGGCAATTGCCAGCACAGTCAACAGCTGCAGTGGTGGTTGAGCATGAAAAATGAGCGAGGCTTCCCTCCAACACCACTGCTGCCTTGCAGAGAGGTCTGCAAGGACAGGGAGCCAGGGAGAGGAAGGAAGAAGAGGTCAGAGAAAGCAAGGGAACACGGTGGGAAGTGACACAGGAGTCAGTTCAGCAGCAGAATGGTGCAGCAGGAGCTGGACCAGCACAGCTTCTCACTCCCCTGCCCCAGCACAGCTGGACTCTGCCCAGGCAGCATCAGGCCCAGCGACACACCAGCTGATTTCCAAAGGCCTTTTTATGAAAGTAATTTTAAGAACCCTATCGAAAAGAGAGAGAGTCAATAACCCTGAAACTCGTGAGAGAGCGGAGCAAGCCAGCATCTTTGAGGGTAGAAAGAAATCAAAAGCAGCAGCGATCTGCCAGAACAGCAGCCCTGCACCACCACACTTCAATTCCTACGCGGTTTATTTCACACTGCACAGACCCCAGCTGATGCCACCCAAGTGCACACCACACAGAGAGGAACCTGCCTTCCCCAGCACGCTGTGGAGGTGGCGTTAGAGCCAAGCACACCGAGAAAGCAGAGGTGGGCCACAGCCCTTTGCCACCCCAGCTCGCCTCCAAAGGCTCTGACTGTGCCAGCTCCAGCTCTTCCAACGGGTAAAGCCTCTGGGGTGGCATTAGGGCTGTGCAAGAGATCAATAGTAAACACACAGAGCCCGAGCGTGCTCCCTTGGCAGCTTGGTGGATTAAGGCTTTAATGCGATGTGTCCCTCTGGAAGAAATTACACAGGCTGTTAAGAAAGATGCGCCTCTCATCTGATGAAATCCAGCAGTCATTGCAGGAGGATGCGCAAGCTAAATAGGCTCTGTAGAGCAGAGGGAAAGCTGCAGTTGCTCTCACGAGCCCTTTCTGGGTAGGGAAGCCAACGGGTAAAGCAACAGCTCTATTAGCGGTAAAGCCAATGTGCAGACACAGCCGGGCCGGGCCTGCGGAGAGCGAGACAGCCCCTGCTTCCACAGGAAGTGGGAAACCATCTCTCACTGCTTCCACCTGGCATCCTGGGGCTCGCCAGGCTGCTGGGTGGGGGGCAAACAGCCCCAGGATGCCAACACCTCACGGGGACACACTTTCCAGAAGAGAGGAACATGGCAGGCCCTCCCTGAGGTGGCAGCACCTTGGCACTTTGGGAATGCAAAGTATTAGCTAATGCCTCTCCTGCAGAGGGAATTATCCCCAGGCCCCTCACCCAGGACCAGCAGGACTGAAGCATCACAGGCAGCCAGAGCAAGAGGAACACCATGCACTAAAGCAGC
>VZTU01027274.1:82358-120534 GCA_013400835.1 Zapornia atra | reverse complement strand
GGAGGTGTGGGAGTGTGAGGGGTAGACCACAGCTTAATACAGCCTTGCTCAGAGTGTAGCAAGTGCCTCTTCCTAAGCCACAGCAGTGTACTGCAGACAGCGGCCCTACACTAAATTCAGCTCTAACAGTCCCTTCCAGCTTTCAGCAGCTTCAGCACAACACAGTCTGATCACTGAGACATCAGGCTTGGCCAAACTTGTGTAGCAGAGCTCAGACTGGTACCCGCCAAGCCCTTCTGCACAGCAAAACCACCCCTGCAGCAAGACACACCTGGAGATAACATTCCTGGGGCACCCAAGACCCCAAACTCGCTTAGTGGGTCCCACAGCACAGAGACAGTCCCCAGGTCCCAAGCATAGCCCAGAGCACTGGCCACCAAAGGGCACTCCCAGCACTGCCACGCTGCTCTCCAGACTCCCGGCTGCACCTGTTTTCCAAGGGGACCCATGGGTTCAAACCAGGGTCCCCAGTGCAGAGATCCAGGAACCTTCACCAACATGCAGGGTGGGCAACTGGCATGGCTCAGCAGAGCTCTCCCCTGTCCTTCTCCAGCAAGAGTGGACATGCACAGGATAGCACACCCTGCAGCAAACCACATGCTGCATGTGCTCTGAAGATGTGAAGCCATTTCCACTGCCACGGTGCTTTGTGCCCTGGAAAGGCCATTTGGCAGTGGCAGCCCAGCCCCCTAGGAACACCCCGTGCAGCCAAGCTTCTCTCTGCAGTGTCAGTCCCTACAGTCTGAGCTCAATTCCTCAAACACAGCCCTGCAGCCCACTGCTGCAGGCATTACAAGGTACACACACCTGTGCATTAAACCACAAGTTTCTGTGGCATTCCTGCATGCTGACCCTATGGCAGAGGAGTTGCACCAGCAGAGCCCTGCTTCACAGACCATCCTGCACTCACTTCCCTGCTGCCCCACTCCAGATCTTCCCACCGCAGGGTAAAGCTGAGCCCCTCACAGCTCCCAACCCTTCCTCACCCCATTTACACCCCCAAGACTCAGGAGCTTGTGGAGAATCTCCTGTGGGACCCAGCTGAAGGTGAATTTACAGGAGGAAAAAAAAGAGCTAAACTTCACAGTTGCTCTGCCCAAAGCAGGGATGCCTGGATTTCCAAAGTCCACTGGCAAGAAAAGGTGGAAAACAGATGCCTGCAGGCTGCCTGAGGAGATGACTTGGTGTGAAATGCCAAGCCTGTGTGGGAGACAGGGGCAGACTGCATGGCACCGTGCTGGAGCGGGGCGGCAGCAACCACATACCAACGTCTCCCCTGTTTCTCTAACTGGGAGCAGAGCTCTCCTCACAGCAGAGCTTTCCTCACCTCCCAGGCTTTTCTGCTCCAAGCACCAGCTGTGGGTCCAGAAGAGAAACACCTGCTCCAGAGCCATGGTGGTGACCGCCCCACCGCACGGCATCCTGCCCTCACACCCTGAGAGAACAGCCAGTTTTGGGAGCGAGCTTTAGCCCCCGTGTCACTGCTGGCTGGCAGGCTCCCGCTCTGCCCATGGCATCTATTAGCTAAACATGTCAACATGAGTGCTGGTCGGTTCTGGCAGCTCCCTTCAGTCTAGGGACAAGCACACAGACAGATCCCACGGCTCAGCTGGAGAGCAGCGATTTGCAGGTTATTAATGAAGTCATTTACCATTTATTGCAATAATCCTGCCAAAACACAAGCACAAAACATCTCAGCCGCTCCCAGCATCCCTGCCAGTTCCCAACAGGTCAGGGGAACAAAAGTTTCAGGTACTGCCTGCCAAAAAGCAAGTTTACAGGACTCACATGGGTGGCCCAGGCTCTTCCTGGAACAGTTGGACCCATCACAGGTATGAAGGTGCCCAGGACAAATGCTGCCTCCAGTCAAAGCCCCTTACACAGGAGAACATACAGCAGCAACACCGCAGCAAGCAGAGGCGCAATCAAAGGAAAAGAAACTGCCAACCTACCCTTACTTTGTTGTTAAACGGGGAATCTGCTTCCACCAGCACACCAGGAGCCTGCAGAGATCAAGGAAATATATTCCTTCATGCAACCCCCAGGGCACAGAGGTATTTGCAACCTGAAAAACAGCTGCTGTCACCACACATCTGAGGAATTACCCCAAACACAGCAGCACGGCTTTAAAGGAGTAAGCGTTACCCAAACTGCGGCACGCTCCCAGAGAGGCCAGTGAGCAGGACAGGGGCACAGCTGCAGGGAGGGCCAGGAACATCCCACCCACAGGGACCGAGGGGACCCTGAGCCCTGGCATTATTACCAGATCTCTGTAAATCTGACCTCTTTGGGGGACCCCAGTGATCGCTCCAGCCAAGCCCCGGCTGAGGCAGCGCTGCCTGCCCCACAGCGCGTCCAACGCGGCGCCTTGGGGACATCAATCGCAGGGACTTCCAGGGAGGGGAAAGAGCAACACAATCTGAAAACATGTCACTGAAGAGCACGAGCCCAGAATTTGGTTTCCTGCTTAAATGAAGTGACAGAATCATAGCATGGTCTGGGTTGGAAGGGACCCCAAGGACCACAGAGCTCCAACCCCCCTGCCACAGGCAGGGACACCAACCTCCAGGCCTGGAGCTACACAAGGTTGCCCAGGGCCCCATCCAACCTGGCCTTGAACACTTCCAGGGACGGGGCATCCACTGCTTCTCTGGGCAGCCTGTTCCAGCCCCTCACCACTCTCTGTAAAAAACTTCCCCCTAAGATCTAATCTAACCCTTCCTTCCTTTAGTTTTAATCCATTCCCCCTTGTCCTGCCATTATCTGCTCTTTTAAAAAGTTGAATCCCCTCCTGTTTATAAGCTCCCTTCAGGGACTGGCAGGCTGCAATGAGGTCCCCCTGCAGCCTTCTCTTCTCCAGGCTGAACAAGCCCAGCTCCCTCAGCCTCTCTTTGTAGGGCAGCTGCTCCAGCCCTCTAATCATCCTCGTGGCTCCTCTGACCCCTCTCCAACAGTTCCACATCTTTCTTGTATTGGGGGCCCCAGCTCTGGACACAGGACTCCAGATGGGGCCTCCTAAGGGCAGAGTAGAGAGGGACAATCACTTCCCTGTCCCTGCTGCCACCCCTCTGCTGATGGAGCCCAGGATACCATTGGCCTTGCGAGCTGCAAGAGCACAGAGCACAGAGGACCAGAGCAATGCACAGAAATGCATCAGGAAGCACTCCCCAATGCGCACCCGCACAGTGGTTGTGCCCTCCTGGGCAAGCGGCGTGGCATGGGGTCCCTGGGCAGGGCCAGCACCCATCCCCCAGCCCAGCACCACCAGCACACCCACAGCCAGGAGTGGACACTTCCTTCCCTCCCCATACCCGCTGAGTAATTAATACTCCAGAAATTAGTCAAGTCCTTAACAAAGCCAACTCGGCCAAGGGAGTGAGGAATTTCTAGGTCAGAGCTATAAGGAGGGCTGGGGGAAGGGAAAACAATTAAAGAGAGCCTCAGGGGCTGTCTCTCGCGTCTTCGCACCCCACTCTGCCCTGGCCAGCACCTCAAAGCAAGCACTGGGGTGAGAATCACACCTTGACCAGGGCTGACACTGTGGCTGCCTTCTGACATTCCCAAAGAGCAAGTTGTTGTTGTGCAGAGCATCTCTCTACCTCACACGGTTTATTTTCTGAAGCAGAGAGGAAAGCACCTAACAACAGTTGGATCCATTACATCCCTCCCGCTTCAATGCCTTTGATGTCTCAACCACCACCTCCTTTCAGAGGGCTTTCCCACCCCCCTTCCCAAAGCTGTAACCCCAGGGATGAAGCACGCAGGAAAAGCCACAGAGGCATCACATCTCACAGCACCAGCGAGCAAGAACAACCCTCCACAATGCAACCACCTATCCCTGCGTGAGACAGCGTGTGGGGCAGGCAAGTCTGCAGGCACAGTGCCCTGCCAAGAGACAGCAGTGACTACTGTCAGGCACTGGGTGACATGGCCCCTTTGGTCAAAGCTGTAGCTGATGCTCAAAGCACTGCAACCCTCCTCCCCAGGAGACAACCCTTGTACAAGCGAGTAAGTTATAATTTAAGACAACAGATCTTGCCTGAGACAGACACGGGTATTTGGCCAAAGAGATCTCAGACTGTGGGGAACACGTGGAGCTGGGGTGCCAGGAGGGTGCCAGGGGCAGGATGGGGTGGGAGGGTCAACACAAATGTGGGGTACCAGCAGCACACCTATGCTGGGCCACGCAGTGCCGGGTGAGATGTGGAGCCACACTGCCCTCTCGCACTCTTGGTGCCCACCCCACAGGGGCCAGACCCACAGGAACCCATAGCAGCCCCAGTGTCCTGCTGTACCCTGCCATGCTGCCCTTCTCCCCTTCCACCTGTGTGCAGGAAGCAGGGGGGGCTGTGTGGGAAATCCAGCATGGGCAGCCCTTGCAGTTGACGACCTCTCAGCCAAAGAGCCCAGCCAGAAGTTCCAACGTGGGAGCATGAGGAAGGGGCAGAGAACTCTTGTGACTGCTGTCCCCAGGCAGCTGGGATGCACAGGGACCAGACTCCTGCCAAGGGCCTGGGGTGGAGGGAACCCATACAAACCTGTTCTCTCCTTTGCTCACACAAGTTAAAACAACCCTGACCACCACTGCTGTAACCTCTGGGCAGCAGGTCGATCCCCAAGGAGACCCAGAGGGAGGGTCTCAGGGACCTGGCCAGGGAGCCAGCCTGCACCATGCCCATCACCTGCTCCTCTGCTCTGCACAACCTCTTCTTGCACCAGCAACAAAGATCTGTCCCTCTGCAGGCAGCATGCTCAGCAGCTCTCCTTAACACCCCACTACCTTACACCTTCCTTCAAGGCCAGCTGCAAGGCACCTACACTCGGACAACAGACTGCACACAGTTCCCGCACCCACTGCCGAGCTCCTGCCCCGCTCCAGCACCCCCAGCTCATCAGTTTTCTCCAGACTCTACTTCTGACACAGACAGTGCCCAGAGGAGGGCAGGGCTGGGGAGCAGCAGAGAGGCTCAGTCCCTCTACCTGGAGCCCCTGAGGGGCTCCATCCCTCTGTCCCATGGCAAGGGCACCAAAGTGTAGATATCCAGCACCCCATTCTCTGCACGGCTGGAGCACAGGTGGCACAGGCTGAGGTGAGTGCATCTCCAGCCAGCCAGGACCAGATGCCCTGTGGATGAGCTATCCCCACCCCTGCTCTGAGCAGACAGACATCCAGAAGGCAGCTCCCAGCGGGGACAGTCGGCAGCAGGACTGGACTCAGCACAGCAGCCCTGTGCCTAGCTCTGGGGGGTGCTGGGGACCTGGAGCAGCAGCGAGGTGCTGGAGCGGCATGGCAAACACACCCTGCCTGTCCCCTGAGTGAGGCGGGGGTGGCCACAGACAATCCCAGCATTGAGAGGCTGCTCACCCCAGCCCATCTGCAGCTCTGCAGGCCTGTGGCAGACAAAGACAACGTTAGCCCATGGCGAGCCCTGCCAAGGCAGGGGAGACAAACCAGCCTTTGTATCCGCCAAGGCAAAGTTAGCTTTGGGGAAAGGACAAGATAGCTCAGCAGTGGAGGAGGCTGCGCCTTGGCTGCCTTTCACTTGGAGGTTTCTAATGCACGTGCAGACGGCAGCAGAAGTCTCTAAGGTTCCTTTTCTCTTGCCTGCCCCCCACACACAAGGAGCTGGGTGTCCCTCACCACCTCCAGCACACAGGCCAGTCCACGAACGCACACTCGTAGCAGCAAGATGACAGAGCCAAGAGGTGTTTGGTTCAGCTCAAATCCCTTAATCACACATGTTTTTTTTTCCCTCTCTCCGTCAGTCCAGCACAGAGCTGGGGGTCAAAACCATTCCTCCCCAGGGGTAAGCTGAGCAGGCTCTACTCTCCTGCCCTCGAACAGGCCCACCCTATCCCTTCCCAACCCTTGAACTTCCTTTCCCTGCCAGCAATGATTTCCATATGCAGAAAAACAACCCCCCTAAGGACAAGATGTTTTCTCCCATTCCTTCCCTCTGCATCCCTCCTGCCTGCAGCGTGACAGCAGCCACCCACCCGCGCCTGTGCCCACAGCATGGACCAGCACCCACCCTGCTGGTCACTCACCTCCACCCCCATGGAAATCACACTCAAGTGATCCTGGCACAGATCTTCAGGTGGGAAGCACTTCAGAGTGGCTGCCAACAGCTTAAGGACAGCCCAGCCCTTGCTTCCCAGGGGAAGCTCCCTGAAGAGGCAAATCTTCCCACAACTTAATGGGAAAAACAACAGCAGACATAAGGGGAACAGGAAAGAATGGTTTTCTTCACACAGCACTCACTCTGGGGAGCGACATAACAGGCTGAGATTAAACACAGGGATTTAACCACTGCCATAGTCAGACAGTCAGGTTTGATTACGTGCAGGGTCTCACCACTGGTCCAAACTCTGCCCTTCACTCCTTCCTTACTCACAGCTAGTTCCCAAAGCATCCCTCCAACTCCAAAGTAGAGCCCAGCACTGCCCACAGCTCCCACCGCTACACGCTGGGGGAAGAGGCTGCAGCAGTTGCTCTCAGCAGCATGAGGCACAGCCTCTCCCCACAGGCAGAGGTTTGCTTTGCAGTAGGAAAATGAGACAAAGGGATCACACACACCAAACTCTCTGGTGTTGGAGAGCAGGAGTCAGCTCAGCTTCCACAAACCCCAGCACACCTCTTCCCCCTCCCACCCCCACCAACCATCAGCAAGTGGAAGACAGGGAGCTTGGCACAGCCTGACTCACCCTTTGACAAGGTCCATCCCGCCCCTCGCCTCAGGGTCCGCAGCAGTTCCTCCCCAAGAGATCCTGCACCTCCGTGCTGCACCATCACTAGCCACCCTGCGCCGCTGGAAGGGAGAGAGAGAGATGGAGACCCTGCCCGTTAGTGAGACAGACATCATCAGCGTGCAAGCAAGAGGTGAGAGAAGACTGGGGCCCACAAAGGAGGACAACCATGGGCCCAGAGACGTGCTTCCCACTCAAACGGGACTGAGACCTGCTGGGTGATGTGGTCCAGCCGAATCCCATCCAGGATGGTTCAATTCCATCCCCCAGGCCTGAGGACTGAGCTTTTTAAGGGACTCTCAGCAGCCGTGAGCCTGAGCACACCAGTGCACAGGCACGCTCACGATGAGGATGCAAACCTTCCTTCAGTTGCTTGGTACCTCTGTCACTAAACCCAGATATGATGTGCTGTCCTCCTTCTAGCTGATTACCCAGCACTGGATTAATAATGAATTACATTAGCTAATGGATTACATTATTCTCTTATTCAGCAGAAAAAAGATGTGTGAGCAAGAACTGTGGGCTTCTACTGTCATATATATCCTTCCTCCCCTTGATTTGGCACTAGCAGCCAAAAGCGTACCAGTGTTTCTTCTGACCTCAGTAAATATGCATGGCTTGGCAAGAGCACTCACTGCCACACTGAGGTTTGTTTATTGTTACATGGATGTATCCTCATTAGCCTGCAACTGGGGATGCTAAGAGATGATGCAATGCCCCATTCAGCAGCCACTGCAGAGGTGGGAAAGAGAAACTCTTCCCCCCCCCCCAGAGCAGGGAAGTGATGTAGGTCAGGCACCCTGTGGGGGAAGGGGAGAAAAATCCCAGCAAGAAGCCCAACCAATCACGACATATGGAATCATAGAATCAATCATAGGGATTGGAAGGGACCTCAAGAGATCATCAAGTCCAAC
This sequence comes from Zapornia atra, assembly GCA_013400835.1. Classification (NCBI taxonomy): domain Eukaryota; kingdom Metazoa; phylum Chordata; class Aves; order Gruiformes; family Rallidae; genus Zapornia; species Zapornia atra. Next base: position 112,873 of record VZTU01027274.1, on the reverse strand, counting down.
CCCCCTGCCAAAGCAGCTCCCCAGCTCATATTGCACAGGTTGGCGTCCAGACGGGGCTGGACTCTCTGGAGACTTCACACCCCCTGGGCAGCCTGTCCCAGGGCTCCCTCACCCTCACTGGGGAAAAGTTCTTCCCCATGTTGGTGTGGAACTTCCTGTGCTCCAGTTTACAGCCATTGCCCCTTGTCCTGTCCCCACAGACACTGAAAAGGGGCTGGCCAATTCCCCCTGCATCCCATGCCTAAGATATTTATAGACATAAATAAGGTTCCCCCTTAGTCTCTGGGGTGGGGCTGGGGGCTGGAGAGAACAGAGAGAGCTGCAGAGAACAACATGGAAACAGGAGGGAAAAAGGAATAAACGGGGTAGAAAAGGAATCCATGGGGTAAGACCATCAGCAGACAGTGTCAGCTGTGCACAGTCAGGGTGATGACAAACACACACTCCAAAGAGAGGCACCTCAATGCTTTTCCTGCCACGTCACATGCAACATTGCTCCCTTCTCCTCTGAAGCAGCTCAGGGTGCCTTTGCTTTTAGCCTCCAACCCCCAACGTGCATATGGCTATGGTGGCTGTTGTGCATTTACCCTGTGACAGGCAGGTGGTGGCTGCCAGTCTCTGGCATCACTGAAATTCAGACAAGTATCTGCCTGGATGCAGTCTGCAGCGCGTAACCGCTGCCTGCTCCAGCCTTTATATTCCAGGCAAACCTGTCGTGGGGAAAACACACAAAGAACATTATCTGTGCATCATTATTTTGCTTCACTAGAGCTGAACACTGATGCAAAACATGAACTGCATCCTCAGCCACACCTGCTCATCAGCAAACCTGCTCTCCCCAAGCCATGACCACATCTCTGAATGCCTACTGATGTACACAGCCAAGGGAACCGCTTTCCCCTGCCCCCATTCCAGCTGTGGCTTCTAAAGCAGCTGAAAGCATCCAGCCAAAAATCATTTACCCTCAGAAAACCTTGGAAAACCCAGGGCCATTGTCAGGTGGAAGCCTGAAAAACCCTGGTTTCAGCTAGAAATATTTTTCTGCTTGTGAACTGGAGGCAGCAGCCTCAGCCAAGCAGTTAAGGCTCTAATTGCTGGGTCTGACATGGAGAAGGATGCCAGAGAAATTTTATTTATGATACAGCTAATGGGGTTCGCCCTTAAGCACTGGACAAATCTTCCAGCTCATTACCCAACATCAAGTATCACTTAGACAAATGAGGTATCAGAAAGCCAAGCCTGCAGAGAACCTCTTCCATTTACCTTAAAATGACCTACAAAAGGAGGAGTGTTGCACATGCCCCTCCTGGTCGCCCTCACAACTCAGCAGTGCTATGATTAACATCCAGTGTGCAGGACTGGGCTAGGCATTTAATTACAGAACTATTCCCCCCACAACACACACACACTTTTTAAATGAACACTTCTCAGCCAAGGGATGCTCTTCCCTGGTTTCCCTGGAAAGGTAAAGCAAAGCTGGGGTATCCTCGGGCTCGACAGGGGAGGAAGTCACAAATCTTTAATAGCAAAGAAAGTCTGGAAGAAAACTTCTGCATACCCAAACCAAGCAGAGAACCCAAGAGGAGAAACATGGGTAAGAAGGTACATAGATGGGGTGAAACTCCACACAACTCCCAGTGCCACCCAGGGCACCCTGGCCAGAACCAGAGAGCAGTTGCTCATCACTCCTCTCCCAGCTCCCTGCTGCACTTACATCCAGGGAGGGAGGTTTGCCATAGGCAGAGGATATCACCAAGGGAACTGGGCATCCTACCATAGCCCCTGCCAGGTTCCTCCAGACAGTGCTCTGTCCAGCCACAAGCTCATTGTGAAGTGGAAGGTCTCTACCACACCACCACCTCTGCCTCAAGCATCAGCTAAAGCACAGGAGGGCCTGGGCTGCTGAGCTGTTACAGCCCCATTTTATCTCCATCCCACCCTAGGCACCAAGCCAGCAGCAAAAGGCAAGGCAGGAGCCTTTCAGTGGTAGCAGCCAAAGGAGCCAACTCCACCTGGTGTGTCTGCAATGATGACTGCAGTACAACTGAGTGGCTGAGACCTCTGGAGATCACCCTGCTCATGCAGGACTACCTACCTACAGCAGGCTGCCCAGGATGATGTCTTGTCCAGGTTTGAGCATCTCCAAGGCTGGAGACTCCACAGGCTCTCTGGGCAGCCTAGCCCAGTGCTCAGACACCCTCCCAGCGAAGGAGCATTTTTGGCATTTAACTGCAACTCCCAAAGTTGCAGTTTGTGCCTGGAATATCTGTCCTGTCACCCTGAGAAGAGCCCACCTGAGAGCCCACCCTTCTGACCACTACACAGGCACTGACACAGCTCACAGCTGTGCTGCCAGGACCTGGCACTGTACCCCACGTCAGGCTCCCAAACGCTCCAAACCCCACGTGTACAGCCATGGAAAGGGAACCATAGCACCCATTGCCCACAGGCTGGAAGGAGATGCCTGCCCTTCCTCCCCAGCCTCTGCCAAGCCAGGTTTTACTGCAGCAACTCATCTCCTCCATTGCCAGGACAATGCAACTGCGATTTGTGCTGAACAGGAAGAAAACCCTCTACAGCCAGACCCAGAAGCAGCTCGTGGCTGGCTGCTGCTTCTTGTTTTGCTAGGAGCATGTTTCAGCACCTCTGGCCGTGGGTTTGCTCTCAGGAACTTGTCCAGGCACAGCCCAGCAAGCAGCTGCCAAGAGATAACCCTCCTCTTCCTCAGGAGCTGGAGGAAGGTGTCTCCATGGAGCTAGAAGCCCTCAATGCTTCTGACTCAGGAGGGCCTCCAGCTTCTCCCCTCCACAGAGAAGGTTCTGGAGCACAACCAGACCTTGGAAAAGGCTCCCTTTCACACTGCTGCTGCAGGAGGGAGCCAAACAGCAGCAAAACTCTCATATGACAAACCTTGGGTTACTCTTTCCACTTCCCCAGCGCTGCCATGGGATCTGGGGAATTGTCAGACCAGACAAGGTAACTCCAGGCATGTGCAGGACCAAAAGGATGCTCGTTTGGTCCCATGGTCTTGCAGCAGCTGCTTCCCAGAGGAAGGGGATTTATTTTATATGCCAGATTTGCAATAATGGCCAAGAGATGGGAACCCACCCAGCAGCCCACACAGGACCCCTCACAGAAACATTCATGCTTCTCTCAAAAGAGTTTAGCTCACACAGCTTCGAGTCTTTACATTTTTAGCCAAACCTTGTGCAGTATTTGCAGAGTGAGGATTACTGGCCTGGCAACCACTGCTTTATACATTAATGGTTTTGACTTCTTTGCATAAAATCGTCACAGCCAAGAAGAGCACGGAAATAAGCAGCTTCAGGAGGCTCCTTCAAAGAAAAGGAATGAAAATCCCCTCTTGCCAAGAACAAACACAGAGCATTCAGGAGTTTCTGGGAGCTTAGGTTGGTTTTGTTTGTCTCCTCTTGCTTTTAATTCACAGTCACTGAAAGGATTTTGTGCCTTTAGCGTGTGCCACCAAATCAGCACCTTAATGAGATGGAAACAAGTCACACCATCGCTGCAAGAGCATTTGCACAGCTACAGAGGAGGAAGGAACAGCCGCGCCAACCTCTGCAGCCAGCCAGCCCCGGGGCAGCTGGCAGGAGTTGGCACAGGGCAGGACTTTCCACCCCAAGCCCAGCTTTAGGCTTCCCATCCGCACTCCCCCCCTTCAGCCACCCCTTCGCCGGTGCAAGCCCATGGGTGCCATGTAAGAAGGGTGAGCTTCACAGCATGCCAGGCGCTAGGGTAACCCTTGTTCCCTGCACTAACAGGGCCAGAGGAGTGTCCCTGGGCAGGGGCAGCACCATTGTCCCACGCCCTGCACGAAGAGGCTGCCTGAGCTGCCACATCTCCTCACCCTTTCCAATAGCAGGCAGCTGGGAAAGAGGAGGATGGAAGCACATTAAAGAGGCTTTCAGGGGAACACCTCACATGGACAAAGAGCTACGCCGTGAACTCCTGAGAGCCAGCTCAAGGTGGGGATCTGGCAGATGAGGACTGCTGCCAGTTATAAAGCTTCCCCCAGCTCAGAGAGGGAGCAGAGATGCACTTGTCCATAGGGAGGGACACAGAGCCACTCCCGGGACTGTACAACACAGCATCCCCCTTAACACCCCCAGCAGAAAGGCGAGACATCAGCCAGGCAGTGAGGCACACACACCCTCTAAAGCACTTTCCCCCTTAAGTTGGGCTTTCCTCCCCAGGGTGAAGCCCAAGGGTGCTTTGGTTTGCAAAAGATGCTGGTCTGCCCCGGGTTACACTCCCCAGCAGGCAGCACTGGACATGGCACAACCAGCTGTGCCCACACAGGGAATCCTGAGCCATGAAGAGGAATTAACCCCACGTTCCTCAGAGACAAAGTCATCCACGGGGACTCAGAGGTGGGAGCCAACAGCCAAGGTGCACAGCAGCAAAGGCTGCCTGCCGCCCTCCAGTCCTGAGGTGCTGGGCAGGATGCAGCCTCGCTCTCCTCCAGCCTGCCCTTGATGGTGTCACCCCGCAGGCACTGGGCTTGTCCCAAAGTCCAGGCAAAGCACTCACTCTATTAGGATTGGGAAGCTGCTCCCTTCCCCTGCCAACTCTGTGGGATGGGAGGAAACTGGTTAAAACAGGATAGAGCTGCTCCCTAGGCAGGGCAGGGATGGAGCTGAGCATCCCAGGCAGCCAGCAGCCTGGAAGAAGGGGGAGCTGTGGGGGTCAGTCACCCCCCCAGGCAGATGCAGGCAGGCTGGGCTGCATCTCCACCTTCCCAAAACAGTGCCAGCTCTTCCATTTCCTCCCCAGCAGCCCACCTCCCCCACACAAAGGCTCTTGACCACCAGCCCCAGAGCTCAGCTGGAGATCTGCAGGGACTGGACAGCAGCAGAGCAGGGACCGTGCCACACTACGACAGTCACAGGCTATATGAAAGAGCCTTTGCACGCTGTTCTGTGCACACACACAAATTCTCTCTGTCTGCTGCACAGCCACAGCCATGGCAACAGCCCTGTCCCCAGCATCACAGCAGGGCACAGCCCATGCGCTCAGTCACAGGGGCATCTGCCCATCATTACAGCATCTGGCACCGCAGCCCACAGCCTGTGGTTTACTTCAAATCAAGTTCCTCTGCCATGGGAACAGAAGAGCCACCACAGGCATGGAGAAAGCCACAGCCCCCAAGGAAAGCAAGCACCATAACTCACACAGCCCCAAGCAAGGCACCCGGGAAGCCGCATGTCCTGGGCTGAGCACAGTTCGCTGATGCAGCACATGGTCCTGGCAGAGCCAGATAGGCTGTCTGCCCAACCACCACAACACTGGTCTGGCCACTTCCCCATTTGCCAGCACAGCCAGAACACCACACCTTGGTTCTCAGCTTGGTCTCTTACACCATCTCTCTTGGGGGAAAGAGAACAGGAGCATCTCATTTCTGGCCAGAGCAGGCACACACGAGCCACAGATGAACACCCGTTGCCGCAACAAGCTGCAGCAGAGCCCTGTGGCACAGCCCAGCACCCCAAGAGGCACACAGCAAAGGAGCAAAAGAAACAGGGTTACATACTCATTCTGCACCGGGGGACCCGCGGGCTACCGAGCCAGGCTGTGGCAGAGCCAAGAAACACAAGCTCCATCCACGTCGGTTGCACAGATGAAGGATGGCCCGATGGAGAGACCCCACAAGCTGCCTCAGCCTCCTGTCCTCATCACTGGCAGCACCACATCAGCGATGATTTTAATCCCCAGCTCAAGGAAACTGAAGAATCAGGATGCTCTCTCTCCCCGGAAAGGCAAAGTGCTGCTAACAGCAGCAGCTTGGCGCAGCAGTGCTCCCCCAGCACACACAGCCTGGCTCCGCACACAACTCCAGCATGTCAGTGAGCAAATCCTCTTTGCCTATGGGCAAGGGAACTGCAAGGGTGGAGGAAGGAAAAAAAAAAGCATCAAGAAAGTCTTTGTCTACAAACATCCCAGCCGGGCGCACGTGCAGCAGGCGCTTCCTGACGAGGGCAGAGGGGGAGCCTGAACTTCAGAGACACCATTTCCGCTCACAGTCCCATCCACTCACTTATTGTTTTCTAAAAATAAGAGTAAACACTGAAGAAGAGCTCTTTGTTTTGATTTCTGCAGCGTCAGAGAGATTTCTCTGGTAAGAACAAGCCCTGGGACCTCTTCCCAAAGCTTGGGAGCTTCCTCCTAGACCAGAGCAGTCCCAAAGTAGTGGTGAGTGTCCCAGGGACTGGCAAACACAGAACACTGCCCTCTCCTCCATCCACCTGAGGGTGCCAGGCGTGAGGAATACCTGCTCTGGGGTCCCACCTCTGCCAGGCTAACACCCTAAACCATCTGCCTCAGGTCAGAGAAGAGGGTCACTGCCCAGAGCCCAGGAAACATCTGTTGGAGCCACATCGCTCCCCTTAGCGAAGCACCAACGCACGAGGGAAGCCGAAGCAGCGGCCTTAACACACAAAACATGTATCAAAAAGAGTGAGATTGAGATACACGTAGGTATACCTCCCACTTTGTTGGTTCCAAACCTCACCTCCTGACAAGCCCAGCAGCACGCAGCATTAGCTGCCTGACAAGGCCAAGCCTGAACCCTGAACGGCCCCACACATCCAACATCACCGATTAAAAGCAAGCACAAACTTCCTCACCAGGCAGCTGCTGTAATCTAAGCATCTTACTGCTTTGCCAGTTGTTTGTTCAGGCTCTTCCTTTACCATGGAGCTGCTGTACAATGCTGCAGGGTAACGAGACAATTATCTTTTTTTTCTTCCTGCACTAGGAGTAAATCCAGCATCAGCAGCCCAAAGCTTCAAGTGCCCTCCCAGATTTTATAGAGTTGCTTATCTAAGCAAACCCTGCAGGGACCAGCCTTGCTGCCTGGAGCAAAGCTCTCCCTGTACACCCTTAATAACACAGTTTCTGTAATCTGCCAGCTCCAAGAACCAGACTATTAAAACAAAAAAGAGACAACAATGTTTGTTTTCCCTACCTGGGCACCCCTAACCCACTTCCCCAGGAAAGCACCATGGGACGTGTCAGCAGGCTGGAAGGACACCTGACCACGGGAAGAGTATGTGGAAGGAGCAATGGGCCTCCTGAGAGGCAGGAGGGGAACAGGCAAGGGACAGGAGATGCAAGCAGGGCTGCCAGCCTCCTTCAGCAAGACATCTCCCTCCAGCTATGTGCTCCAGCTGCATGCGGGACAGGCCCCTGCCCTCCACCTTGCATGGGAGAGAAGTGCTAAAAGATAACAGGCTTGACACAAGCCCAGTTCCATTACAGCAGCTCCAAGGGGAGGGGAAAGAAAAGAGGAAGAAAAGAAAAGAAAAAAGCAAAGGAAAAGGGTCATGAGGGCAAGCATCCTCCCCAGAGCCCGCTTACCCCAGAGGGGAACAAAGCTTGATAACCAGGCCTGCCTGAGTAAATCACACAGCCCAGAGCGATGAGCACACAGCAGAGCCAGGCAATACAAACACCATTAACCCCTAAACCACTGCGACTGAGTCACACACAGCATGGCTGCTCAGGGGGACCCCCACACCCAGCACTGACACTGGCCACAGCCATCGGAGCAAGCAGGGCAGCACACAGCGCTCCGGGGATCAGCACAGCTGGAGGAAGGGGAGTCCCCCCTCTCCAAACACAGCTCAGCCCCCCGAAAGCCTCATCAGGACCCTACAATCACACACACCAGTTCACAAGGACTGGAGTAGGAAAACGATGATCAATACACACCATCATGCGTGTGCACGTGTGTCAGCAGCGATGCTGGGGGCTCCAGGGGGAAGGAACAAGCCACAACCTCCCCCAGCCCTGGCTAGCAGCAGCCCCTGAGCTCTCTTTCCCTGCCCCAGGGCTGCAGCTCTCCATCACCATCCCTGCTGCTCCAGCTGTAATGGCAGGAGGGGAGGGGAGGGTTGGACTCGGCAGTGTGTAACCACCCTGCCCCAAACCCCTTTCAGCATTTTTTTACTCCAACAGCTGCCTCCAAGGCAGGTTGGTTCATTTTGCTCAGCAATCCAACCACTCCCTTTTCCAGCGGCTCCCTGAGGCTGCACATCAGCTCTGCTGATCTGTCATCATTTCACACTGCACACACAAGAAAACCAAACTCACAAGCAGATCCATGAAGAGGCTCCACACGTACCAAAAGAGAGGGAAGACAGCTTTGCTGCTTGGCTAACGAGCATCCCACGTACTCCCTGCAGCAGGGAGAGCTCCAGGACCCATCCAGGGCTGAGCAGAGGTGAAATCGAGGCGAGCCCCAGGTGCCCAGAGGCACCCAGACACCCAGCTTTCACCTTTGCCAGTCCCCAGCACAGCACCCTTGTTCCCTACAGAAATCCCAGCGCCTGGGGAATGATGCTGAGCATGAAGCCAGAGCCAGACCAAACGGCAGCCATGGCACAAGGGGATGTGACCTGGCTGTGCCTGTGCTGCTGGGAATGCTGTCAGCCTGGATGGGATGCACTGGCAGCTAGGGCCAGGACAAGAGCTAGCAGGAGCACAGAGATGCTGTTAACCAGGAGCTTTAAAGCAGACTGTAACCTTTGCTAAAGAAACCCTGTGAATTTTAATGTCCCAGTTCAAAACTGACCAGCAGCAGTGGGAAAGAACACCACTGCCTTGCAGGGGGACCCATTTATAACGGCTGTAAACTTTTATGATGCTCTTCTCCTCCAGTTGTACCAGGATAAGCTGCAATGCATGGCTAAAAGTTGTGCAATTCCGCAGGTGTATGGATCGATTTACTCCAAGCACATCCCCTGGGAACCCCCAGGGTTCTTGGCAGTGCCCATCTCAGTCTGATTTGCAGCCTGGAGACAATCAAGGCACTTCACACCTTTAGCACTCCGTGGGGAGTGACTCCAGCAGGAGCCATGGAAAGGCTCTGGCTTTCCTCCAGGCATCATCTTAATATATTTCAGCACACTTCCCAGAGTTGGCATCAGAGGTAAAAATCAACAGCATGAACTTGCTGAAGCTCTCAGCACTGCCAGAACCCCCAGCAGCTGCCAGAAGCTGGGGGCAGGCAGGGGAAGCGCCTGGGGTTAGGGCTGGGTGCTGGCAGTGCTGCATCCCACCAGCCTGCACCTTCTCCCTACAAGGGTCCAGCCTCCATCCCCCAGGCACTGCTCCACTTTGGGGCACACGTGCATGTCCGGTCCAGGAACCCCCCTCACCAACCCCCGTACCCAGAGCAGACACCCAGCACTGCCAGGACATGCTCAGTGTTCCCTGGCACACAGAGGAGGGCAAGCCCCAGCCCTCACCCCTCCTGCCCCACACATTACACTAAGTATAACAGCACCCAGGACAGGTAATTACCAGGATACCTGTCCCAGTTAATGATTACCTGGCCAGCTATCTAAGTTTCTGGACAGACAGCCTTGCTGAGACTCAGGGAAGGAGGCTACAGGCACTGACCCACCAGCAGCCTGCCCAGCAGACCCAGCTCACCTCGACCTCTCTCCACACACACCAAGGGCAGGGCAGGTCTCCTGTCCTGGGGGAGAGTGGGGCACAGAGGGGTGATGGGATCCCACGCAGGGTGCACAGCACCTTTTCTGAAACATGCTCACCTGTTCCTCTGCTCTTTGAAGCCCACATCAGTGTGTTGCAGAACCAAGCCATGCAAGGGCTCACACTTGGCTGGAGGGCTGCTTGCCAGCTCAGGAGGGAGGACACGTTGCCCAACGACAACATACCAGCAGCAGGGCAGACAGCTCCACAAGCAGAGACCTCACTGGTGCTCAGGGAGAGGAGGAAGAGCCAAGCAACGAGGCATGGAGAAGGCAGCACTGGCTCTGACCTCCCTGGTTCCACCAACCCCAACAGCAACATCCCTGTTAGAAGAGTAGGGTCCAGCCTGCAGACCAAAGGCCTTTCAAATCTAAAAGCTCTTTCTAGGGGATGTACAAGGGATGTCACCACAGCTCCACACAGTACAGAACTAGAACTTCCTACACCTCCACTGACACGTAGCTAAGAAAGCCAACATTCACAAGTTGTTTAGAATCTTTTTTGCATCATCATGAAAGGGAGAATAAAAAAAAATAGATAAAGAAGCCCAGATCAAGCACTCACGTTCTGTGAGCCTCAAGCCCACCTCAAAATTAAGTCCCAAGGTAAGAAGAGCAAATTAATTACTTTACCTCACTGCAAAGCTTTTCCTTTACTCCTGACAAGAGCATTTCTGTTCAGGACTGGGTGTGTCCCAGGGAAACACTCTTCAACCATGGTTAGTGTGGTACCAAGGAGGGGCCAGAGAGGGAGGAGACAAACCCACCACAAACCTTTCCTCCGCAGCATCCTGTTCCCACAGGGATGCTTGTTGTTTGAGATGGGGTGTTTCTCTGGGAGAGACCACAGGCTTACAGGTTCTCTTCCAAAGCTGCAGCCCCTAGGACCCCCAGAACACAGGCTCCCCACTGGCAGCAGCCTCTCAGCACCCAAGCTCAGAGGTCCAGGGCAAGCATGTAAGCATCGCTGCTTAGGAAAGAGGTTTCCAAGCAAGTTGTATCACAAACTCAGGCTGGAGCCTCTGCGTGGAGGTAAACAGGGACCAGTGACCTCCTTACTGAGCCTGCTGACTCATGCACTGGCAACTGGGGGAGCGCTGGCCAAGCCGTAGGCAAGGAGATGTCATGGTGACACAGACTCACAGTGACTCTCCCATAACACAGGAATCTTGCATGATCTCCAGGACAGCAGAGCTTTTTGCTTGCAACAGCCATGCCCCTCCCCCTCCCCACTTCTGCTCTCCCACACCCTCTGCCCCCTCCTCACCCCACACGAGCACTGCTGGGACCATCACCACGTGGGAAGATGACTTCACCTGCTCTGGGGACAAAGCAGCTCCCAGCAGAAGTGGGTGAAGTCGTGAATGAATCAAGTCATGAGGAGCAATAGGCCACAGCAGCACCCAAATTGGTGCACCCAGAGCCGAAGCAGCCCCCAGCCCCCCTGACCCTGCTGCACAGCAGCCTGGGTTCCGGCAGGCAAACACACAACCCCAGCTACAGCTGCTGGCAGGACACTCGCTCGTACCTGCACTGGGCTCTCCCTGGCAGAAAGTCAGCCTTCCACAACTGCTCCCGTGTCCCTGGGAGAGGAGGGGAGAGGGATGCAGTGCTGAGGAGGGGAGAGGGATGCAATGCTCCACCAGCACGGCTGCCACACCCCCACACACCCCACCCCAGGCAACACAAAGATCTCTTCACAGGAACCACGTGAAAGGGTTGGTGTCAGAGCTTGCTTTGGGAGCGACACACAGAGGGTCAAAGCTCTGGTATTAGAGCAGAGATGCTGGTGGGGAAGCAGGGAAGAAACCAGAGAGAGCCACATAAATAGCAGCATTGTCCTTACTCGGCTTCACAGGGCATCAGATGTCAAATCTGATCTTTCACTCAAGAGCTGAAGCCTCTAATTGATTCCCATCTGACAGTTTCTTATCCAGCAGTTGTTATCCGTCCAAACAAGCTGAGTAAATACACTCTGCTCTACCATTAAAGCTGGCAACAAATCATCAGCTTGCAACCAAACCAGTGTAAGCAGCATCCTTCCTCCCGGGCCAGAAACATCTCCTCCTGCTCCCCTGACCTCCTCACTCTGATGCTCCACCAACCCTGGGATGGGGAAAAGACCTACACAGTAGGAGCCACCTGCAGCCCCCCTGCACAGTCCCTGTTGGCTTTGGGAAGGGAAGTCACATTCTCTGGAGGGTTTGGGCTCTCAAAGCACTTTTGCACACCTTGAGGGACACCTGCTGCAGCCCAGTGCATTCTTTTAATAATGACAACCCACCTACAGAGACATCCCACCTACAGCCTACAAGTCCTTGCACAAGGCAAGGTCTAGTGTGAGTAAAGCTTGGCCTGGCAGTGCCCAGTCACATCTTAATGATGGGCAGAGATTGAGGAAGACTCTGCAAGCTCCTGCTCTGGGCACATTTGGCCTGTCCTTTGGGGTGTCCCCCATGCAGACCACACCTGGCTTGTCAGCTGTTCTGCCCCAACCGCCTCCAAAGAGGCTGTTTAGGGAGCACACAGGAGCCTGTTTTCAGATTTCTGATGGAGTCCCCAAACCAGTCCTTAGAGGTGGCCCCATCACTAACTCCCCCATCCTTATCACCCCAAAGGTGACCGTGCAGCCCACCCTTTGCCTTCTATCGCCCTTCCCAATACCTACAAGACCCTTCTTGGCCCATCCATGACAAACAGCAGACCTAACCCCAGCAGGGCACCAAGCACAAGGACCAGGGTGCTGCTCCCCAAGAGCACTGCACCTCCAGCAGCTCTGAGCATCTCTCCAGGTACATCCCACCACCCAGACCCACCGGCCTGTACCAGGCTTCACAGGAGAGCCGGCTGGCAAGGTTCAAGGGAGCAATGCACACACACACACACACAGAGGTGTGTACTTCCCCCCTGTCTGACTGGATCAGGCTTGGAGGCTCTCAAGTCTTCCATGCAAAGAGCACAACATCCTTTGGCACAAAGCTCCCAGCTCATACTTCTGCTGCTGCCACCAACAGCGCAAACACAGTTGAGGCAAGCAGCCATTACCCACCCTAGCACAGATCAGCACGGCAAGAGAGAGCAAATGCTTCTGGCACAGGCTGCGTTGGAGCTTCAGGGTGGCAGCAGTGTCACCAGAAGGCTTTGCTTAAACACTCCAGATCCCAGCATAAGCTGTGTCTTTGCTTCTTGACATTTGGGAAATCCCAAGGCGCTCAGCTTGGAAGAAATCCAAAGGAGAAAGGGGGAAAAAAAGGAGCAAGAAAAGAGAGAACCAACATTTTATCAAACATGAGTGTTGAGAACTACCAGAGCCCTGCAGTGCTACAGATGTCCCACTCAAAGCATATTTTGCTTTTTAATCCTGGATGAGAAGGACTGCTGAAACAGCAGCCGGGTATCGATTTCGGCACGGTGATCAGCACCCTCCTGTGAGGGGAAGGCAGAAGCAGGAGGGTGAGGATATAAATATAGTATGGATGTTTGCCTTAGGAACAAAGGTCCTAACTTAATGTATGCCTGTTGAGGGACAGGCCTGAAAGCATATTGAGGAACCTAAGGCACGAGCTTCTACCTGAACTTCAGAGCCCTGGGACAGGCTGCCCAGGGGGTGTGGAGTCTCCTTCTCTGGAGAGATTCGAGACCTGTCTGGATGCCGACCTGTTTGACCTGTCCTAGGGACCCTGCTTCGGCAGGGGGGTTAGACTCTATGAGCTCTGGAGGTCCCTTCCAACCCCTATGATTCTGTGGACCCTATTGTAAAACATTTCATAAGTTCTGACACATGAGATTTCCCCAAACAGAGCTGAAATCACACGTTCCTTGCTGACCCCAGAAGCCACAGAAGCAGCACAGTGGAGCCCCAGCAGGAGCCCAATGCATAAGGATAGCTCTAACCAACCAAACAGGATGAACAGAATCCTTGAAGATGCACATAGAGGATCAGTTTTCTTCCCAAACCCACTGGCAGATGCTGACATAACCCTGCCCAGGACACCCCAAGACAGTGCCAGACCCATAACCTCCTCAGAGGCTATGCCTCAGAGGCAGGGCTAAAGCCACCACTTTGAAGGTGGCCACCCGGTCCCCAGCATTAGAGGACCTCTGTGTTTTGTCACTTGGAAGTGTCACTGTTTCAAAACAGAGGAATAATATAATTACATATTTCTGATATCTCTGTTTACAACTGGATTTCTAAGCCCATCTAGAAAACATTTCTGGGGCACGTTTCCTGCTTCCCTGGAAAGCCCTGTTACACTTGGGCTTCGACTCAGAGGTTACAACAAAACCCTCCCTTTGCTTATGGTGAGCTGGGGACAAGCGACAGCTCAGGGCTCAGACAAGCAGCTCAGGAGAAGGGATGTGGGAACATCCTCAGACACTCTCAGCTGATCACAGCCTACTGGTTTAGCACATCCTGAGCTCATTGATGTATATACACACACATGTACTCCCACTCTACTCACAAGATGCACCCAAGTCTATAGCAAGACATCCTCACCCCCAATTCTGTCGCTGGATTTGGCACCTGGTGAGCTCTCCAGTGATGCCAAGCCAAGGTACTCACTGTTAAAAGCTTTTTCCAGGATCAGACCTGTGGCAATTGTCTCTTCTGCAAGAGGATTTCTAGTCGAATGTTAGTGTCCCAATTGTCCCAAGTGTCATAGAATTTTAATGTCCCAATAAAAAGGAGTTTATGATCCTTTAAAGCTATAATCTTCCCTGCATAGGGTATGAAGGAGACACTTTGTGTTTGTGATATGGTGGCTCCTCACACCATACACCTCCCTGCTTTTCAGTGTCTGGAGGTTATAAACAGCACGGGGTGGAACTGCACCCTGTGCCACCACCCCTCAGCATCCCTCACAGCTCATCTCAGTTTCCCACCTTGCCTCATCTGCTGCGTGTAGATGCACAGCAAAAAATTCTTCCAAGTTTCAAAGGAACAGAATGGAAAGCATAGCATATCCAAAGCAGCAGGCATGTCAGTCAACAGCAGCTGAAACCCAACCTCCTTGGGCTTCAGCTTGCCAGGCTCCAAGGGGGGGTGGAAGCAGCACTCTTGCATCCACCAGTACCTCACTGTCCAGACTGCTGCTGAGCATGGGCTGCTCTCCAATGCTCTCTGCAGCCAAGAGGAAAACTTGGCTTCCCTACAACTCACACCACCAACAACCCCCTTGAGAAAGGCATACTGTCCCACCTCAGCGTGCCACCTTTTTACACTGAGCGCATGCTTAACTCCTCAGCATGTCTATAAACCATTTCTGTGTACACTCCTGCCACATATCCTGTCCCAAAGGATGGTCCAAGGAGGACACAAGTCCCTGCACCAGGTCCCAGAGCACTTGGTCAGGCTGCCAGGATCTTACTTGACTCCACAGGTAGGTGGAGTACCAGCCCCTGGACAAGGAGTTTAGAGCCCATCACACAGTGCCTGCAGCATCCACCTGCATCACAGCCAGACAGCAGCACCGTGCAGACCGCAACGCGGTCACAAGCTTGGGGCAGAGGTGACAAAGCCCTTTAATGCCCTGGCCACAAAAGCCCAGCCTTGTCTCTCCACCAAGCATTTTTGAGAGCTCTAAATCTCAAAGCAGAGCAAGAACCAGCCACATGCAAGGCGAAAACTCCAGTTTCACAGAGCCCCTTTCTCAGGGAACTACACATATTTGTAGTGTTTTATCCAACATGCTCCATATTTGCCCAAAGCCTGAAGACAGATGAATAGGGCACATACACTTAAGATATGAAGACTTCAGCTACACCACCAGAGAGGCACTGGTGCCCCTCTGAACCAAGGCAGCATCAGAGCCAGACTGCCAGCACCACAGCAGGCTCCATGCCCGTTTGGTTGCCACCCCCTCACTAGTCCCAGGGATGGATGCTCAGCTCACATGCACCAGGCTCTCCACATCATTGAAAACCATCCCAGCAGAAGCCAGCCCAGAGAACTGAGCCAGCACAGGCAAGGCAATTACCAGAGATGAGTGCTAGCACTTTCAGGAGGCAAGGTTTGCAGCAAGCACCTCTGGAGCATCCCCAAATGCCAGATGTGACACCTTCCCAAGCTCTCTGCATTGAACAGAGACACAGAGGGTTGTGACCCCAGTGTCAAGTTTATACGCCAGCACCTCAGAGCCAGGTCTGCATCCCTGCACAGGCAAGCATGAGCAACAAAGCCTACTCCCTCTACATGGTCTTTTTCTCCAAGAAATACTCCTGATGGGTCCCAGCAGCTCAGTAACTCCCTCTCCCCTGCAGCTTGTTTTCAGTAGTGTTAAAAGACTGAGTAATGCAGAAACAAACCTGCACTGAAGGTCAAGTACTCTCCTGAAAGGCAGAAGAAAAGCCCCTCTGGCTGGTTCAGGAGGGCTCAGCACAGCCCCAGCCACAAGTCTTAGCCCTAAAACAGGGGGGTGAGGCCAGCACCAGCTGAAGAACTGCCATGGTACCCCTGCTCAGCATCTCCCCCCATACCTGCAAGATCTCCCCTGGGCTCTCCCCTGTCGTATGGACAGTGGCCACCACTGCCAATTCAGAGACATTAACTGACACAGCAAAGACCAAAGCCACTACCAGGAACTGCTGCCCACCCTTTGGCTTCCTACTCCAAATCCCACCCACTTGGTTTGGGAAAATAACAAACTCACCTTTAAGTCCTGCTCCCCACCCCCAATAAACTTGTTCTTGCCCACCACCCCAGGCAACCAGACAAGTGCAGAAAACAGAACCTCCTCAAGCAACAGCAAACAGCAGCCACAGCAAAACAGCATGGGACTCATCTCTGACATTGACAGTTCAAGCAGAGGGACCCCAACATGCTGAGTTTCAGGCAAAACCATCTCCTCCCTGAGCTGGAGATGCCCCAGCTTGAAAGACCAGCCCCAAGGAGCTGCAAACCAGAGCAGGTGCACAGCAAAGCTCCGACGGGCAGCGGAAAAGCCAAACCTCACTCCTGCACCTCCAGGAACGCCGGTCTGCTGGATGGCAACCACAGCACAGTCACAGCCAGTCTCTGCACTGTGAGATAAGGAGCTGGGAACAGCACAACCAAAGCTTCCCACCAGAGCAGGGCCACAGACGGCCGTGGGTCCCCACGGCTTGGGAGCATGCAGGAAAGGAAGCCAGCGAGGAGAAAACAGCCATTCGCAGAAGATTTGGCTTCAGCTGAAGGCAGCCTCACAAGGTCAATGTTCTGGCAGGGCCAGGGAAGCTTCTGAGGTGATGTCTGCTATTTTAATTTTAAACTGTTGCTGGAACAGCTCACATGGCTAATCTGACCCTATCCCCAGCAGAAGGGTGAGTGAGGTGCCCCTGCACTCAGCACTGGTGAGGCTGCACCTCGAGTGCTGTGTCCAGTCCTGGGCTTCTCACCATAAGAAGGACATGTAGGTCTTGGAGTGCATACAGAGAAGGGCAACCAGGCTGGGGAAGGGGCTGGAGAGCAAATCATATGAGGAACAGCTAAGAGAGCTGGGGGTGTTCAGCCTGGAGAAGAGGAGAATGAGGGGAGACCTTATCACCATCTACAATTACCTGACACGAGGGTGCAGAGAGGTGGGTGTTGGTCTCTTCAGCCAGGGGACAGGAGATGGGACAAGGGGAAATGGCCTCAGTCTGCGTCAGGGCAGGGTCAGGTCAGATGTTAGGAAGAAGTTCTTCACTGAAAGAGTTGTCAGGCTGTGGAACAGGCTGCCCAGGGAGGGGGTTGAGTCACCATCCCTGGATGTATTTAAAAGACAGGTAAATGAAGTACTTAGGGATATGATTTAGCATAGGACAGGAATGGTTGGACTCAATGATCTTAAAGGTCTTTTCCAACCTTGTGAATCTGTGAACTCTGAGTATGCTGCACTCCAAATCAGTCCAAAACCAGTCCCTCCCTCCCCCAACTCCAACACAGAAGCAGTAGAGGCTCCAAGCAGAAACACATCTTTTCCTGCCAAGGTCACATTGGATTTTCCCCAAGGAGTTTAGGTCCACTCTGGCTCAGTCAAGCAAACAGGAGCGTGCCCGGCTTGGGCTCACCTGGGTATTGCAACAGAGGAAGTCCCAGGGCAAACAATGGCTGTCCAGAAGAGAGAAAGCCATGTTCAAACCACACCACTGCAAATCCAAATTACCACTTCCAGAAACCAGCAGACACACACAACACACACCCCACTCCAAGATGGGTTTTATCCCCAAAACTTGCACCAATACGATATAATATCCTGCCTGCCCCTAAATCCCTGGATCCCACTGCAGCTCCCCCACTCAGAGGGGCATGGGCCATAGCAGACAGCCCCTCAGGGACAAGGCAGCTCCCCCACAGCTGTGGTTCAGGGGCACATTGCACTTTATCAAATTATAGGTATTTTATGCCCAATTCCTTTCACTACAAAGGGAGAAGGGTTGGCAGGATACACTCAAGCTGCAGAAGTGGGAGCGGGTAAAAAAACCCAAGGAAAGATCAAAGGTCCATCATTTAAAACATTAATTCAAACCCAAACTATTAACATAAATTAAAAATTCAAACCACATACAGGGCTACATTTCTTTCCAAGTAATTTTCAAGAACTGTGCTGCAAGATAAGTTAATCGTGCATTCCATTAATTTGCAGCAGGCACAGTGGAGGTTAACCTCCACTTAATTAGAACTAATTTTCATTTTGCAGGTATAGAGCAAGCACAGTTGGTAAGAAACCCTCTCGGCATCGTACCTCCCAGGGAGGGAACAGCAGCTCTTCATGCTGCCTCTTCCCCTCTCCCTACACAGGCATCCCAGCCCCTCTCAGGCTCAGAAGAGCGGCAGTGTTCCACACGGGACCACGGCTGCCGAGGAAGAAGCAGCAATGGAAAGAAGCAAGCGTGTTCCTGCTCTGGGGAGGGACACACAGACACCAAACATGCTGGACACGGGGTTGCAGTGAGCCACCGGACCAGCCAGGCGCTGTGCCTTGGTTTGCCAGCAAAGCATGGCAGGAGAACTGGTGCTGAATGGTGCTGGAGTCACACCACGTGTGCAAGACGTGGCCGCTGTGGAGGTGGGGATGTGGAAAGGACCAGGCTTGGGATGGCCCATTCCATGCAGCCTGCGGAGCGGGGTGGAATCTCACTGCCCTCCTCCTCCCACCTGAGGCTTCGAGCCAAGCCTGCATCCGCTGGAGCTCACGCAGCTCCGAGGGCGGCCAGGCCTGGTCACAGCACAGCTCCTGGGTATTTGCACACGTGTCCTTCCACATCAGCCACCCACCCTCCCGGGAGCTCGATGCCACCAGAGCACACAGCTGCCTGGCTGCTGGAAATCCCCACCACACCAGCTCACTGCCAAACCCTCACCCACCAAACCTGCCCCAGCCAGGGGCCGAGGACTCGGAGCCGGATCCCAGGAAGGCTTCCAGCACCTTTGCCTGCCACCAGCTCTGCCGCCAGGCAAGCACCAGCCTTCCCCCATGCCCTGCCTCCTCCTCCCCAGCCCAGCCCACTCTCCAGGAGAGTTTCAAGCACACTTTTGGTTTAACCTACACAAAAAAAAACCCAACCAAACATACAAACCACACCACCCGCTACACGGTGGCCTCCAGCTCAATTAACCCAAATTGATGCAAACCATAACTCAAAGCCAGTTAAAGAAATCCAACCCCAAAACTCTTTAGGGCTGCCTAAACCAGTTCAGACACTTCAATTCCTGTCCTGTCTGGGGCCTCTCTGCAAGCAGAAGGTTAAGGTCACAGGAGGCTGCATTTCCAACATCCTGGACCAATGCCATCTCCCCAGAGCCCTCCAGTCTGGCAAAGCAAGCATTGCTGGGAGGCACAGGGAGACCTACACCTGCCTTCCCCAGGGATTAGTGCCAGCCCTGCAGCATCTGCCCAAAATCACAGCCAAGCCACCAGCACAGGGTACAGCCGAGATTTCACCCACACCCAGGGGAGGGGAGATCCCTGTGCAGAACCCTGACTGCCTGGTGCGCAGGAGAGCTCAGCAGCTGCCAGCCAGGGATGGTGCCCTGTGCATACATGGCACAAGTGCCCCTTTGCCGTCTCACAACCTTTAATCTGAGCTTCTTGGCCACCCCCACCAGCACCACTAAGCCTCCTGCCACCACTAAGCCAAATAAACTAGTGACTTCATCACAGCTTCCTTCACCTAAATTGTCTCAGGAGACCCCGCTGCTGCTTTCCAGCCGGTGCAGCATCCTCTGAGCACAGCTGCATGGCCCCCGCTTCCTTCCTCTCCGCAGACCTCTGGTTTGCATCCACTGCTCCAAGCCCAGCACAGTTTTAACCTCAACCTCTCTTCCACTGATACAGGCTCCATGGGGATGCCTGTGTGCTTCTAGACAAGCAAAGCCAGTAGAGTGACTAGTATCCTCCATGGGCCCCTTCTCTCCAGTGCTTCCAAACACAGCAAGAACCTTCTAGCAACCCTTCAGGGTTAGTGGGACTGATCAAGACCAGAGCTGAGCAGCCCTACAGAAAGACAGTCAGGGTCCGACAGCCAGTCCAGGCTCAAGCCCATGGATGGACAGCATCATCATCGCCGCTCCCCACCCCAGGACCAGAAACATCCCAGAGCATCGGCCAGAGGCACAGCTGCACCCAAGCTCCCTTATCCATAGCACCCAACCACAGGCCAGTGTCAGCACACTGGGGTGGTAAAACAGCTGCAACTCCAAAATATTCCAGGATTTTTGCAGGTAAGAGGCACTCTGAATCTTTCCAATACCTATTTCTGTGAGGCATAACAAAAGGTGCTTGAATTCATTTTATTTCAAGCTTTTTGAAGGATCAGATTGCCCAGCATCCTCCAGCAGGAGTTTCTAGCCAGGCACATACTCCCCAGCACCATTGCCAGCAAGCAGGCTGGCAGCACGTTCCCAAGGCTTCCCCTGACCCTGGCCAGCAATCAGCAAGGAAAATTAAAGCAAATATATTTGGAACAAGACAAGCCCTTCGCTTTCAGGCTCATCTGGTAGCTCTCTCTCACCAGGCCTGCCTTCCCAGAGCAGCACTAATCCATTAGGGAAAGCATTACAAAGGATTGTGTCCAGTTCTGGGCTCCCCAGTACAAAAAAAGAGAGGGATCTTCTGGGACGAGTCCAGCAGAGGCTATGAAGGTGATTAATGGCCTGGAGCATCTCCCCTATGAGGAGAGGCTGAGTGAGCTGGGATTGTTCAGCCTGGAGAAAGAGAAGCCTGAGAGGGGATCTGATCAATGTTTATCAATATCTGAAGTGTGCGACACAGGGGGAAATGGGCAGCCTCTTCTCAGTGTCTGTGGGGACAGGACAAGGGGCAATGGCCTCAAGTTGGAGCACAGGAAGTTCTGCACTAATATGCAGGAGGACTTCTTTATGGTGAGGGTGAGGGAGCCCTGGGACAGGCTGCCCAGGGGGTGTGGAGTCTCCTTCTTTGGAGATATTCAAGCCCCATCTGGACGCCGACCTGTACGATACGTCCTGGGGAACCTGCTTTGGCAGGGGGGTTGGACTCAGTGATCTCTGGAGGTCCCTTCCAACCCCTACAGTTCCGTGAGTCTGTGATTTTGAGGGGCTTGGGCTCAGAGTGTATTTTAACACACGCCCGCCCCTCGCACAAGCCAACACCGCTCTTCAGGCCCTGCTTGTATCCTCACAGCACCACACGAGTTTCAGCCAGGCTGCTCTCTGAGCTGGGACATTTCACCCCCAGGAGGACACGGTCCCGTATCTGCCTGGTGATTAATCCACACGGCTTTGCTGGCACAGGAGCTGGTCACACAGCTGCACCACACAGACCCATGGGCAGGGCCGAGCGTGCCGGGAGCTGCCAATGCTCTGTGGGACCAGCAGCACTTGGGATGCTCCTGAAGAGCAGAAGGGAGAGACAGCTTGAGTCAAACCAATGCAAGAGGCCTGCAGGCCATCTCTGGTCTGCAGGCCACAGCTTCATGGGCAGTGTTTGTTGGGTTTGGGTGGGGTTGGGGTTTTTTCCCCCCTCTCATTTTTAGGTTTATAAGGAGAAAAATAGAGCTGCAAAAGCTTAATTGGTGCAATTGTTTCTAACCCTGCTCCTGGAGCAGCGTTGCTATGGTTACCCATACAAGCCTCAGCGAGCAAGGTGTATTTTTAGAATTGCCAAAATCCACGTCCCCAGCAGAGCTCTGCACAGAGCTCCCCTTGTTCTGCCACCCAGGAATTCAGGGCATGCAAGGGAATTCAAACGTGGGAAATTCAAACCCGATTAACGGAGAGGCCCAGAGTGCCACCAGAGCACAGCTTGAGCCCCCACAGGCCAGGGTGCTGCAAAGGGATGTGGCTTCACCCCACTGCACGGAGGCAGGTCCAGGGCATGGCTGAGCCTACAGGCTCATCGGAACCACAGGACACAGCAGGACAGTGGAGATGACTGAGCGCTGCAATGGGTGGACATGGGCTCTGTGGGATGAGGATGAACACATTTTCTAGAAAGCCTCCTGCAGGAAAGGACAACTTCAAAGCAAGGACACAGGTTCCTGTGGGGACCCATCAAGGAGAAGGGACAGCACAAGGAAACAGAGGCCATGGCGCCAGCAAAAACCATCCCTGGGATCAGCTCGGCAGTGCTGCAACCCAGCCATCCCCCACCACGCTCCCAGGCAGACACTGGAGAAGAACTACTCACCTCCAGAACAGGTGGGATGGTCAAGTTCAGCGTGACTCCTGCTCAGAAGCTACACTGTGACTTGGTTTAGACGTACAGGACTACTGAGAGACCGAGGGCATGGGTGATTCCTTGGCCTGCCAGCCCAGCCCACGCTGTGTCCCCCAAGCATGGCACAGGGGAAGGTGCTTGCTGCCCATCACAACTCTTCTCTCACCATGCAGCAGCTGCAAGAGCAGAAGGCACATGCACAACCACCATACCTGTAAGGCAAAGCAACATTCCACTGACAGCCATTCCTCCTGAGCCAAGACACCACCATACCAGCAGCTCCCAGTAACGCGTCCTCTCGAGCTGCACTCAGCCCTCCCCATCCTTCCCAGCCATTGCCTTTCCAGCAAGGCACCACAGACATCAGGAAAAACAACAAACCACAAAGAAAAAGATGCTAGAGATGCAAAGCTGTGGGAGGACAACTCCTGTGTCAGAGCACAGAAGGACTTGACAGCCCCCAGGGTCTCGACAGTTTATGTAGATTAAAGAAAGGAAGAGTTTGGAGAGGCACCTCCTCTGCCACACATCAAATGAATGCAACAGCAGAGTCCAAAGATGTTCCTGCTGCTAATGCTTCTCCAAACATCCCTACGGACAGCTCTTTACAGAGGAGCCACCCTACAGACCATGATGGTTCCTGGCTGAAGCTGGGTTCTGCCAGCGTCACCCCAGGGCACCGTGTATCTGGAAAGATGCCTTCCCAAAGTCATCTGCACAATTCATTCCAGAGCCAGAGAAGCCTGCCAGCAGCTACGCTCACGCTGTCCCATCTCGTTCATAAGGACGAGAGTAATTGTTGAGCATTTCAGCTACTAAAAATAATTACAGCAAAACAAACTAATTTTGTTACAAGGCAACGATCTGACCTCGCTGCTGATGGGAATAACTCACTAGTGATATTCTTCTCTCACACAGCGATAACTTTCACTGGACCCCCAGCTGGTTTAGAGAGGAATCATAGAATCATAGAGTGGTCTGGGTTGGAAGGGACCCCAAGGATCCCAGAGCTCCGACCCCCCTGCCACAGGCAGGGCCACCAACCTCCAGGCCTGGAGCTACACAAGGTTGCCCAGGGCCCCATCCAACCTGGCCTTGAACACCCCCAGGGACGGGGCATCCACTACTTCTCTGGGCAGCCTGTTCCAACCCCTCACCACTCTTTCTGCAAAAAACTTCCCCCTAAGATCTAATCTAAACCTTCCTTCCTTTAGCTTTAATGGCAGGACAAGGGGGAATGGATTATCTGCCCTTTTAAAAAGTTGAATCCCCTCCTGTTTCTCTGCTCCCTTCAGGGACTGGCAGGCTGCAATGAGGTCCCCCCACAGCCTTCTCTTCTCCAGGCTGAACCAGCCCAGCTCCCTCAGCCTCTCTTTGTAGGGCAGCTGCTCCAGCCCTCTAATCGTCCTCGTGGCTCCTCTGACCCCTCTCCAACAGTTCCACATCTTTCTTGTATTGGGGGCCCCAGCTCTGGACACAGGACTCCAGATGGGGCCTCACGAGGGCAGAGTAGCTCAGAACATTCCTATAAACCCCCATTTTGCAAGCCCAAGCCAGCATCCAGATAGCCAGAGCACTGTTCCCTGGGAAGCAATCTGCACCCAGTGTAAGCAAGCACAGAGGAAAACCACCAGGCCCACCAGAAACGAGGGCCCCGGGTGCCGGCGTGTGGAGCAGCCTTCCCCCAGGGTCTCTTCAAAGAGAGCACCAGGACAAGCCAGTACACCCCAGCCAAGGCAGATCGCTGCCAGACCTGTTTCCTCCTCCTGAATCACAACCCCGAGTCTCGCCTTGCCTTTCTCATCGAAGGGAACACGTCTGGACATCCAGAGCCACTACAGAGCCAGGGAGGCAGGGGAGAGGCGCTTGCCGTTCCCTGGTGTTTCACACCGCGGGTGTTAACGCCAGCAGACACCCCACCACACTGAGCAGCAGCTCGCTGGAGCTCTCGCACACCTCTCATCTTTTAACAGGCATCAGCCACCAAATAAACCTACCAGATGCCTTCAAGTCAACCCCCTCCCACACAAGGGACCCGTGCACTGGCAAGGATCCTTCCCAACCACCTTCCCAGGTTACATTTTCTCTTTTGCCCTTTGGAAAGATTATTGTACTCCACACTGTAACCTCACCTCCACTACAGCATAACACACCCACACCACCAGAGTTCCAAACAGGGGTGCACCCTTGTTCACTCAGCACATACCAGCTTCAGAGCCTGGTGAAGAAGCTGCCCCCGCAGGAACATCTCCTGTCACTCCTGGAAAGGAGAACATACAGTCTGTCATGTCTTGAGGATGAAGCAGAGGAAGACCCCCCATGAATGACACCCTAAGGGCTCATGGGTCCTGCTGCTCAGCAGGCAGAGGGACTGGGACCCCAGTAGGCAGATTAGGAAGCAGGCTTCAGCACAGGAGGGTATAAACACTCCTCGCTCAGCATCACCTGCTGCCAGGGCCAGATTTAACCCACTCGGCATCACCACGTCCTCAGCTCACAGGGATCCACACCATCACCCCCAGCAGTGTCACAACATGGCTTGGCCTTGAAGGGGAGCTGAGGTTCTCCTCCACACTGGCATCAGAAGGGACGAAAAGACCCCAAGACACAGGTGCCATGTAACCCCACCTCACCTTTCCTTCTGCCCCGCAAAAGCCTCCCAGCACTTGGCAATCACTGACTAACAAGTCCTACAGCTCTGCTCTTGGGGACCTGGGAAACAGAGTTCTCCCTATCTCAGGGATGATGAAAAGCCCACACAGGAGCAGGAAATGACTCTGTGGTCCCTACAAGCCTGTCTGCACCTCAGTCACTCCACACAGGTCCACAACTACCTGCAAACACATGTGGCATTACAGGGTCGCAGCTGGTAGGGCAGACTGAATGCCCACACCTGCTGTCGAGTTATGGGGATGGGGTGCAGGCACCTCTGTGCTGGCTCAGCACCACTGGCTGTTCACTCGCTCCGGGGAGAGAAACAGACAGAGCCTCTGGGGGTTGGGATAAGGACAGTTCACTGACAAAAGTACCATGAAAGGGGGAAAAATAATTTCACTCACACCCAGTTCTAACACAGCATACTACACCAGTGCAAGGACTGACCGACCTGGAGACCGACCGACCTGGAGACCTCCTCCCCTCCCAGCCCCTTTTATATGGGGAGTGATGACAGGTGGGGTGGAAACAGCCCGTGCTAACTCACCTCACCTGTGCTAACTCACCTCACCTGTGCTGGCTGCTTGGGGAGGTTAACTCTGGCCGGGCCAGAAACAAGACAACCCTAGTCTCCAGCCAAGTCTGGGACACACATTAAAAAGCAGTACTAGTATATGGAGCTTATGACCCCAAAAATGCATTTAAGACAGATATTTATCCAATTTCCACTCTGCACCATTAAAAATGGATGTTTTTCAAGCAAAATAGCAGACAAAAGAAGAGGCCCAACCTCAAAAGCTAAAGCACAGCCAGAGGGCAATTACACTCTTCTCATTTTAATGGCACACCAACATGCAGCAAGGAGTGGAACCTGCAAGTGAAATGGAATCACAGAATCACCTGGGCTGGAAGAGACCCTTTATATTGAGTCCAAGCACAGCCTGACCCTGCCCAGCCCATCTCTAGACCATGTCCTTCAGCACTTCATCCACATGCCTTTGACACCCCTCCACCACCCCACCAGGCAGCCTGTTCCAATGCCTGACAGCCCCTTCATACAGAAATCCTTCCTGATACTTGATCTAAATCTCCCCACTGCAGTTTTAAGCCATTTCCTCTCATCCTGTCACTTGTCACCTGAGAGAAGAGACCAACCCCGACATCTCTGCAGCCACCTTACAGATAAATAGCAGAACTTACATCTGAAGGACTTCTGGGGTCTCTTGTCCATACACACACATCCTTAGCACTCCACAAAGCACTATGTACAAGACAGGCAGCTGCCCTGCCCGACTCTTACTGCTGGCAGGTTTGCACATGTGGGCAGCCCTCCTGGCACTGCTTCGGATGCTCAGAGGAGCAGAGGCATCCCATGCTGCACTTGGGAGAGGGCTTAAGCTCACACAGAGCAGGGGCAGCAGAGAAATGATACCCCCAAGAAGCCAAAGGAACAGGAAGGGAAGAGATGACAGCTCAGTGATGGCTGCATCAGCACACAGAGCAGCGCTGATCGGCCAGACCAGCAGGACCAGCCCCCATGGCCCATCCTCACCACCATCCAGAACACCATCAGAGGAGCCTCTGGGACCACAGGGCTGAGGACCAAGTGGTCCTCAGCCTTCATCATCTCAGCACCTGGGTTTTCCCCCTCAAGCTACTTTTCTGTGACGACCAAAGCATTTCTTTAAGACTGGAAGCCCTTGTGCCTTGGCATTGCTCCACAAGCTTCACAGGCACAAAAAGAAAACTGCTCTACTGAATTCTCCTGGTTTCCCTTTTCAGCCCCACTGCCATGTGGACACAGACCCTCTGAAGCAGAGGACCTCAGCCCAGGACTCAAGCTTTGTTTCACATTAAATGAGCTCTGCCAGACATCTGAAGATCACATTGGTCATTCTGCTAAAGAGCTTGAACTTGCCATTTCTCAGCATGGAAAATTACATTTTCTACATGTACGTAACTCATGAAAAGCTTTCAAAGGTCAAGAAAAATGAAGCCATCATTTTATCACAAAAACTTCCTATTAAAGCTTCTCAAAGCCTGGGCTCTCTAGTGCAAACACTGTGCCTGGAGTAAGCTGTGCCAGACCTGCTCACGCAGGGCTGTGGGCACCACTGGGCAACCCTCAGCATCACCACTGCAGCCCAACTAGGCTGTACACACATACACACGCACAGTACCACTGAACATCAGCCATCACTCCAAGGAGACCCAAGCACAAGACCATCAGTGGTACTGACCCCCTGGCTGAAACAGAGCAGACCCTCACTCCCCAGGGCAGGAGAGAGCTGTGCTTTTGCTACCTTTCTTACAGGCAGCATCCTGGAGCAAGGGGTGATCCCAGCTGGCTGCATCCTGTGCCCTGCCCTCAGAAACAACACAGCGCTGAGCAAAGCATGGCTTGAACTGCATCAGAGCACCGAGACACACTGCCAAGACTTCCTGCAGGGAGAGCAAGGAGCTGCAAGGCAGCCAGACAGCCCCAGCTCAGAGGTGACTCCCACCCTGCCCAGCACCACAGTAACTAGGGAGTGATGGCACCCAACACACCTGTTATTCTGCTCAGGACAGCTCAGCGCCACTGAAATGTCACTACTGTCCCCCAACTCCATGCTCACCCTTTCTTCATCTCCAAAACCCAAGCAGTACTCTGGCTGTCAGAGGGAGGGCAGGGTTTGGCCCACCCACTCTCATTCTAACCCAGTGAAACAGACAATTGTGGTGTTGAGACAACTGCTGGAACAGCAGGGAGCTCTGGCAGCATCTGCTGAGAGCAGACAGGCACGGGAGTGGAGGGAAGCAGGGACACAGGACGTGGGGCTGCCCAGGAGCTGGCACTGGTCCCTTCCTGCTCCAGGCCCTGCAGCCCCCAGCAGACAGGCTGTAGCACTTCACACAGCCTCAGCACAACACAGCATCGCTCACCTGCCACAGCTGACTGCAAAGAGGTCATTGCACATCTCAGCATTACAGCAGGGACAGACTTTAACCAAGGGCAAGAACAGGCTGAAGAGGACACGGGCTGCAAGGAGAAGAAACTGCACCCCAAGCTGAGCCACCACACCGAGCTCAGCCCGAGGCCGGTGAAGCAACCCACGCTCACTTCATCTTCTGGGAGGGATGAGTCCCCACAAGCTGCAGCTGTGGCTCCAAAGCTGTGGCAGCCAGAGAGCAGCCAGACAGAGCCAGCGGTGCACCGAAAGGCATCCCCGTGCCCTCGCCAGCTCCTGCTGCCAGCAGCCAGGACAGACGAGGCTCTCGGTTACACTTTGGCTCAGCTCCCCACCACAAGCGACATCCCCTGCAGTTGTACTTCCAAGCACTGCCTGGGTTTCCCCAGCCACGCTGCTGCTGGCTCCAGACATGTGGTCCCTTCCACTGCTTGGGAGCAGCATGGGCTGCCAACCTCTGCCCCAGCCCTGCTCCCTGGCAATTCCCAGCACAAACGATGCTGCAAAGCAGGGGGCAGAAAACCATAATTACTGTGGCTGAGCTCTGTGCAAATGACAATCATCTGCCCTCTTAAAGAGGAAATGTTAAATCCTTATAGAGAACAAGAAGTGTTTGCTTTCAAGTAATAACTCCCTGGAGGTAGAGGGATGGTAATTAAAAGATCCACTGCCATAATGACCACCAGCCTGAGGATAACGCCTTGCCCTTTTCTGACTGCTGGTTTAATCAGCCTGTAGGAACACACAGTGTGTTGTCACCAAGGTCTCACCCAGATGAGCATCAGAAGTGCCACTTGCTCCCCACTAGCATCTCAGCAGATATCACTGAGGAAGTTCTGACAGCTCCTTCACCGCGCAGGGCAGGAGATGCCTCCTCCCACAAGCAGCTGTTCTCCAGAAAGAGATGATGAGATCAGATCGCTTTCCTTGCTCTTCTGCAGCAAGGAGCAACCTCACATTTGGCCCCTCTATGCCTCCAGCCCCTTCTCCCTGTGCTGGAGAAGGCCACCGGAGACACAGCTCCAGTGTGCAAACACAAACAGGTCATAGGCACCCTGGGCCTCAGAAACACTTGAACAATTGCTGTTAGCATCAAAATAGATGTGGATTTTTGCTTAGCAAAAGGCAAGAAGAAAAATATAAGCTAATTCATGCAGCTTTTATAAGAAACACAAAGCTTTCATAACTTTAGGCGACAGAACACACAAGCTTGCAAAGATCTCAGGACCCCAGGGACAGGAAGCTTCCCACATAACAGCACTACCTTTTAGGCAAGAAATGCAGCTGCTCAGCAAGCTCCAAACTCCACAAAACACAGGACAACTTCCAGAGACCACATGAGAGCTCCTAGTACTGCAATACAATTAATTCAGGCAAGTAAATCAAACCAGCCACACCCCAGAGGATGATACCATCAGGGGAAGACCAGGATGGAGATGCACAAAGCAACTTTCCCTGGTTTTAATTATTTCTAGGGTTACTGCTTGACAGGTAAAATATTTACTAGAGGAGGATGACAAATAGCTCCCTCCCTATTCTACTGCTGTAATTGTCAGATGAGAGCAAAAAGGAAAAAGTACTTGTAGGGTAAAGCTGGCAAGGAGAAGCGAGCTGCTCCCCAGCACCGTGCTTTGCATCCCATTTTGAAGGTGACCAGGCAGGAAAGTGGAGTGTGAGACAGACACGAACCCGTCCTTCACCTGCACACTTCTAGGCAAAGCAAAACCACGTCCACCAGCCCAGGTCGCTCATCCCCACGTTTAAGCACCCTGCTGACTCCTGACCTAAAGGGCCCAACGTCCAGGACTCAACTCCTTGGTCTTTTTTTCTTTAAAAAGACACCTAACTCCTCATTCATAGTCAAGAATGACCTTTTTGAGGAGCACACCTAGACACACTGTATTCTTAGGAGAACCATCTCCACTGGTTTGCCTGGCTGAATTTCAGTACCACCTATATGAGAACTTCCCTTGCTCCCCTATATTCGGGCAAACCCAAGGAAATCCAACTTGCAACAGCAGAAGAGGAAGATAATCTCGGTGATGGGGGACAAAGCAGAGCTCAGAGCTGCTCCACACCGTGACAACTTGTGACTGCAGGAGCCAGGACACCAGCTCACAGGCTGGGAAGAAAACTGCTGGCTGCTAGCATCATCACCTCGCTGGATCTCCTATTTTCTACAGGAATCTCCTCAAAGCAAAAGAAGAAAAGCCCCAGCGATGGAACCAACCTGCAGCTGAGGAAGCCTCCGGGCACCCAGCAATGCGCAGGGATTACAGCAGCACCCGCTGAACGCGCCGTTCAAGGGAACAAACCTCCCCCAAAACCAACACAACCACAAAGACAACGGAATCACCCGTGAAAGCGAAGACCTGATACGGAAAAAAAGGCGCTGGAGCCCCAGCAGCTCCTGCGCCCGCTCCTCACCGCGCTCCCGGGGCGGCCGGGGCAGCACGGCCAGGCAGGCCCTTTTCACACGAAAGGACTGAAATCCAACAGCAAAACAGCATTGCAAGAGCATGAAGTAATCCCACCCCTGCAGTTAGTGTTTTCCTATCCAATTAGCTACTCCAAGTGTAAAGGAAAAAAGCGAAGGGGGGGAGGCCGGGGGGAAAGCAAAGCGTGCTGCAAAGCCAGGAGATGTTTTGCAACTCCCGGGCTGCTACCCCAAGGGGGGAGAAGGGGGTGAAAGGAAGGGGGCTCACTTGCTCCGCCGTCCCTCGGGCCCTTCCTGC
>VZTU01027274.1:68644-82236 GCA_013400835.1 Zapornia atra | reverse complement strand
GGGGGGAAGGACGACACGGGACGGACCCGCCCGGCCCCGCCGCCCCGGGGGAAGGCTCCAGCCCGCCCGCCGTGAGTGCGCGGAGTCGCACGGAGAGCGGAGGCTGAGCCGGTGCGCGGTCCCGGCGTAACCCGCGCCGCCCCCCACCCCGAGCCCAGGCGAAGGGCTCCTGCCCGGCGAGGGGCTGCAGCGGCGCTTACCGTGGCTCAGCCGCGTCGGGAGCTCAGCGCTCCATCGTAACTCATTTTCTTTAAACTACCAGGGCCGCTTCCTGGCTCAGCTCGGCAAAACCAGTTTGAATTTGCTCTTTAAAGTGCCGCAAAGGCGCCCAGAGCAGCAAAGCCAGCCGAGCCTGCCGGCCCGCAGGCACCGCGCTGGAAGCCCCGGCAGCTCGCACCGTCCCCTGGCTCCCTGGCCGGGCCGGGCTCCCCGCCGGGCAGGTGCACCCGCAGGCGGGATGCGCGGAGCCCTGCATCCGCGCTGCCGGCTCCCCGCCGCTGCCTCCTGCTGCGTTTTTTAGTTCTTAAGTGGTTGCACTTCTAACCTCAGAGTCAGGAGACGGCGGCTAGAGCAGGGAGGCTGGAAAAAGTGAAACGCCGCCCTAAGCTAGCTGTGCCTTCCAAACCATCCAGCCCCGCTCTGCTGGTAAACACGCGGCGGCAGGACGCTGCGGGCAGGATGCTGCGGGCAGGCTGCGCGCCGCTCCGCAGCTCAGATGTGCGGTCCCACGGACATCAAAGCAGCGTGCCAGTCCTGCAGTTTTGATGAGCTCCGATGGCCTTGCCCTAAAAGAAGGATCGAAGCCCCACAGAGCTTTTCCATCACTTTTTCTGCCAAGTCCTCTTTGAGAGCTGTTACTCCTCTCCGTGCTTTCCTCCTGACCATTCCTCCCCCCCACTCACCCTGCCCTTCACAGCAGTGAGCTTGCAATGCTTCCCACCTTGCAGGCACGAGCCTCCCTGCATGCTTCTACCACCTGCCCACAATCACCCACCAACTCAACCCACCTGCAAGCTGCTACGGGGCACAGGGCAGGACGAGTGGCAACTCTAATGGGTTTGGGGAGAGAGCTTTTGTGCCCCTCTGTGCACTGCCACCCATCCTGATGACAGACGCCCGTTGCCGCCGCTTCCCTGCAGCTCAGCGATGCAGTGCCACGCTGCTGGACGATGGCAGGCTGCCCCTCGCTCTCAGTTCTCACTGTGCTACCCCAGACCAAAGCACAGCGGTGCAAATGGGAGCAGAGTCAGGCCCTCTTATGCAGGCTCTTCATCCAGCCCCAAAATTGGCACTGTCTAGCCATTGTCCTTGACACTCTCTGCTGCAGACAGGACTGTCCCAGCACAGTGGCCAGCTGCACGGGCACTGCAAGGTGGGATCCACAGAAGGACATCCACATGTTCTCTTCCTGAATAAAACGAATGGGTGTTAAGTCCAGAACATGCTATACACACCTCTGTCAAACCTGAATTGGCTGTCTTCTTCCCATTCATATGTTGTGCCCATCCACCTGCCACGCTGCAGGGCCACGGAACATTTAATTCAAGTTAAAAAATGCTAAAAACACTCAAACAGAGATGGTTTGTATAGGCAGCCTCTGCTGCCAGCCTGAGAGGTTCATGGAGTGCTTGTCAGGAGCAACTCCCCTAACATCAGGCTTTGCCTGGTTAACATTCAGAGGTTAAGAATTCAGTGATTTCACAGCCGAGCTGCCCAGCGGCTCTTGGATATCAGTGTGCTTCTGCACAGCCCCAGGAGCATCCCATGACACCCTGTGTTAGCATCAGCCTTTAGGCTGGGGATCGCAGGGCTTCATCAGTCTGTCTCCTGAACAGCATCATCCTCACCCTTCACATTTGGCAAAACACAAGCACACAAACTAAACCGTATGATTCAGGAGGAGAAAAATACACTCTAGGATTAAGAAGGAGATGCTGCAGTGAAAATGTCTGCTGAGAAAGGTGAATGCATTTTTCTTTTTATGATTAAACAGAGAAAACTCATGATAGGCCCACATCTGGCAGAAGAACTGTGGTTTGAGCTGGGTTCCCAAGCCAAAATGCTCAAGGCATGCTCTGAATAAGGAGGGAAAAATGTTTCCCCTGCTCAATTGAGAGTGCCCTTGATGCAAAGCATCAGAGCCAAGAGAGAGATTGTGGGGCAGAAGCAGCTCCTCTCAAGGGCTCGGGCTGAACCCGAGCCTGCAGACACAGCACAGGGCCAGGTCCTGACCCACACGGGACTGGCACAGGTAACGGTCAGGGTGAGTAAAGGGAAGGGGGTCTGAAATACTTTACTGGTTGCATTTCACAGGACTCCTTGGTGCATGCTGCTGCCTGCTTAGAGGGGAGTAACCTGCAGGTGCAGTTCCTCTCTGCCCTGACTCTGGCAACAGCTTCCCCAGGCTTTTCTGCAGGGGTGCTGCGAGGAGGAGGCCACGAGGGGAGTGGCAGCGTGGCACAGCTGCCCAGCCTGGAGGCCCAAACCCAGAGTGTCCTGAAAGCTGAGAGATGAAGAGGTCTCAGGACAAGTAGAAGTAAACCAGAGACCGGTGGTGGGCTTTTGGCTTAATTGATTTCTAGCAGTGATGACTTTGTTGCATCAAATGTTGCCGCGGGCCGCTCTGCCTTAGCAGGGAGCACAGGCTGCTACAAAGGCCTGTCGCCATGCCATCAGCATCCTTCTCCCCCATTGCACTAGTCCCATTTTAGATCGCTTCTCCACACAGTTGGACAAAGGGGCTTCTCAACCTCTCTCCAGGCAGCTCGAAGTCAGCTGTGGAACAGTGGGCTGCCAGAAAAATGAGCTATAATTAGTGATGAAAGTCTCTGGCTTTCCAGTTACAGAGTACACTTAGGGAGAGCAAGCTCTCTGACATGGCAGGGCAGTCTCATGGACAAGTCCTACGGAGTGTGTTGCTTTTTCAGGGTCAAGACACCAACTGTGCTTTAAAGCACCAGACAGTGAGTGATCCAGGCTGACAGCATTAACTTCAGTGCTGGCATCTTGCACCTGTGAGGCCAAACCCTGCTCGGGCAGTAGAGCTCAAAGACACTCCATGCAGGCACACTCCTGTACATCATGCTTCAAGCCCAGGTACCATCAGTCCCTGCCTGGGGCTGCAGATGGGACAATGATAAAATAATCATCCCCTTTGATACACCTAAGTCACTTCTGGGACAGCTGCTGGGTTCTATCTTCTGCTCATCAGTGCTTCATCACAGGCTTTCTTTCTACAAACTGAACTCTGTCTGTGGTTTGAGATCTGGCTACAAAAACTTGCACCAGCCCCTCAGCAACTCCCTACTGTAAGGCCAGCACTGCTTTGTCAGCTCAACCTAGAGATATAAAGATAACATTGAGAACAGGTGGTAAAGTACAAGCAGATTTTCTGGGGGCACCTGGGGCTTGGAGACCTCCTCAGCCACCTCATTAGCAGTTCTGCACTGAGGCCTGGGCTCCCCTCTTGGGACCTGGACCAGACCCTTCCTCATTCAGGTCAAGCTTGGGTTCAGACCTAATAAAGACAAATACCAAATTCAGAAGGAATTCAGGGCGTGTTTTCTCAGCCATGTGTGATACAGACCCAGTGATGCCTCCTGGAATGATGGATCTGATTTAATGTGATCAAAACAGAAGCTGTTCAAAGTTGTTATGGTTTTCCAGAGGGTTGGCCATGATCAAATTGCCTGGGGAAATTTAGAAGGCCATGGAAGAAGGTCTCTGTGGCTGGCCCACCTTAAAAAAGCTGACGTACAAGCGATAGCCACTGATTGCAACAGCACCTCTGATGGCTCTTAATGAAAGGAGAAAGGAAAACTGAAGTAGTGTTCTCATCTGCAGACTGATGGGACTCCCTGCAAAGAACTAATAACTACCTCTGCCCATGAGTGGAGTTTCTGTCCCTCTGTGCACTGGTGGGATACTGAAGGGGGGGGTAAAGCTGTTCAAGAGAGAGAGAATTACTGCTTTGGGCAGACAACAGGGTATGGAAACAACCACCCTTCCAAGATGTTCCCAGTGCCCACCATTAATATTTTTTTCCAGAGGCACTAAAATGATGATAAAAGACAGGAATTTGCATTCCTTTGACATCCAAACCCAGCAGGTGGGAACTTTCGTGAATAAATCTGAGAGCTGGAGCTGTCTAATGATGGTGCCCTTGTTGACAGGGTTATTCTAGTGTGGATATCACCAGAGAGTGCAAGGATGCACTCCTCACAGATGTGTGAGTGAGAGACCAAGTATGAGAGACGAGTAGAAATCAGGATGATGTGCATGTGTCTGCCCATCTGGAGCATTTCAAAGTTGCTTGATAGGGAACTCTGAGCTGAAACCACTCAGAAATGAAAAAAGGACGGGTGAATCTGGAAGTCTTCCTAGCTGAAAGCACTTTAAAAACCTCTGTTTTATGCCTTAAAGTTCAGGAGTAATGAAAAGGAGATCTCCAGTGCGTGGAGACTTGCAGTAACTTTTGAATTCTAGAAGAGGAAGATGAAAGAGAATAAAGGAAATCAACAAGCTCCCTGCTGAGTGTGATTGCTGCCCACAGGGAACAGGATGGAGCTCATCAAATGCTCTTACCTATGCAATAGATGATGTGATGGCCTGGAGCTCAAAGGTCTTGTCTGAGATGGGTAGCAAAGATGAAGATGATGTTAATCTGACGTTAGTCTGAATTGATTAATCAGATCTTAATCTGGCAGTGATGTTTGTAGAAACACAGATACATTTGTCCACCTCATGCAGTTTTTTCTATCATTAGCTTTCACATACAGCCTGTGTTAATCAGTTTTGCACAGAAGACTTTGAGACAGTGTCAAATGCTCTATTAAAATCTAAATATATTACTGCAGCCTCTTCTAGCATCAGACACCACACCATAGACTCAGAACTGGCAGTTCCCTTCTCCTCTAACTCCTAAGTATTAACTGAAAAGGGAAAATACTAAAAAGAGCAATTAGGAAACGGAATCCATAAAGCCAAAGCTTGTTGTCCTTTCTTACCTACCAGAACACCCAGTGGACTCTGGCTGCATGGACCTCTGTTTCCACGGACAGAGGAGTGTCTGGAGGTTTTTCTTTCTTGGTGTAAGTTCCGTTTCAGTAAGCACTGCAGGAGATTTATTTGTACAGTAACTGCCAGGTCTCTTCTCTTTTGTAGCTGGCATCATCGTGTTTCCCAAACCTTTGGACTTTCACCAGCTTTCATGTTCTATAGGACAGGAGCATGGAGTGCCCCAGCCAGGAGCATGTACACTTACACCAGGTCCTGCTCACCGCACCGCAGGCATCGCTGCCTTCAACAGCCAGCCCCGTGCCTGAGCAACAGCCACAAAGGCCTGCTGGAGCAGTGTCCAGTTTGACCAGTTGCTGGCTCTGGGCAGAGAGGGAGCATGGGGCTGTGGTAAACTCTACGTGCTCCACAGCCCAATGGCCACAGAGCTGGCAGATAACAGTGGGGTGGCCGGGCTGAGCCCACCTCCTCAATCCCACTGCACAGATGCTTCCCAAACCAGTATGGCAAAACAACCCCCACTGTCCAATTATCCTGAGATGGGAAAAGATAGGC
This sequence comes from Zapornia atra, assembly GCA_013400835.1. Classification (NCBI taxonomy): domain Eukaryota; kingdom Metazoa; phylum Chordata; class Aves; order Gruiformes; family Rallidae; genus Zapornia; species Zapornia atra. The sequence continues at coordinate 76,665 of VZTU01027274.1, read as the reverse complement.
CCTGTCAAAGATAAAGGTTTATTGTTCCTTTCTCCAGCTGGAAGGAAGACATTTGGGAATAAACGTAGAAGTGCTTGACTGGGAAGCTGTGCCTCTCTCGCCAAGGTACATATGCCCCATGCTTGAACTTCCTCTGACAAGCAAAGAGTCAGCAGCATTTCAGCCTTTAGCCGTGGGTATTACAGCAACACAAGAGAAAGGAAAGTTACTGTACACTCAGCAACTGTGAGAGAAATAGGGAAAGGTTTGTCTTTGGCCCTTGCTCCTCTTCATCCTCAGCAGGGCTCAGACTCAAACTCAGCATCACCCAGCGCCTGAGCTCACTGGCTCAGGGTCACATCCAAACTCAATCACCAGCGTGGCCGATGCACCCACCACCCTCAGCCTTCACGTTACTATTCAAGCTTCATGAATGTACCTACACACCTTGGGTAAGAGGCTGCTCGCTGCTTACTCCAGGACAGACAAGGAGCTCAGGGTCACAAGCCCACTACCCTGTTTCTACCTGCAGCAGGAGCACAGAACTCTGAATGCAACCAGTGTTATTTCCCCAGCAAACTCTGGGCGAGACACCTCCTTCCCCAGAGCTCTGATCATTACATTTAACTCCTTTTTGTGTTTCTGCCCATGAGTTTTGCTAAAACCTTCTGCCTTGGTTGGGTTTTTTTCTGCTTTTAACCCATGTGACCTTTGGCATCTGCAGCCTCCAGCGGGATGGACCCAGAGTTCATTCTCCATCCCTGGGAGCTGCACTTCCCAGGGAATTAACTGCTAGTGTGCAAACACTCAGAGCACCAAGCAGTCATGTAAGCCTCACAGCAACGCTCTCTAGCAGGATCGATTAGGCTTTCCAGCACAGAAATCAGCCCTGGGTGAAGAAGTGCTTCACTCTGAGGGAGTCTGGTCTGCTGGTGCCATCACAGACGGCAGCTGCAGTGTCTTCTCCTTTGCAAGCAGCAGTGCTCATGCAGGAGGGCTCTCTCCAGCCATCAGCAGTGAAGCAGCCCAGAGGTAATGATGGGGGGAGGTGTGGATGAGCATGGCATTTGTGAGAACTCTTATGAACCACTGCAGGCATTTCAGTCTGCCCAACACTATCTTGAGCCCCGGGGCAGGAGTTCTCAGCTGAAGAAGCCCTGATCCATGGGTGGGTACTCTTTGTCCCATGGGAACCCCACCTGCTCCTTTTCACAACAACCAGTGCTGTGAGAAGGTTGGTAAAAAAAGGAAGGACGCCTCAGGTTTCCGTTTGGCTGCATTCTCCCAGACTGTAAATCAGGTAGTGAGAAGCCTCCAGGGCCAACAGCCCCATAAATACCTCAGCAATACAGGGACTCTCTGCAAACAACTGGACAAGACCCTTTCCTTGCCTGGCAGCTCCCAGGGACATTGCTTTCATTTGGTGTGAAGCAAGACCTCAGCTTGGGGCCAGGATCTTGAAGATGTGCTAATGTGCTGATCTTTAACACCTTCACTCCCCAGGCAGGGGATTAACCCACTGCTTCCCATGTGGCATGCAAACCACTGGCCTGGATTTATGGGGACCTGCATGTGTTAAATACATCATTTTCTACCGGGGCAAGGGAAGAAAGACCCTGTTGTTACTGTAACAGGACAAAAAAACCCACTGGCAAAGTAACACAGCATCCAGAGGCAGGATGCTCTTGCACATGGTGCTCACAGGGGCTGTGATGAGTCACTGCAGATGTTTTCCAAACACCCTGGCCAAATCTCCAACTCAGCTTTCCCTGTCCCCAAGTGTCACCCCACAGCACATCTCTCCTTGTCGACCCCAAACCACAGTACCTCACTTCCTTCCACCCACCTGGCCAAACAGGATTTCAGGAGCTGTACTGGATTAGCACACTTTGGACAGAGATCACCCCCTCCTCTTGCCAGAGCTTCAGCCTCTGCTGTTGGTGGGGCATCTCGTGGGGCAGCAGATCCTCCCCTCCCTGCCTGCTGCCTGCTCTGTGCTCCAGTGCTGAAGTCAGAGCCTCAGAGTAAGTCTTATCCCAGCAGCTTGTGTGAGCGGGGGCCTGGCAAGGGAGCTGCAGCCGCTGCACGGCTGTGTACAGTGGGAGCCCGAGGTGAGGCAAGGCAGAGACCCAGCTGCAGAGCCCTGCGTTCCCACACCAGCTTCTCTCCTAACCCCAGCTCCCAGCTGGGGTACCGACACTCATGCCTCAGGAAGGACTTTCCCTTTTCTTTCTGGATCTTCCCACCTCAGCTGTATTCTTCTAACTTGGGTACATCCTGTAGCCCCATCTCTTTCATGGTTTCACACATAGAAGAATTTTGTCCTCCATGTTTCATTTTAATGAGGGCTGATAAACCCTAACCTCTGGTTCAGGAAGAGGTGAGAATAGAGAGTGGACAATTTTCCCAGTAGAATGTCCCTGTTGGCATTTTTCTTCCTCCTAAATGTGCTGTGACCATCGCTGATGGGCTCGGCTTTGGTCAACAATGACTCCAGCCTTGAGCCAGCTGGTGTTTGCTCTGTGGGGCCTGCAGAGAGCTTCTGGCTGCTTCTTGCAGCAGCCACCCCTGCAGCACCCCCTGCTCCACTAGAACCCAGCTTCAGCCTGCTCTATGTCCTGACCACGGGCCGGGTTCTCCCAGGGATCCCCAGGCATGCTGGGCCAGGGCACGGGGAGCAGAAGGGCCCCCAGCCCCCAGCAAATGCACTGCGCCTCAAATGGCTGCTTTGGTTTGTGTCAGCAAAGAAGCAAATTTGGGGGGTTTCAAGGAAGAACCTGCCTTGTTCTGCATCTGTGGAAGCCACCAAGTTGATGAGGCCATCTCTGGGATGGCTGGGAGGGAGCAGTGCAGCTCTGCTGCAGGGGGTCGTGCTGAGGAGCGCGCTCCTCCGAAAGTGCTGTTATAAATGACTCGGTCCCAAACAGGATTTTAACCCAATTGAACAATTTATTAAAGGAATAAAAGGCAGCAAACAGTGCTGGGGGCACAGGCAGCACCGGGTGCACTGGGAGTCTCCGCCCCACCAAGACCCACCCCGAACAGTTCCAGTCCCTGGCTTATAGATTTTCCAGGGGTAACACAGCCCATCGGCTTAAACTGACAGACTGGAGTGCTGCCAGGTGACCCCACAAAACATGACAACCATATACATCTTAAACTGACATGCTGGAGTGCCAGGCAACCCCAAGACATCCTGTAGGTGAGCTTTAGCTTTTGTTTTGCTAACGATCAGGCAGCTGGTTCTGCAGACTCAGGCATCTTCCTCTTCTTCTTCCCTTCTTCTTCTTGATTACCTCCTTTTCAGAGACAAGTTGTTTCTCCTGAGGTATCACAATGCACACCATGTGCTACATTCTGGTCCTTTAGGCAAAGCTTTGCACATCCTTTATATAGTTTGTTGCTGCTTCAACATCCTTCATTCAGTACATGCAACATCTCAAACTGTCCCTCCCAGGCCCGTGCCCATACAAGGGTCTGTCATTATGCACCCCCAACATTATTCTATATTGACACGAATCAGATGGACATACATCACACACCTATCCAGTTTTACAAAGCTTATGGTTGCCTTGATTTTATAAACTCCTGCAGCCTGTGACCTGCAGCTTGGGAATGTGCCCATGGGCTGGCAGCACCCACTGGGTGCCCTGGCAAGATCAGCATCCCCACTGCACACTGACACCCTTCGCTTCCAGCTGAAATGGGCCAGGAGACGTCCTCTCCCCAGGACATGTCACGTCCCCTTCCCACTCCATCTTGCTGATAGCCATGTGAATTCTGTAGGGATTTTGGCTGCAGCAAGATACAGGGTCTGGGAATCTATTTATAACCTGTACTTCCCAGAGATTCATTTCCTGGAGTCTTTGCTCCAGAGAAATGACAGCAGGAGCCGAAGAAGGATTTTTTGATATTTATGCATTTTTCCAGAGGCATAGCAACATCCTCAGGCTCACACTGGAAATAACTGGGAGGTTTTCCTCTTCCTTGGCTCAAACAAGAATGGTTTGGGACCCAGGGGAGAGTGTGAATCAGTTCTTCCACCTTTAGGGTACCCCCCCAGAACCTGTAGAGTTTGTATAGCACATCACCCTAGTACACACAGGGAGGGTTTTCCTATGCCAGCTCAGCAGATAGCACTGGTCTCCATGGGCAGTGTGTAGGAGGACCACAGCTTATGTAATATAGTAAAGAAAGTTTGGGGAAATGTATTAGTGATGTTTGCTTTGTGTGTGTGTGTGTGATGCCTACTTTAATTTTACCCTCAGGAGTCCTACCATAGCAAACTATGGGCTGGGTTTTCAAAGAGCTTTAGGTACCCAGGGGTGATCGAAATGCCTGGACTGTTATTTTTATTAGCCCACAGGCGTTTGACAGTTGGGCTTCCAGTAATGAAGAAATATGGATCATCAACCTGAGCAATGAGAGCTGACACTGTTAACTGCCCCTGCATCTCACCTTGTCCTGGTTTTTGGCTGGGACAGAGTGAGTTTTCACAAGAAAGTGGGAGAGGACACAGCCTGGACAGCTGACCCAGACTAGCTGAAGGGATATCCCATACTATATGACATCACACTCAGTATATAAGGGGGGGGGGGGACTTGCCAGGGAGGAGGGATTGCTGCTCAAGGACAGGCTGGCATTGGGTCTGGGCAGTGGGCAAATTGCATTGTGTGTCACTGTACATTCCTTTATCAGCAACATTGTTATTTCCCTCTTCCTTTGCTGTACCAGTAAACTGTCCTTATATCCCAACCCACAAGTTTTGCCTTTTTCTTCTGATTCTCCTGCCCATCTCACCTGGGGCAGGGGGGGGAGGAGGTGAGCAAGTGGCTGCACGGTGCTCAGCTGCTGGCTGGGGCTGAACTCCAACACAGCTATGCAGAATGCCTTCTCACTGCAGGTACCCAAAATAACTGGTGGCAGAGTTGTAACCACCAGCAGCTGCCACTGGCACATTGCACAGGCTTTCACCTACTTGTCTTTTGTAAATACATCTTTCAGTAATAATTTGCTCCAGTTTCAGTGTTCCTCAGCCTGTGCATCATGTCGTGGTGCCTGGCATCTTCCCAGCAAGCAATGTCATAAAGGCAAACTATAATTCAGGCTCCACTGGGTTTAAAACCCAGTCCCTCTGTCCTGGCAGAAATGTCTCATGTGCCAAGTGTGGCAATAGATCAGGTCTGTCCTGGGTCAGGGCTCGTGACTATGGGAAGAGAGTGGCTCTTTGCTGCATTTACCCCTTGTAGCACCAGCTGCTATCAGTGGAAGGAATCGGATGGAAATACCTTGGATTTTTTCCTCAACTGGGTTTGTCAGATGATGCAGTGTAAAACTGGTTTGGGTTTGAGTAGCAGAATGGCTGCAGGGGTGGCTTCTGCAAGAAGCTGCTAGAAGCTGCCCCTAGGTCCGACAGAACCAGTACCAGCTGGCTCCAAGAGGGACCCTCCACTGGCCAAGGCTGAGCCCATTGGTAATGGTGGTAGTGTAGTAGACAAGGTACTTAAGGAGGGGTAAAAAAAAGAGTGGCAGCTTTTTGCAGCCAGAGAGCGGAGTGAGAAGATGTGAGAAACAACTTTGCAGACCCCAAGGCCAGTGAAGAAGGGCAAGTGTTCCAGTTGCTGGAGCAGAGATTCCCCTGCAGCCCGTGGAGAAGACCCTGGTGAAGCAGGCTGTCCCCTTCAACCCATGGAGGATGATGATGGAGCAGAGATTCTCCTGCAGCCCTTGGAGGACTCCATAGTAGAGCAGGTAGAGAAACCTGAAGGACACAGTGACCCAGTAAGAAGCCCACGCTGAGCAAGCTCCTGGCAGGACCTGCAGCCGTGGAGAGAGAGACCCACACCAGAACAGGTTTGCTGGGGGGCTTGTGACCCTGTGGGGGACCAGGCTGGAGCAGTCAGCCCACCACAGAAGCCACCCATCCACAAGAGAAGTTTGAACCCATTTACCCAGCAATTGCCCTGCTGCAAGTCTCAGCAGGAGGCCAGGTGGCAGGAGCCCATGGCCAAGGCGTAGATGGGAGTGGGAGTGGGGCTGTCTGGTTCAGGGAGGGACCCCTACCCGCAGCTGCTGTGTCAAATGTGGGCACGCTGTGAGCCCCCAGTGTGAGCAGAGGAGAGCTTCTGTCCTTATCAGGGAGTTTCTGCTTCCCGTTTGCTAATGGTTTCACTCCACAGCTTAACCCATGCAGCACTCGCTGCTGCTGGAAGGGGCCGTTACAATCCCACCTCTGGCTGTGCTGACCCTCCTAATTTCATGGTGGCAGCAGCACTGTCTAGAGAGTGGCTGCCTTGGTCTTGACGCAGTGGCAAGAGACAGGCCATAGCATTGCAAATAGTCATCCATCCCTCCCAGCGAGGAGACATTCAGGCCTGCTTTAAAGCTTTCTCAACTGTTAATAGGAATCTTATTGCCTGCAAAAGCTGGGGGTTCTGGGGGAGGGTCACATGTCCAGTTCATCTCAAATACAAAGGGTTTCTTGGGTTTGGAGGTTATCCTTTTTTAGCACTTCTAAACCATGTGGCCTTGATGCAAAAGCTGTCAGTGCCAGTAGCACCGTTCCAGCAGGCTGCAGGCTGCGGGTGACTTTCCTGGATGGCAGTGGTCTGATCCCCTTCTCGGCTGCTTCTAATTGCTTAAATGTCAAGAGCATCCAGGTGCCAAAGGAGAGCTGGAACTCCCTCATCACCCAGGCTGTGTTCTTCCAAAGCACCGAGAGATGCTGGCAGCCGCAGTGGCACTCAGCCCTCTGCTGAGGTAAAGCAAAACTGCAACTCATCGCCGTGGCCATCCCCATCCCACCGCCAACCAACCCTGTGCAATCACCAGCAACAGGCTGCAGCCCTCTCAGGCACCCCAAAAGTCTGCTCGGACTTTTAAGCCTTACCAGTAGAAAACCTCAGTGACAGTTCTGCCAGAAGGAGAGAAACACCAGAAGCTTCATGCGCTTGGAGTTGAAATGAAACAATCTATTCAGCCAAAAGCATCTTAGAGGACCATTTGTTTGCTCCAAAGTGCAAATTACAGCAAATCCCAATATTCCGAGTCAAGCCCCTATTTGTCCATAAAGAAAATCCAATGGGAACCTTGCAGAAGGAAAAGGCAGTCGACTTAAAGAAGCAGCTGTCCGAAAGGGAGCCCTTCTTGTGCCACTGCTGTGCTCCCCAAGGGCCTCACAAAGTTACAGCTGTTGACTTTGCTGATTAAACTCTTTTCTGAGTGTTTGATATTCTGTTAGCCCTGCTGAGCCCACTTAGCCAGGGAAGAGCCGGCTGGACTGTGTCTTGGCTCACAACTCAAAGCAGGCTCCTTAACAGTGTTTTGACAGCAAACTCGCACTTCTTTGGGAGATTTGCACCAGGAAGGAGACAGCCTAATTTTCAGATGCTGTTGCAAAGTGTGGAGAAAGAGAAATCATCCTCCTCACATGTCAAATGTGCAATTTACACTGGGAAGTATGTTGTGAGGGTGACTATGGAAGCCCACAATGCTCCATGTAATCAATCCCACCATTATATTGATGTTTGTGATGTTTTTTAAGGGGTTTTAAAGTCTTGCCTCCACAAACCACATGGTGCAAAGACCATGGTGAAGCAGGCTGTCCCCCTGCAGCCCATGGATGATGACGGGGAGCAGAGATCCCATCTACAGCCTGTGGAGGACCCCATGCTGGAGCAGGTGGAGACATCTGAAGGATGCTATGACCCCGTGGGAAGCCCGCATTGAAGTAAGTTCCTGGCAATGAAACCTGCAGCCCATGGAGAGACCAACCCACACCACAGCAGGTTTGCTGGAGAAATTGTGACTCCCTGGGGGACCAGGCTGGACCACTCTGGGCCTGAAGGTCAGCACCCTATGGAAAGGACCCACGCTGGGGCAGTTGGTGAGGAGCTGAAGCCCCAACAGAAAGGACTCACCTTGGAGAAGTTCATGGAGGACTGTCTCCCATGGGTGGGACCCCACGGTGCAGCAGGGGAAGGGGGTGAGGAATGCCCCCCCAGCTAAGAAGGAAAACAAGTTGTGAGGAACTGACCCAAACC
>VZTU01027274.1:53731-68416 GCA_013400835.1 Zapornia atra | reverse complement strand
CAGCTTTGGTGGGTGTGTGGCCTCCAGCCAGGGCCAAACCCCCACAGCAAACAGAGACATAGTGCTCAGCAGGGCTCCAGCAGCCAGAGCAAGGTCCCCATGACCGTCATTGTATCTTCTCTCCCCTGTCCAGCTGAGGAGATACAGTGATACAGCAGCTTTGAGGGCCCTTTTGTGGGCACCGGGCCTTCAGCCAGGGTCAAACCACCGTACGGCCGAGCTTTCATCCCCAGCCTCCGCAGGCCGTGTCCCGCGGGGGGTCCAGTCCCCAGGGCGGTGGGTGGGCTGCGCGCTGCCTGTGCTCGGGTGGCTCCACCGCAGGGGCCGGCTCCAGCCAAGGCTGGGAGCCATAACGCTTCGTTCGCGCTCTGATCTTCAGGCGAGAGCGGGTACAAGTAGCTGCTGGGACGCGGCCGCTCTGCGAGCGCCTGGTTAGCCCACCCCTCCTCCCGAGGTCGGCCAGCTCCCCTCAGGCGCCGCCGCGGAGGAGGGGGAAGCGCTGAACACAAACCGAGGGAAAAACCGGTTCCCCCGGGCCAAGGGGGACCGCAGGATGCCCGGTACCCGGCCTGCTGCCCCGCTGCGGGCAGAGACATCCGCAAAGCCCAGGCCTGCGAGCGGGACGGACTGGGGCGGGCTCTCCGGGCCGTTCCCGCCCTCCGCCTCAGAGCCCTCCCCGCCGGTCCTGACAGGGCGATAAGAAGGACGGTTGCCTGCTCTTGGTTCGGCGGGTTTCGGACAGATCCGGGCTGGACCGACTCGCCCCATGCTGCCTGCGGGCTGCGGCCGGAGGTGAGAGCGGGCCGGCGGGGNCGGGCCCGGCCGCCGCCCCGCGGACTCCCCGGGGCGGCCCTGCCCCGAAGCTGGGCCAGGCGGGATGCGGTGGAGCCCGGGCGCCCTCCGCAGTCGGCCCTGCCCAGTGCCCCCGGTGCCGGCAGAGCGGACGCCCGTGTCCCGCAGCCGTGTGGGAGCCCCCGGGGGCCGGGAGGGCAGCGGAACCCCTCGGTGCACGGCCGTGCTGGCCTTCCGCGCTGTTTCTTCCCCCCAGGGACAGCGAGGAAGACGAGCAGCAGCAGCCGGAGGCCGGCTCCAGCCCTGGGCACGGTGAGCGCTTCCCTCTCTGCAGCGGCCTGTCTCCCCGTGGCACCCGGGCGCTGGGCCCGAGCGGGCTGGAGCCGGCGCTTGTGTTAGAAGCCCTTCTGACGCCCTGCATGGACCTACGGTCGCCCTCTGCCTTTTTCCTCAATGCTTTCCTCCTCGGTGTTAACGTGGAGCTGTTGAGGGTGGTCGGGTCAGGCCTGACCGAGGGAGGTGTGGCCGTTGGGGCTGGTTGGTGAATCATAGAATCATAGACTGGTCTGGGTTGGAAGGGACCCCAAGGATCACAGAGCTCCAACCCCCCTGCCACAGGCAGGGACACCAACCTCCAGGCCTGGAGCTACACAAGGTTGCCCAGGGCGACTGGTGAATGAGAGGTTGGCTCTAGAGAGATGTCTCCCCCTGTAGCTTGTGTCCATTCTGGGTGCTAGGGGCTTTTGACAAGGTTCTCTGTGTAGCTTCTGTGGGACTGTGGCCAGAATATGACATTCAGCAGGTTCAGTTTCCTCAAATTACACCTGGAAGAGTGAGTTAGCATAGACACAATCAGGGAAGATCCAGGTTTGGATCTTCTAATAAGTTTTTTCCTGTTGCAGAGAACAGGCCCTCGGCTGAGGAGCTGGAGGAACTGGAGCTGCTGAACAGGGCCTTAGAGAAGGCCCTGAAAGTCAGGAAAAGCATCTTGAAAACTCCCTTAGAGGAACAGGGAGGTATGGCAGAGAAGTCTGCAGGCAAGGGACCTGCTCACAAGAATGCTCAAGAGCAGCAAGTCCCTGCACCTGTTGAGGATGTGCCTGAGAGCACGAAGGTGAGAGCGGTAAGAAAAAAGCCTGCACCTTTGAAGAAGCCCTCTCTGTACCAGCTAAGAGCTCCTTACAGGACTGAACCAGATGTGAAAAAACTGCAGAGGAAAGCCCCAGCCAGATGTGTTTCTCAAGGTCCCAAGACAGCTGGGAAGAGCTTCACAAAAGGGGTGGCTTGCAAACAAGGAAGGAGTCGTAGGACAGTGATCAGTGCCAGTGGGCTGTGTGCTGCAGCTGAACCCCAAAAGACACCTGACTTCTCCAAATCTGCTCTGAATGAGCAGAAAAGCTCTTCCACAGAGGATTCAGCTGCCGGAAAGAGCTCTGTAGCTGCTGGCAAGCAGTTATTTGATGAAGGTGTGAAAAGCTGTGGTTTCCTGGAAGAGTCCAGCAAAAAGGAGTATCCTACAGCTGGAGGTGCAGTGGGAAGGAACACCTCACCTCAGACAGTCACCCTGCAGGACAAGGGGTAAGTGCTGAGATGGGCACCACTGTCTTGTTCTGCTTGATGTTTAGACTAGCTCATCTGCAAAGCCTGATCTCTGCTGCTGCTTTGTAGGACCCAGCTTGGTTTCACTGCTCCTCAAATCATCAAAAGGAGGGAATCTTCACAGTTTAAAAGCCTTCATGGTGATTGAGTAAATGCATTCATTTGAAGAGCTTATTCTTGGGTGGCTGGGACTTTAAAGTTCTTTTTAATTAGGTCTTTTGATACTTCACATCCAGGCCAGTCTGTCTTGTTTAAACAACTTCTGTACCCTTGTCTGTGTACTCTTTGCTTTAAAGAAACAATGAAGTTCAGATATGATACATGCTTGTCCCTGGAAAACTTTGAGAAGTAGCTCTCAGCTGCCACAACCCAACTCTTGTTTGTTCATGTGGTGTTGGGATGGACAGGGGATGCTGAGTGAGAGTTGCTGGGGGAACAGGAATCTGGATTCAAATGTTTACCCCAGCTGTGGTCTTGCCTTCACAGTCTGCCTGTGACTCTAGCTGTAACTGCCAACCCTCGTGCTTTTGCAGTAACAAGCCAGGGATTATTCTGTCTCAGGGTTAAGATGCACATTCCCAATAGAAGCCAAAATGCCCCTTTCCCATTTCTGAGGGTGATGTGGTGCTGAGCAAAGCTCCTTGCCATGCTCAGGTCTGGCTGCAGTCAGGGACAGCTGCTTCTGCTCATGTCTGTGTTGATCAGCTTCCCTCAGCGTGTTGTTTCCATGTCTGTACTCTGCCTTGTTGGGGCTTTGCTCCCAGCTTCTCACCTTGGATCAACCTCTGATGGCTGGTAGGATGCAGGAGCTCTCCCAAATCAGCTCAATCACTTGTGGAAATGAAGCAGCAAACCTTGAGGGCAGGCCAAAGCCAGTGGTGGATTCAATCTTCAGGGTTGCTGACATCTTCCACTACAGATAAATTAACTTCAAATTTAGACAAAATGATGCTTTCACTGCTTGGAGACAAGGCTCTGTTGCTCTCCAGCAGTTGGGATTGATGCTTCTCTTGTCTTGCAGATGCCAGCTGAAGCTGCCCCTTCCCTACAGGAAAGCCTATTCCAGGAACTCCAGGTAAGCCCAGCCTGATCAGTTCAGAGCGACCCTCTGCTGGGGGCTGTGAGGAGAGGTTGGAGGGGGAAGACCTGGCTGGTTTGTGGGTCACAGGGGGACACTGACCCCATGATCAAACTCTGAGGAGGAGGAAGAGTGGTCCCATACAGCCCTCTGCAGGGATAGTTTTGATGATACAGGTTTTCATGTTATCCTAGCTGCTAGTGTTACTTTTGTTTTCAGAGTGCTAAATCCCTGTTAATCCCTGAGTGATAGACATCCAAGAATGCTTTAATCATGGGCTTAACAGTGCTGCAAAAGTCTCTGCTGCTACCATCTCCTTGCTGAAGGCAGGAATCCCTGTGGGGTCTGTATACTCTGTGCAATGGAAGAGTTTCCCAGCCAGTTGCTGGGGCCCCTCCTGCTCTGCTGGGACCCCTTCTGTTCTGCTGGGGCACCTCCATAGGCTGGAAGCACTGGGGCTGTGTTTTGTTCAGGGCTGATTCCTGCTGATGAACTCTTTTAACTAGGACCAGTTATGATGTTACTGTGCTGATGGTGCAGGGGGTGGGGTGTCTGGTGCTCCAGTCAGCTCCCCAGTACCCTGGAAGGATTTCCCACCATTTCCCTTTGAGAAATCTTTCTATAATTCAGCAGACATATCATGGTGGTGTTTGTCCAGATCTTAAATTTAAACCCCATCAGCCATCTAGCTATAGCTCCTTGTGGTACCCTCCAGAATTCCATTCCTCTTGGGAACTGTCACTTATCAGACACCAAACTTGTTAGTTGCCCTTCAGTGAGTTGTAAGACTTTATTCCCTTAATTTTCCCTTGTAAACTGAGCCTCTCAGCATCCTGATTGCTCTGGTGTCACTTTATACCCTTCACTGTTACTTTCAACTCAGTGACAGATGGAAAATAATCTTTGCTCTAAAGATCCCTTGTGGAGGGGGGAGCATCTTGCCTGGTAACTTCTTTTCTGCTCCATTAACCTTGCTGTTTCTTTGCTTAATGTGTTTCTGAAAGCTGTGGTTTCTGTGATGATTCAGAAGATCCATTTGGGTGGAGGGGAGACATCTGCAAGCTCGGGTTACAGTCATGCACTGCAGAGCTATTTTAAGCTTCCTCCTGCTGGCTCTCACTGTGGCAGGTTTTGGGAGGCTGGCTGAGATGCACTGGCTCTCTAACGCCATCCTTTGTGTGCAGGATGTTACAGGGACTGTGTGTCAGCGTTGAACTGGGAGGGAAATGCACCTCTCTGGGAGCACCATTAATCACAGAATCGTTTGGGTTGGAAGAGACCTTAAAGATCATCAAGTCCCAACCCCCTGCCATGGGCAGGGACACCTCTCACCAGCCCAGACTGCTCCAGGCCCCATCCAACCCAGCCTTGAACACCTCTAGGGAGGAGGCAGCCACCTCCTCCATGGGCACCCTGTGCCAGGGCCTCACCACCCTCAGAGTGAAGAATTTCTTCCTAATATCCAATCTAAATCTACCCCCTTCCAATTTAAAACTGCTCCCCTTCATCCTATCACTACATGCCCTTCTAAAAAGTCCCTTCCCAGCTTCCTTGAAGGCTGCTATAAGGTCTTCCCTGAGCTTTCTCTTCTCCAGGCTGAACATCCCCCAACACTCTGAGTGTGTAACTCTCTTAAAAACTGGACTCTGATGTCAGGTCTTGACCAGCTTGCTTATGATGCTGTCCTTAAGCCTCTGGTTTGTGTCCCTGATAGTGATGTGGTGCTGTAGCACTGCTTGCCAAGCACATCACTCTGTTCACAGAAACAAGGCAGTAAAGCAGAGCCTTGACAAGGTTTGTCATGTGAAGGGAACCACTGTGGTAAAAGCTAGGGTGAGAATTTGTCCCATCTGCTCTTCTTTTTGTACACCTTTACTAACAGTGTAAATGTACAGACATGCAAATTACCCCTCACAGAAGGAAGGGGAAGACAAACACATCACCATCATACCTTGATGATACAGCAGACTTAGTGATGTGCTGCAAGTTCATGTTCTGCTTATAGATGTGTGTTGCTTCTCTTCTGATGGCTGTAAATCCTCCCCCTCAAAACAGGTTGAGAGAGAAATAAAATGGGTGTTTTGTGATGTCTAAAGCTTTCTGCAGGGTGTCATGCTTGATCTAATACTGGTTGTCAAAAATGAGGGTGAAATGGCTAGTTAATAGAGAGGGGGGAGAAGAATGCTCATATTTGAAGTGCTGCTGTGTCATATTGGTGGGTCACAGCTCAGGGTGAGCGTTGCCTGGCACAACAGAGCATAACACCTTCATCTCCTGTCCCCTTTGAATTTGTAGGGCATGGGAGAGATGTCATCTCTGCCAAACAAGTGCAGATGCAGCAGCTGCAAGGACCCATTTTCTAGAGAGGATCCAGACAAGCGTATCCTTTCCTGGCTCACCACCCACCCCCTTCCACGAGCACGTGGGGCAGGACAGCAGGCACTGGGTGTGATCTCTCTGCAGCCTGCTCCCCTCTGCAGAGAATTATGCTTCTAATCACAGGAGTTCAGGCTGGGTCTCTAGGAAGTGGGACTTTTTTTTCAGAGCACAGCTCTTGAGCAGTCATAAACCTTCTGATCCAGGCAAACAAGGCCACGATGCCATACGCAGCTGTGCTGTCCTCACCTTCCCACTGCAGTGCTGCTTCTCAGGCTGCCTGCCCTCTGCCCCTTATTCCAGCTCTCCTGACCCAGGGCTGGGGGTAGTGCACAGAGCTGGGGCTGTGAAACCTTCCTTAAGCTGCTGCTCTTGGAGTTTTGTTCACCGATGCCGGCCTTCAGTCCTGCAGAGATAGAGGAGGAGTTGAAGGTCCTCCAGGATGTCCCCTCCCTTCTGAGCCAGTATGTGGAAGCTGAACCTGCAGGTAAGGAGAAAAGGAGGGTAGAAAGTGGGATAAGGATGATTTCAGTGGGCTCCAGTTCAATGTGTCTGGTGTCCAGCACATGCCAAGCACATGAGGGACAGGAGCTTTCACTGCCTCAAATGAGGGCTGGCAAACCCAAGGCCACCCTAGAAACTGGTATTTGGTGGGGAAGGTTTCGGTATGCTCACACCTGTTGATTTTCCTCTGCTTCTCTTCTAGACCATCCCACTCTGCAGAGGGAATATGAAAGCCTTCTCACCTTAGAGGGTTTGCAAACCATAGTTTCCAAGTCCTTGCAAAAGCTGCAGCTTCTGCAAGCAGGTGAGCCAGTCCTTGTTTTCACTCAGGGAGGGATGTGGTTGGCTGTGCTTGCTCAGTAGTTTGCCACCTGTGTGCAGAGCAATTTGTGTCCTTGTTGCACTTAGTGTAGCATGTAAAATTCTCTGGTGGCAAATAAAGCTGTGCTATCTGCTTGCCACTCATCTGTGTTCAGGAGTGGCTTGGGACTTGTAAGTGCTCCAGTCTAGGAGGGCTGGTGAGGGAGCTGCTGAGAGGTAGGGGAGATTGTGCCACAGCTTACACTGTCCTGCTTGTGCCAAGTCTGAGTAGTAGGACATGGTTAGTCACTCATTTCTGGGGACAGTAAGTAGATCATGAGTTCTGTCAGTGCAGATTTAACTTGGATATCCCTGCTTAATTCTTCCACCCTGGCAGCTGTGGAGTCCCAGATGAGGCTGTGCCCGGACTCTGCTGGGGACACAGGCAGCTGCTGTGCTGCCTGTGTTCCCCCCTGGGGACAGAGGAGTGGCAGTGCTGGCATGCTGCCTCTGCCTCTCCTTTGTTACTCCAGCTCCCGGGAGCTGAGCGACCTGTTCGCCTTGAAGCTGCAAGTGTCAATGCTGCACCAAGAAATTGCCTTACAAAAGGTGAGTCTGGAGCAGGGCAAGGAAGGGCCAGTTGTGGGGATACAGCTGGTGTCTGGGGTCCTGGTGAACAGCACAGCAACACCACTCCCAGTGGTGTTTGTGTCTGTCTTGTGTCCAAATCGTATCAGTGCCTTGTTTGCTTTGTAGCTGAAGGGACTGACTTTTTTAAGGCCAGAGCAGAGGTGCCCTTAAATGTCTGACCCCCTCCTGCTAAGATTTATTTTTTTTAGCTACTCTCTCAGAGTTTGGCAGAGGATGTTGTTGGTAGTACCTGAGCCCTCTTCTGGCGGCTTTTTGCAAGTCTCATTAGGGACACCCACTCATTCTCCTTCGTGGTCTCCAGCTCATGAGCTCCTCTGCTGTCTGCTCCTTTCCTTTGAAATCTCAAACCACTGTGCTGCTAATCCTGACTTGGCTGTTCTGAGAATGCCTTTTAGAACCCAGCAGGAGGTCAGTCCCTCCACTAGCCTGAGCAGAGTGCTCGCTGCACAGGGATCACTTGTTCTTCTCAACCAGCAGCAGCAAAGGGCTGAGATCTGTGAAATCACATCTACTCCTCTGGCCTAACCTTTGCCGTTGACAGAGGCTTTGGAAAAGCCATTTCTTGTAGGCCTGGGAAGAGTTATTTGTAACTGGCTGTGCTCCTCTCTGACTGAAGATCAGTTGCTGCCTATCTTCAAATGGGACTTGAGCACTAAAATCCTGAATTAGGGCTTGTAAGGGTTTTGATTTTGATCTGCCCAAAGCGAAGTAGTGGCTGTAGCCTGCTGCCTGCTGCTTGGTTGACTGCCCCTGTTTCCTGTGTACCTGGGTTGTTGCCTTGTGCTGGGTGAGCTCTGAGTATCTGAAGTAGCTCAGAGCGTGCAAGGTGCCTGATGTGCTTGGGAAAGGTGAAGTGAGTGGACATGATACAGATAAACACCCCCCTGGGAAAGGATGCATGTGTTTGAGTTGAGCCTGTCCATGGATGAATGGCAAAGTCATGGAAAGTCCTGGTAGCTCCCAGTCTGTCTTTGGTGGAGAAGGCCTGTTTTCTCTAATACATCTGGAGCAGACCAGGCAGATGGAAAAGATGAGGCTTTCTCTTAGGAGGTGGAGCAGTGTAGTGCTCCTTCATGTCCCAGCGTCCCCTGTAGCTTTTGTGTCTGCAGCTCTTAACCCTTCCCAGAGATTAGCAGCTATGTCCTTGTCCCTACACAGAGATTTGTGGAGAAGAGGAAAGGGACCCCCTGCAGATGCCCCATATTCTGTTCTGTGTGGGTCTTCCTTTCTTACCACCACTGAAAAGTGCTTTGAGGGAGGTGCCAGGCCATGCAGTTACCTGCCCCCTCTCCTGGGAACGCAGTACGGTTGGGCACAGGGCTTGTTAATGTGCAGACTGCTCAGACCTTTTCAGCTAGTGACAGATGGGGAAAAAATTTAATAAATCCCAGGCAAAATGCCTTTCTGAGCACTGAGGAGCAGGGCAGTGAAGGGCAGCTTTTGGCCTTTGCTTGGAAGTTCACCTGTGCTTGAGTTGGCAGTCACAGTCCCTGTCCCAGAGCTTTGTGCTGTTACACTGCGACAGGCCAGTGGGTGGTTTGGGAGCATGAGCTGGGGTCACAAGCTGGGCTCCATAAACCAGAGGGCAGGTGGGGAATGTTGGACAGCTTACCATCCCCTGTGGCTTCTGCTGCTGGGGGGGTGTGCAGCTCCCTGCTCTTTGGCTGCTTGCCTGTCTGCCTTGGATTAATGTGTCCCAACTGTGAGGTGACAGGAACAGTCATGAGGGGAGGGTTGAAATTACCCTTGGGTGAGTAAGTGCTTCGCTGTGTGACTGCAGAGCTCCTCAATCAATATCAGCTTCAGCTTCTCACAGGATGCTGAGCTCATCCCAGCACTGGGCCACTTCCACTGCTGTTTATCTTGCTGCTTTAGGAATGCTGGCTGGCTGGTGGTGAACTTCATGAGCAGAGGATGAACAACTTTTCCCTTTGTTAGATATGACAAAAGCAAGTCTCAGCTCTCATGCTATTAGTCACACTGCTCTGGTTAGATTTCACCTGTTATGCAGCCACCTCACTACATGGAATCCTAACAGTGTGCCTGGCTCTGGTGACGTGTCTCCTTTGCTCCTGCCCAGGTCATGATGGCAGAGCTGCTGCCTGTGCTGGAGTCCAGGCTGTACCCAGAGGTGTCTGTGGCTCAGCTGTACCGGGCCATTTACACACAGCTCTGTGAAGGCGGCAAGCGATTCCCTGTGCTGGTGAGAGACGAGCTGCTGGACTGATGCAGCAGGAGCCTCCTGCTAGCCATTCACATGCCAGAGACCATTTCAAGCAATAAATATTTTCTGTTAACTTTTTTACTCTGCCTGTTTGTCCAACTACATTTCAGAGGTTTGGGTTTGGTTTTACTTGTTTTCTTTTGTGTTGCTTTTATGACCTGCTAACTCTGAGGCTTTGTGAAGCTCCTTCAAGGCTTTGTAGACACTGGTTTTGATTTTTCCAAGCTCTGTCTCTGGATTCTTGACTGCCTCAGCAGGCACACTGAGCTCCTATGTGCAGCACTGCAGGTAATAAAACATGCTTTGCACTGAACTGATAGCCCCAGTGTGGTGGGGCACAGCGCTCCAGCACCTGAAAACTGAGCTGCTGCTTCCCTCTTGCTCTGCTCACCAGCTGGTGTATAACCAGGATCATAGTAGGCACTATCTGGTGTTCACTAACAGTGTTTCGATGTCCAGTGGCCCAGATGGTGCGTGGCACTGCCTCTTGCAGAGCTGCTCTGGTTTGTGGATACCTGCCCTGGGCTGGTGCCTGGGTTGTGGTGCAGCTGGAGCAGTCCTTCTCACCAGTCAGTCACACTGCTGCTCAGTTCAGGCCCCTTCCTGCAGCTGCCATGGCTCACCAGGTCCTGTTGTCAGGACTTGCACCTAGTCTGCAGCTGAAACACTTCTGCTGCATCATCTTACCTGGCAATCTGTGCCTGAGGCAGCAATTTTAAGAAAGGTTGGGCTGCCTGTGCTTAGGACACCCGTGTGCAGCAGAGACCAGAATGCAGCCCGGTAGATGGCACTCTGTCCCTTGCCTTGCTGCGGAACCGGCGCCCGTGGCTGCTGGAGGAGCAGCCCACCCGCTGCAGCCATGCCATGTCCTGCCTGGCCCTGGGAAAGAGATTCTGGGGCAAGTCTGGCCTTGCCACCACGGGGGACATCCCAGCTTTGGTTTCTCGCGCATCTTAGGTCTTCACTAATCCCCAAATCCCCTGGCATGTCTATGTGGCAATTAAAGCAAAGCTTTAGTCACAGGGAATACCTCTGCTTGTGAGTGCTTTGAAGCCTGCTTAGCATGGGGCCGCCGTGCACCCCTGCTCTCATCAGTTTGAAGTGTGCTGTATCTCTTAGCTGGACTAGAACTGTTTACTGGGGGGATTTAGCTCTTAGCAGCACTGACAGTGGTCATTAGTTTTCCTCCCATGTTTGTTTTTCCAAAGCCAGAGTTAGTTGTCTGTCTCTTCTGAACACTTGGCCCTATCTGACACTCAGAAGTCACTGAAAAGCATCTAAAACGATAGATGACAATTGGCATTCTTTACTCTTGCCTTTTTTTTTTGTTTTTAACTGCATTGCATTCAGTTCTTTGCAGGCAGTGTTTGATTTCCAGGGGACTCTGCAATCAGGGCAGGAGCTTGTAACCTTCTTCCCCTCTGCAGGGACTCCTGGGGGAACCACACGGTGGGCGACAGCACCAGGGGACCGCGAGGGGACGATCAGAGGACTGGTTGTAGGAGTGAATGCTGCCTCCTAAATCAACGTGGGTCTGTGCCCTGGGCATTAACATCTGCATGTTTGGAAGTTAGAAGTGACATTTGGTATTGTTAATTATTGTGCTGTTATCCATAGCTTGTGTCTGTAAGCACTGCGTGAGTCATGGAGCATCTGCTGCTTCGCACAGAGCGGTCCAGTGTGAATTGGCAGTAGCTCCACTGCCACAGCAAGAACCACATAGGTGTGAGAGGACTGGGAGAAAACAAAGAGACTGAGCCCACAGAAATCTGCGTGCAGGGCTCATTGGAAGCTCAAAAGGCCAAGCTGACACCCTAGGAGGGGAGCGCAGCGCCCAGCGTGATGACTGTCGGGGGGCTGGGTTGTTTTGTGCCTCTGGGTGCAGTGTGGTTCAGTTACTCTCCCTACACCCTGTGAGAGGCATTTTATAATTCTCATAAACGTGTAAGACTTCAAATCATTCAAATGACTCACTTTTTCAAATGAGCCCAGTGCTACTGCCAAGAAGGATTCAGGAGCAACTTAATTCAGTGGTTGGAGGGGGTGGGGTATCTTTTTCCTTATAAAATGTGCTGTTGTTATAGAAAGAAATCATGCTGGAACATCAGATTGAGAAGAGGAGAGAAAGACAAAAGGTAAAGCTGTGCTGCTAGGGGATAGTAGTACACAAATACAGAAACAAGGGGTATTTATGGGAAGTGATAGGAGATGCCAGTGTTGTGCAGCGATGGGGTGAGACAGAGATGGTGACAGTCAGGAGGATTAGTGGCTCTTATTCCTTCTTTGTCCCCTGCAGTAGAGCCTTAGAAGGTTTTTCTTTTTATTGCTACTGAAGGATGTGAAGCTGGATCCCTGGCAGGAGGCAAGTTCTCTCTTTTCCTTCCTGAATTTGTGACTTCAAGCATTTCCAAAGGCAGTGGTTTGTCTTCACTTCCAGCCTCCACCTTTCCTTCTCCTCTTTTCTACTTATTTTTCTTTTTGGTTTCACAAATCCCACTGACCACTGGGAAGACCCCAGCAGTGCTGCTGTTGGCCTGTAGCTTGCAGCATGCACTCCCATAAAGGATTCCATGGACAGTAGTTGTCTTTGGTTAGTTCTGGATGTTCAGCTTGTTGAAGTCTTCAAGGGGTTTAGCCTGCAGATCTTCTCAGATGAGCACCAAGTGCTTGCCACAGCTCCCTCTGCATGTAGAGACTGAACAGTGTGGCTTTAGGAATATTTTCCATCTCAAATGGAAATAATTTGAGTCTTGGTAACAATCTTACTAAGAGCAGTGTGGAGGAATGTCCTGTCTCTTCCAACCGTTTTTGGGGGGTCTAGCAGCAGGCAAGCAGTGATGGAGCAGGACCACCTTGCTGAATTCATGGCACAAGCTATGGGGTCCCAGCCCTGGGGCATGGGTAGAAAGGACTCCCCAGCCATCCCACCCAGGAGTGCAGGTTCTGGTTTGGAGAGGTACAACGAGATGAACTGGGTGAGGGATAAGGGAATTAACCAACAAGCAGTCTAGGCTCCTAAGTGGTGAACTGGGGCAGAAAAATCCCAGCTCTCTCCATAGATGAAAAATTTGTTGCCAGAGTTATTCTCCAAATGCACTCTCTGTGAGCTCCAGAGAGCAGGTTACTTAATTAAAACACTGTAGTCAAGTCTGAATCAGCAACTTGGGCAGCGTGCACTATCGAGCCAGTCAAGGCTTTCTAGAAAGAGCAATGACTGTCAAATGCTGAGATAAAAAGCCTCTATTTGCAGGAGAATTACTGGGGAGAGAGATGTCCTCCACACTCATCCTTTTTTTTTCCCCCTTCTCCTCCTCAAACCTCTCCAGGAGTTCCAGAATTCAGCATGAGCTTGGGGCTTCCAGCTGAACCTCTGCTGAGAACTGATGAACCTGACAGTGGTGATGTTGGGTGATGTGCAAGTGCCAACCACGCCAAGGGTGCTGCAGGTGGGTAAAGCAGGGTGTGCAGCACTCCTCCAGCCTGTCTAATTCTCAGTATCCTGTGAGCAGTGAGACAGAAATGCTTTAATAGCCTTGTGAAAGCCCAGAGAAGGAACCAACATGGACTTTTGCTAGATCAGGGATGTGCTTTTCCACTCTCAAGTCCTGCCACCAGTGGGGTCGCTGAGGGGCTGTAGCAGATAATGGCTCTGACACCAGGGACTCTTCACTTTTTATCTATAAAATGGAGATTGAGGTTATTTCACTTGATCATTTGCTTAATTTTCCCCACATGTCTGCTCTCCAGAGTGCAGCCTCTGGGCTTTTTTTTTCCCACCATATAGACTAGGACTGGCACAGGTGACATCTGGTTTCACTAGAAACTTTCTAGTCCTCCTTCACTTCCATTAAAAACCACCTCCAAACAAAAAAAAACCCAAATTGTGACTCAGTCCAACACAAAACCAGTTCATTTAAATGGGTGTTAGAATTTCTATTGCCCCCTAACACAGATCAAACACCACTGTAACATCACAACCACCACCCAGAAGAAAAGATCTATCATCTGGCTTTTAATCTGTGGCAGGAGAGAAGGGCTTTAGCACTGTAATCAAGGAAAATCTATTTCTTGTTAATTAATCTGAGCCCAGTTCCAAAGAAGAGGCCAGGAGTGGTGTGCCATGTATGCCAGGGTACAAAGAGCTGGTAATGGGAAGAGGGGGGGAAATTAAAAGCTAGTTTTGAACTGTAATTTCAGAAGGTGAGAAATTACAGCAAGGGCCTGTTTAGGCACACAAACGGAGATGTTTGACTTATTTTTAGACAGGACAAGAAAGATAATCAGTGGATCTGGAGTTGGGATGGTAGGAAAAAGCAAATAGAAGCTCTGAGTCACTGGAGGAGACTGACCCTGGAGAAAAGCCTGTCTGAAATCCTCCCTCCTGGTTTCTGAGAACATGAGCTCCCCTGGTGCTAACGCTGGGTCGGCTCCCTTCAGCCCCTGCCTGCTATCATGGGAAACAATTTATTAGTCTCATTTTACCTCCAGTGTAAGGAACGAGGGAGGCTTAGTGTGCACGTTTGGGTCAGTGAGACTTTGAGGTGGGGCTGCTTTATGCACTGCAAGTAAAACCGTGGTGTAAACTACCACACAGCACCTCTGTAGTGCCCCAGCATCCTTCCTCAGGGTGTAAAGCTCTTGCACGGTGTCCTTGGTGCAGCTGGCACAGCCTCGTAGCTCTGGAGTTGGGTGAAGTGCCTTATCTGAGGCTCTCACCCTTTTGGGGTGGGTTTTTCTTCCCTTCACATGGCACTTCTGTCTCTCTTGAAATTTCTTTTTGAAGTCATTGTGTGGCTTGTTGTGGGAGCTGGGCTGGTTCAGCCTGGAGAAGAGAAGGCTGTGGGGGGACCTGATTGCAGCCTGCCAGTCCCTGAAGGGAGCTTATAAGCAGGAGGGGATTCAGCTTTTTAAAAGGGCAGATAATGGCAGGACAAGGGGGATGGATTAAAACTAAAGGAGGGAAGGGTTAGATTAGATATTAGGGGGAAGTTTTTTACAGAGAGAGTGGTGAGGGGCTGGAACAGGCTGCCCAGAGAAGTAGTGGATGCCCCGTCCCTGGGGGTGTTCAAGGCCAGATTGGATGAGGCCCTGGGCAACCTTGTGTAGCTCCAGGCCTGGAGGTTGGTGGCCTACAGCGACCAGCAGAGAGCAACACGCAATT